>JAREYC010000003.1:167380000-167857500 GCA_030015325.1 Cryptoblepharus egeriae | reverse complement strand
GACTGTTTTAACAAGGCCTGCCAAGATTTTGGACTAACAATCAGCCTGAAGAAAATACAAGTCCTGGGTCAGGATGGGCCAAAACAACCTCCCCGTTTTACAATGTCTGAACAAGAGCTGGAGGTTGTCCATGACTTTGTGTACCTTGGCTCAACTATCTCCAACACTCTCTCTTTAGATACTGAGCTGAATTGGTATTGGTATTGGTAAAGCAGCTGCCATGTTTTCTAGACTTACAAAGAGAGTATGGCTTAATAAGAAGCTGACGGAACATACAAAGATCCAGATCTATAGAGCCTGTGTCCTGAGCACACTCTTGTACTGCAGCAAGTTTTGGACCTTTCATGCACGGCAGGAGAGAAAGCTGAACACCTTTCATATGCACTGTCTCCGACGTATTCTTGGCATCACCTGGCATGACAGAGTTTCAAATGGCGCAGTCTTGGAACATGCTGGAATCTCTAGCACATACACACTTTTGAAACAGCGACATCTATGCTGGCTTGGGCATGTCGTGAGAATGGCTGATGGTTGGATTCAAAAGATCTCCTATATGGACAATTAGTGCAGGGAAAGCACCCTAGAGGGAGACCACAGCTGTGATATAAGGACATCTGCAAGAGGTATCGAAAGGCCTTGGGAATGGACATCAACAGCTGGGAAACCTTGACCTCTGACCGTTCAGCGTGGAGGCAAAAGACCCAGCATGGACTTCTCCAACTGGAAGAGACACTTGTTCAGCAGGCTGAAGCAAGGAGACAGACTTGGAACCAGAGGAACATGGGGGCTGGGCAGGGGACAGATTGTATCTGCTCTCAGTATGGAAGGGGTTGCCACTCTCAAATTGGCCTTTTTAGCCATACTAGATGCTGTTTTAGGACTTCCATTCAGAACACGATACCATAGTCTTTCGAGACTGAAGGATGCCAATGAATGAATGGTGCACCCTGGATAGCATGAAAGTGTGAACTAAATGACTAGCAATAATTGGCAGCCAGACTACATTGAAGAATTGGCTGTTAGCAACAACTGGCAACAAGACATCAATTCCTGGCTCTCAAAAAACAGGGCAATGGAACATTAACATCTAATTTACCACAAGTCCATGTATTTGCCATATGCTAAATAAATAAATAAACTTACAATGCTTTGTTAATATACATATACAGGCATCCCCCTTATCTATGGATCCAATATCTGTGGATCTGGTTCTCCATAGCTACCTACTATCCCTTCCCTCATGCCTATTAAGTTTGTATAGAATTCAGGGTGTCCAAAATTTTAACTTCATGGCTCTTTGACCTTTAACTATTCTTTAGAGGAGGGAATTTAGGCAGGTGCCACTTCTTATCACACAGATAAAAAGATGCACCTGCTGAAATTCCCTCCTTCAAACAATTGTTAGACGTTCAGGAGCTTTGAAATTAAAAGTTTGGACATGCCTGCTATAGATGAATCTAGGAATGTTGATTATCAAAGCTTCTGTTTTCACACTGAGCTACAGCCCCAATCCTTCGTAGTTATTGTAAGGGTTTTAGTAGAAGCCCCAAAGGTTTCCTCCCAATGGCAAAGGAGTGCCCTACTTTAATAGGGACAGATGTCACAGAATCAAGATTGAGCAAATCGAGATTTTCCAAATTATTGGAAAATATAGCTACTGAACATTATCCTCTATCAGAAGTGGGTATTAATGATGGGTATCATCTGGCCAACTTGCATGTGGAGCTGTGTTCACATTTTTCACAAAAGAAACTTGAAATCTTGGCTGTTCCTACCATCTCACATGCCTAATGCCCTGTTTTGGGAATTGCTGCTATCAGAAGCCTGCAGAACCACTGATTGTGGCTTATCTTTTAGCAGCATAGAAAGGTCAATTTCCATTGTTAATTAGGTCAATATCTGCAGGCTCTTTGTGAAGCATTAACAATAGTTGCATCCATGTTTCAGACTGTTTTCTTCACCCTTTTGTAAAGTCTTAGGGCACAATCCAGAGTAACTATGGGAGTGCGTAAAAGAAATTACGTGCACCCATAGATACTGCACCACCTAGTGAAAACCTATGGGAAATTCATATTGCAATCCAGAGTAAATTGTTCTTACACCAGAGCAAGGACTCCGCGTAGTTACTCTGGATTGCACCCTTGGTTATATAAGTAGACAAAGGTGCAAACACTTTATATAGCCTTTTTAATGACTGATTTTTCTCAAGCTCATTTGGCATTTTAAAGTGATTTTCCTTTTTTCATAATTCTCAGTTTTGTCTAGCAACCTTATAACTTTTCAGATTAAAGCAGGTAAGTATAAGCCAAACCACATGTTACAATAATTGCACAACTGTATTTCCAGTTTGATTGCTTTTTATCGTTAAACTCACCTTGCACTGCTATTTGCCATGGGAGTGCAGCTCTTATAGCTCTCCTTTCTAGAGCACATAGCAGCTGCAATGCATGTGTGTAGAGGAGTGGGGGGAGGTTTTGGAATGAGAACATGATATGTGGCAGTGGATTATGGCCCACCACCCTGATTGTGAATCCATATCTGCTATTTGCCTCAGAAATTCCTCAAGCTCTCAATATTTCCAAAGTGCCAGGAGAGGAATGGGTGCCCCACTACTGTTGAAGCAAGAATAATCTGGTACATCAGAGGTCAATCCATGCACATTCAGTGTAACCTGTAGTTTAGTAGTCTTTAAATTGGGGGTCACAACCTGGGGTCACAACCTCATTCTGGGGATTGCAACAGGGGGGATTGCTATCTTGGAATCTGGCACTGGACTTTCCTCGGAGTCTCACTGAATAAAATGGAGGACATGGAGGAGCTCTGACAGGGTTTGGAGGAGCTTCAACAGGGGGTCTTGAACAGATTTTTAAGTGAAAGGGTGAAAGGGCTGAAGTGCCTGAGTACCAATGCTGTTGTTTGCACCTATATAAGGCGTAGAGGGAAATTTTATTATTGGGAAGAGTTTCATGGGTCAAGCCTAGAGTCCACTGCCCCCATGATTAGGAAAAACAAGTCAGAATTTATTTATTTATTTTAAAAATTTATATCCCGCCTTTCTTGGGCCATTAGCCCAACTCAAGGCGGCTGACATAAAACATAGTTAAAAACATAAATAGAACAATTTGATAAAATCAATTAAAACATACAAGCTAAAAATCATATAGATTAAAAATGATAAAACAAGATCCCCCAAACATCTGCCTCCTTAAAAAGCTTTTTTTTAAAATAAAAAAAAAGGCTGTGCCTGAAGCTCTGTATTGAGGGAGCTTTCCTCAGTTCTATGGGGAGGGAGTTCCAAAGCTGGGGTGCCACCACTGAGAAGGTCCTATCTCTGGCCGCCATACCTCTCACATCTCTTAGTGGCGGCACAGTCAGTCGGGCCCCCTCAGATGACCTTAGGTGACGGGTCGGATTGTACAGAAGAAGGCGGTCCCTCAGGTACCCTGGGTACCCAGGGGCAGTTTATAGTACTCCAGTCTGTCCACTCCCTTTAAAAGACTACAGCAGATGGGCTACCAGACTCTGTATGTGTCAATGGAAAAGGAGGATCACAAGCAATAGGCTCTCTTGGTTGGAAAAGGACACATTAACCCCAGCTGTTCAACTGGTCTGAATGACAACCCCACAAGGTTTCTCATGCTACAAAAACAGTAAGCAAGCATCTCCCAACACAGGCAAACCTGACTTAGGTTGTAATCCTGAAGACACTTTCCTGGGAGTAAGACCCATTGAACACAGTGGGACTTACTTTTGAGTAGACATGGTTCGGATTGTACTCTTAATGTGTTGAATATGGGACTCAAATCAGTAGGGCCTTGACTTGAATATTTTTCAGAAAAAATATGAATTTTCACAACTCAAGTCCAAGTCATTCGAACTGAGTTACCAACACTGGAAAATTTCTACCACAGTATGAATTTACTAAGATTTTGCATATATTTTGCCTCTACTATAATATGTAGTTTAGCTTACTATGCTTACTCCTTACAGACCCTTTTCCTTGACCCTATGACAGTCCCAGTCAATTGAATTTTTAGTGGCAACAGGACACAAACAGGATGACTTTATGACCGTAAATTTCCAGATTTGTCTTCTTTCACCTTCTTTCTAGGTGTCCTCAAAAAGGGCTTCACTGTCCTCCATTTTGGCTTCATTTTGGAACTTTGCAATGGTGTACAGTATCCCATCATGTCATATGTCATTGGATTTGTACTGAAGAGCAGGATCTAAAGCAAAAATCATTTTGAAATATCTTCTTCCTATCAAAACTTAAGGCCACTTAAAATATGCATTGAGATCTATGAGAAAGTGAAATTGCCCAATATTGCAGCTTTACCCATGAGTAGGCAAACGTGCCATTGTTTGCCGGAAAGGCCAAGCTGGGAGGAATCTTAGAACTTGTTCTCCTTTTGAGGTTTGGGCATCTGGTCACCCTGGACACAGAGAAATCTATTGATTTCTAGTAGATCAATAGTGGGCAGTTCGGCAGTGGAACCGACTGCCAAGGGAGGTGGTGGACTCTCCCTCACTAGGGATCTTCGAGTAGACTTTCTGTCAGAGATGAACTAGGAAGATTTCCTGCTACAGGCAGGGGGTTGGACTAGATGACCTACTGGGTCCCTTCCAACTCTATTATTCATTTTATATATATATATATATATATATATATATATATATATATATATATATATATATATAGTTTTTCTCACCCTCCATGGGTGGTATATGTATGTTATCCTCAGTCTCGGGTCCTCTACCAGAGGCCTGGGAGTTTGAGGGTTCTGCACACTATCTTAGCTGTTCCTAGCAATGCGCTTTTTTGGATCGAGTGTAATATAAAGCATTTATATAATGCTTTTCAACTTAAAAGTTCACAAAGCACTTTTACAAAAAAATGAAAAAAAATTATTGGCTAATGGATCTCATAGACTGAAGGCAATGGGTAGCCCCTTACAGGAACGTGTCCACCTTTTCTGATATTCCGGAGCATCTCTGGAATTCTGGAGCTCGGGATGCTGGATCTATGTTTAATTCTAGAAGATATTGTTTTATTGTATTGTTTTAGTTCCTTTATTATAAAGTGTAATAAAGTTTTCTTGGGAAAATACATAGCAACAACAAGAAGCAGAAACAGAACACAATCTGTATTATGGTCAGTGTGGGCACTGCATGGTGGTTGGATGCTTTTGCAACATTACAATTTCACAGGCGCTTAGTTCTTTTGTACCTGAAACAGACCAACATGGCCTTAGTTGCAATAAATCCCTACTGGGTTTGTCCTGGCCTTTTCCTCTGATTGCTTCTGCCACGAGTCAATCATGTGTGAAATCAGAAGAGGTTAAATCATAACACAGTGAACTCTCATTGCAAAGGAAAAAGGTCTGACAGCCTGAGGTTGGGAGACATTTGACTTGGAGCAGTTCAACTGTATTTTAAGTCCCATTGGGCTTTTTATTTGCGCAGTAACATAACCACATTTTTCCAGTTGTAGAGAAAGGAAACATAAGACTTGCACTGATCTGTGTGGCTACAATTTAACATGATACCTGTTCTGTGTTATAGCTTAAGTGTGCAGACATATCATTAAAAATGTAAGATAAATCCTATTGAAGTGAATGGATTGTTGGTAGTTCAACTTATAATCTTTATTCACACTAATTTCTTACAGCACATAGTTTGAAAACTGCTAGACTATACTTCATGTATGTACTTCATGTATACTTAGCACAAACCTATCTTGCATTGGAACAAGCAGACCTCCACTATATCTGGTGCAGGTTTGGGGCTGGCCGTGTCTCATCCTGAGGCAAGGAAGAAAAATTCCCCAAACCCCAGGGAGAGCCACAGCAGTCCAAGTGTTGCAACTCAGATCTTCATCAGGTAATGGTATAGATCTGAGCAGCCTGAAATTGCCCAAGGCTTCTTGGGATCAGGGCCAGGATCTGAGGCCACGGGCCTGTCAAACCTGCCCTCAGTAACTTCTTATATGTGTTTAGATGTATGTTCAGGAAAGCAATTTCTGTGTGGCCAATGGCAAATTGAATGAACCCAACACCCTTTTCCTTCCATATTATTGTTTTAACCAATGGAAACCCATATACCTCACAATTCGTAATGCTTCCACTATACTCTTCTCGACTCTGATTCTGGGCACAATCCAGAACAACTTACTCAGAACAACCACCCTGTTCCTGTGGAGGTGTGTGGTGGTCAGAACATGTCTGTACCCTGGCCTAACCTCTCCCCAGGTGTGGCACAGAAGTGCCTTACAGAACATTTGTGATATCCCCAGAACCTGTGCTGGGACTTATTCCAGCCTAACTGGAGGTTAGGATTGTAGCCTCAGCCTGCTTTGGTTTTGCTAGCGATGGCCTTGTCTGGGAGAATTTGTTTAATATCTCTCACCTCTTGTGACCCCTGAGATATTACTGACATATAACCCACATCCTAGTTAAACCAGTAATTTAATTAGGGAGGGGAATCAGGGACAATAAACAAATAGCAGGCTCTTAAATGAACTCAGTGTTTCATAGTAAGTATTTGCACAGTCAATCCCTTCCAGTATTCCCATCAGGTCTAACCTTCTGCTGGTGAGGAATTTGCAGTCAGTTTCTGGAGTAGAAATTGCAAGCATGCCGAAGTCTCTCTCTTCCCTGACTCAGCATGAAAGTGAAATTTTTAAAGTTCAGTGACAGGGGAAGATTGCATATCCTCCAAGAGTGCTGCAGTTCCTTTTCTATATTCTTCCAAGGCTTATTTACTCGCCATTCTCCATTACAGCTGCATCAATGCACTCCGGCTTACTGAATTCCAATGTGCTTCTTACTATCCTGTAGCCCATTGGCTATTTTTATGGAAATCATACTGTAATGTGTGCTGTTCTACATACCCTTCTATGTTGTTCCCAAATGTATCTGCTTTGTTGTCGACATTTGAACTTGTGCCATAATAATAGTCAGCCTATCAGACTGAAAGTTGGGGAAAAACCTTGCACCTATGGAGAGGGACCATAGATCAGTGATATGACATACGGTTTGCATGAAGATGCTCACAGATTCCATCTCTGGTGATGGTATCTGGCCTACAGTGCAATCCTATTCAGGTCTACTCAAAAGTATGTTCCACTGAGTTTAATGGAATTGAACTAATGCTCTTAGGATTGCAGCCCTAGATGCCTTTAGAAGGGATTTGATTGATTTTTGGAAGAAATATCCACCATAGGTTACCACCATGATAGGTATGAGACATCTTGTGGTTTTTGAAGTAGACAACCTCAGAACACCAGATGCAAGGAAGTGGCTCCAGGATTCAGGTACCTTGTCTTAGATGGTCCCTGATGCATCTGGTGGACCATGTGAGATGAGAAAGCTGGACTGGATGGGCCTAAGGCCAGATCAAGCAGTATTCTTCTTATGTTCGCATGACAACTTTCTGACAACTTCTGTTTCTTTCATGACTTGAGTAGGCCCCGTATGTTTTAAAACATATTTCTGCACAAGTCTGGATGTAGAGGATTCATGAAGATCCCTCCAACAGCACAGCAGTGAACTGAGCAGTGCCTCATTCCTGCAAGCTAGGTGCCAGCTATGTGAGATGGACCTCTGACTATTAAAGTGGAACAGGTGCTGAGAGGTCTTAAGATTGCCATTTAGACCATCAGCTCTGAAAGTGTTGCTTGGAAAGCAACTGCTTTGTTTTGGATATGGGGGTTGATATTTGTCGGCTCTCCATCCTGGTCTGTTTACTTTCTGCTGTCTGGGCAACATATGCCAATGGAATATAAAAAGTCAGACTGTGCTTCCATCTTTGGAGAACCAGTCGGGCAGAGGTGCCAAGAACTGCCTTGGGAAGAGACAGCCTGTAATTGAGGTTATTAGCTGCACTGCCCCCCTTCCTGCATTTTTCCTTTGCAGAACGGGCAGCATGAGCTTTCAAAAGCCTGCCTCCCCTTCCATCCAGCCTTCTAAAATTGTTGCGTGTAATTGCCTTCCATCTCGAACCTATTCTGCCTCTTTTCTCAGCTGCTTTCTCCAGCTGCAGGGTTACCAATCCCCTCTCTCACCAGGGAGCATTTCTGACGGCAGCATGTCTGTTTAAAAATAAAATGAAAATTTAATGACTACAAAATACTTGTCTATTCATCAGACAGCATGTGCAGTGGAGGGAGGGGAGGGCAGGGCAAAGGGGCCTGAGGGAATATGAAAATACACTGAGAACCAAGTGACTGACTATCTCCAGCTTGATGCATGTAAAGGTGGTTGAAAAAGCACTGGAGCACTTGAATTCCTGCTTAAAGCCTTATTCCAGAGGCATCAGATTGGTGCACTTGTGCTATGTGCTAATTAAGCCACAATGAAACCCATTCTGATTCTGACTCTGTACTGTGGATTAGCAAGAATATGTGATCCATACAGTACCACTTTCTGCACATGATTTTTGGGGAAAAAAGAAAGGAAAAGAAAACCAAATCTGCAAACAAGCAAAACCATTTACAGTGGAGGTATTTACATAGTACCTCTACATATTCTTTATAACCTTCATGCATGTGGCTGCATCTGCTTCCACTATACCACCTATATCACCTACCTAATACAATTTTAAAATGATTACAATTTATAATTTAAAGCAGTGCTCCTTTCTTATTTAGCAGGGGGAGAGAAACTGACCTTCCTCATACCAGCAGAGTCTTTTCTGGTGGCTGTCTGCTGATGTTCTTTTTGTATTTTTTTAGATTTCTGAGCCCATTGGGGACGGGAAACCATTAGTTGATACATTTTTCCTCTATATACTGTTTTGTGAATTTTTAGTTGAAAAGTGTGATATAAATGTTAATAATAATTATAATCTATAAAAATGCACCCTTGTAATAAAAACACAGAGCAACATATAGTACCACTTTTTCCACTTCTAAGTTTGGGAAACACCAAAACACACATGTACACACACACACACAAACACGCCTCTATCATTTTCACCCACCTATATTGATTGGAAACCTGACAACTTAGTTAAATGGTGGTAAGAAGAAGTTCAGCTAACAGCACAATCCAGAGTAACTACTGGAGCTCTTACACTGAAGTATAAAAAATTTACTCTGGATTGCTCTATGAATTTCCCATAGGTTTCCACTAGGTGGTGCTGTAACTATATCAACGTAAATCTCTCTTATGTTGACGTAAGAGCTCCCATAGTTATTCTGGATTGTGCTGAATGTGTCAAATTCACCATTTGAGGTGCTTGACTATGCACAAGTTGACTTCAGTGAAAGAATGACAGCTTTGGGACTTTCCAAAACTTTTGATTCTGCTTGATGGAAAGAATTTGAATATAATTTGAAAAATTAGATAATCTGAAAGTTAAATGTACAAAATCATTTATGCATAATTTGAAAGTTAGAATACTCTCAAGCCATAACTTTCAAATTATGTACTTTCCATCAGGCAGAATCAAAAGTTTTGGAAATTTAATTATTTCCAAAATTGTTATGAAATTATTATGGATTAATTTGAAATTCAAACTATTTAGGCGCTGTGGTGGCTCAGTGGTTATAGATGCTGTGCTTGTTGACCTGAAGTGAAAACTTTTGAGAGAGCATTCAAAAATGCAGCCCCCACGTGCTCCCAAGAAATAGTCCAATCCTAAATTCTGAACTGCTCTCTAGCTGGGTGTGTAAGAATTATATGGCTTTGCTGACTAAGGAAATGGACAGCTAGAACTTTCTTGGAAACATAATATGGAGATGTGGATAGCAGCTGTGCTGTACATTTATTTTGATAAATGAGATTTTCTTTCTAGATTAATCTTCTCTTTACAAGGATGCAGTGAATTGTTGCTCAGCACCATCATGATTTTAGAGGAACAAATTAAAATTCTTTATTGAATCATTTATATTGGTCATTTGGTTTGAATTTGCAATAAAACCCTTGCATGCCTGATGTCTATTAATTGTTTTATTTTAGATATATAACTTACAATATCCCCCTGAGGCCCACATTTTGGAATACGACATTCTTATTTCTTTGCCTTTGTAAAAGACAGATAACAGTTTCACACATGTGGTACTAAGGTTGCGATATGTTCTACTTTGCCAGAATCCAATAATAGAGACATATATCTATCTATCTACAGTATTTATATACCACCTTATATACCACCCTGTAAAACATTCACGAAGTGGTTTACAAGAAAATGAAAAAAAATTATTGGCTAACTAATAGCTAATGGGTCCCTATCCCAAAAGGGCTCATAAAATATGCTGGATGACCTAAACTACTTAATTATTGCATAGATGAAATGGGCAGGAGTGTGTGGGGAGGAAGAACCTTGTATTCTGTTTCAAGCCACTTGGAGGTTAGGTGGAATAATAGTGGCATTACTAGGTGGTGTGTGGGGTGTACTGGGTGACATGCATGGGGGTGACACCACTACCGGCCTATATATACTGGCCTATACTATATATATAGTGCTGTTTTTCTGGAAAATAGGTGCTGTATTCACCTGTTGGTAATCACAGGTACTCACTTGTGTATGTGTGTGTGTGCGTGTGTGTGTGCGTGTGTCTATGTGTGTGTTTGCCAGTAGTCACACAGAGGTGCTGGTATTCTGTATGGGTGCATACCAACTGAAAAAGACCCCAAACCAGTGGAAGTGATGGTGAATTACCATGGCATTGTAATTCATGCCATGCTGACCTCCTGTACCATATATGATGTAGTGACACATGTAGTGACATACCAGGTAAACCCTAGTGACACCATTGGGTGTGATATGTACTGTACTGGTAAACTGTACTATTCTGAAATATTTTCAGAGAAATATCTTCCAGAGTCATAACCATTATTTTATTTTATTTTATTCCAGGAACGAGAACCCAATTCAAAGCTCATGGATTATCCTAATATTGGACTGGTCTGCAGAACTTGGTAGGAATGTGGACATCTGTATATTTTGCAGGTGCCATCCAAATGTAACTACCTTTGAATCTTGAATGCACTTCAGTGATTTTTGATGATGCTTTACTCCCCCACTCTAATCAAAGTACATGTCTTTGCCTGAATTATGTATATTTTCAATGTACAAGTGTAGAAGAATTTCTGTGTCCTCTGCAAGTCTATCTCCTAGCATATCTCAGTGGCTGGGTGTATATAGAAGAAGATGAATATACAGACTGAGAACAGCAGTCTGGGATTTTTCTACTGCCTTTTTGCCTGTGGTCTTTCACACACACGCACACACCACATGCACACACACTGATAGTTAAAAGGCAATTAGCATGTTAATTTGTTGTGTTAATGTGATACAGTGGGAATGCAAAAGACAGCCTCATGGATGAATGTGATGAGCTGCTAGTCAGTCTGAATTAGCAGTTCAGGGCTACCTTGGGAGTTCTCTGTGCCTTTGGAAAAGAGGCAGCAAGAAAGAAACACAATCGGTGAGTTATCAAGGTTGACACTGAAAATGATGCAATCATGGTCAATTGTCCCTGAAGGACCAAGGCTCTGAATAAAGATAAAGCCACATTCAACTCTTCCACTGTATTGCTAGGGTCACTGAGAAGGGACTGCTATTAATAGCCAAAGTGTGAGTTTCACTTTAGGGTCTTCTATTTATCATTTCTGGATGCTGTTTGCTTTGCGTGTGTGTGTATTTTCCTCTGAGTTACGTAAGAAAGTTGGATAAATGCAAAAGAACATGTGCCTTCCAGACAAGAGCAGGCTTTTCAGTGCCGCCAATGCAGAGATATCAACTTAAAAAAGGATAGTGTGTTGAAATGCAGTTCCTCCATACTTGTGGTCCTCACACCGCTGCATTTATAACTGTGGGGAAAATATACCAGATTTAAATCCTATTTAAAATGTTGTGCATTTATATGTCACTAGAAATATCAGCATATACCTTAAATCACTGAAATTAACAGTACTTCCAAAAAATGGAGGATGGGGGAACTCCTATTGGGGGGATGTTGCGAAGTGGGGATTTTGAGTATGGGTGATGATGCATATGGGGGTTGATGCACTTGGGGATTAATGCGCATGGGGGTGGTGCGCAACGGGGGGATTGCATGGGTGTATTTTACTCCTGCAACATGGGTACATTTCACTAGTTACATATAATTTATTATTTACAAAAAGGTATGAGCTGCTTGGTCACAGGGAAAAGGACACTTAGATTTTTACAAGGACACAAGTTTAAAAAGGGGGACATGTCCTGGAAAAAGTGGACATCTGGTTACTCTGTCCCCACAGCATGGCTTAATTTGTATTTCATTAGGCTACTCTAGCATAGCTATTATGCAACTGAACCATGATCTCACCTCTGCCATGAATTTAAAGGTGGCAAATCATTGATAGAGTTCACTGTAGAGTGAACAGTTTCACATAATCCACTATCAGCCTTTTACAGGCAAAAGAACAAATCCTATATCTTTGAGCTAGAGTCTGTAAGTGTCATTTTCCTGTACTTTTTTTTAAAGGCAGTGATGAAGAAGTATTGACTGTGGCATCCTTCAGATTTATTTTTAAAAAAAATAAGTGAGATTGCTCCCAATGTAGAGACAATTTCTCACTCTTTTCTGACAGCAAAAATGGAGGTTAAAGTAGTTGTCATTCTCAACTTATAATGACTAAGCACATGGGTATGCCTTGCATCTATTGAATTTCTCTTGGAACTGATTAAGAAGCTTGGATATTGTTCAGGTTTCCAGCCATTATGCAAAAATCCTCCTCCAGGACCACAAATGTGCTTCCCCACAGTGGTGGGTACTTTTATGCTTCAAAAGAGACATTGGGAGTTCCCCGTGTTTAGCAAATTAGCACATCAGAAAAGTACCAGCTACATCAACCCTTTGCTCTGATGTGCTAGCATGGAAAGCATCAGTCCATCTGTTGCTTGAAACAGTGGCCAATGTGATCCCCAAATCAACGACAAGGTAAAAACAGAGAAGGCAAAGCTGGCCATGGTTGCAGTGCAGGATGTTGCCTGTGCGCATTCGGTGCTTAAGGCAACCTGCCTCATCTTGCCTAATGAATGGGCTAGTTTTATGTGCAAGCATGCTATCCTGAGGCTGTGGCATAGCTGGAAGGGGTCGAATAGTATGTACTGTAGACTCCACAAACTGACCCCTCTCACTCACTTTTCAAGCCATTTGGGACAGGTATGGGAATGCATACTTACAAGTTGAAATGGTTCCAATGGGCCACTTACATGATGCATTGTGGTGCCTGCCACCTCCTTTAAATATTCCACTGCCTTGAGGGAATTTTTAATGTGGGAAAAATCATCCTCCACCTGTACCTACAACAGCCAAAAAATCACTACTGCTTCCATCTGTTATTTAATGAGTAGCTCATCTATGAAATTAAAGACAGGCCTTTTAAATTCCTAATGGCATTGCATTGGCATCCATCAGTCTCAAAAGACTATGGTATTGTGCTTGATGCTGTATGTGAAGCACAAAGGCTTGGGTAGATTAATATGGAGGAGAGGCTGTTACCCAAGCAGCAAATCCCCCATCTCCATGCCACTGAAATAGTCCAGTGGAACGGCAGAGTCGATATGATTGGTTCCAGCAGCATTGCAGAGCTGGGCTAGGGACAGGAGCTCACCCTGTCTTGTGGGGACCCAGGTCTCAAACCCTGGCCTTCTGGTTAACAGGTAAAGTGTCATAACCACTTGTGCCACCCACAGCCTAATACCTAAAAACATTTTGTCATATTTGACAAGAAGCCAATTTTGGGTTCCAGTATTGTTTCAAAGAACTGAATATCACATGAGAAGCCAGTGTATGGCTGCCAAGAAAATCAGTGACTCTTTATCCTTTGAAGGTTGGATATTTTCTATTATGGTGACTCAGTACTTGTTACAGAGAAGTTTCATGTTCCTCAGTAATTTCTATCATGTCAATCAAGCAGGCTGGGTGTTTAATTCCCGTGTGTCTTTGCAGCAGAGAAGCCTGAAGAGAAGGACTGGTGATATCCCATTTGCATTTCAGCTATAATTTCTAACTGTCTCTGGGACAGATAACAGACCAGGCTAGGGGGGGCAGCTGAGAAAAGCCATTGAGGAGATAGGAGGCAAAACAGCAATTGAGTTGCTGGAAAGGGCAATAGTTTTTTTACTGATGAATGTTGTTATATTATTCCTCTGCAAGCGATAGCTGCTGGCAGTTACTAGTTATAAAAAAGATATTTCATTTAGGTTGCAATCCTAAAGACACTTTCCTGGGAGTAAGACCCACTGAATATAATGGAGCTTATTTTTGAGTAGACATGGTTAGGATTGCACCCTAAATCACCATAACATCTGCTCCTATCTAAATTTTAGAGGACGCAAAACAGCAGTTGAGATGCTGGAAAAGGGGATTTTTTTTTACTGATGAATGTTGTTAAATTATACCTCTGCAAGCGACAGCTGCGGGCAGTTACTAGTCAAAAAGATATTTAATTTTATCACCTTAACATTATTGCTACTATTTGCTTAAATTTTAGAACTCATCCCGATGGCCTGAATCGACAGTGATTGAGGATGCATTACCTTTCTTGGCAGATCTTCCTAATTTTCTTGGAAGATGGGCTAGGGATTCTTGCCTTTGATTTTTAAAAAAGAAATTACAAACAGAAATAGTGTAATGAAGATTCACCTTAACTTATGGTCCAAATACCACTATTCATATAATGAACTGTATCTTTGAGTGCATTCTGTCTTTAATATCATTTCCATCCCTGCAACTGAAGCAAAGTTGCACTAAGACTGTATCCCAACATTGTCAGAAAAGGTTTATTTTATGTGTTCTGTTGAGACTTGGTGTATTTTTCAAACACTGCTCTCAACTCTCCTGTGTCATGTGCATTTTCTGCTTCACTAGCTAGTCAGATAGGCAGCAAATGGTATGGGCTCTAGGTCAAAAATCATAATAGCTGCTTCCTGTGGTCTCCCAGCAAGGCGGGGTTATTGCATTGATTGATGTAATTGAAGACATTAGTTGGCTAGAAGATAATCCAGAATGAGAGTGCATGGATGAACCAAAACAATAGGAGACCTGAACAGCATCCAGATGTAGCTCATAAAAATCACTAGTATGCCACCAGAGAGTGGCACACAACTCTAAAGATACCGGAATATCCATTTAAGGCCTTGAATGGAGCTGAGTAATATATGGTTCTATTCTAGGAATCAAGCAGCCCATTTCTAACCAACTACTCACTGAGCTGATAAATCTGTACTATAGGGTACTGTACTGTTTCATGCGCCTCCTTATATCACCCTGTATAATCTCTATATGCCTCCAGTGCCCTGACTCCTAGACTTTCTATCTATCTATCTATCTATCTATCTATCTATCTATCTATCTATCTATCTATCTATCTATCTATCTATCTATCTATCTATCTATCTATCTATCTATCTATCTATCTACAGTATTTATATACCGCTTTTCAACTAACAAGTTCACAAAGTGGTTTACAAAGAAAATGGAAAAATAATAATAGCTAATTAAAGGCTAATGGGTCCCTGTCCCAAAAGGGCTCACAATCTAAAACGCAAAAAAGAACACCAGCAGAAGCCACTTGAACAGACACTGCTGGGTTGTGTAGGGCCAGTTACTCTCCCCCTGCTAAATAAAAGAGGAACACCCATTTGAAAGAGTGCCTCTTGCTCGGTTAGCAGGGGTTGTATTTCTCTAAATACAAACTTGAATCCTACAATCTTCAAAAGACAAGATTCCACAAGACTGAATATCTCTTGCTATGAGGACTGACTTCTGTCACTGTGAATTTGATGTGCCCCAATAACTATTCCTGCCAACCTAGCTGTTTGAAAGCATGAAAATGCAAGTAGCTAAATAGGTATCAATTAAGTACCATGCATATGCGAGTCCCATGTCAGACAATGGCTCTTGAAATGGGGATGACCGCACCCTACAGTCGGTCACAACTAGCACCTTTACCTTTTTAATAACTATTCATATCATTTATTTTAAATATATATTATCTGCTGACTTTTTCTAATAAGTTGCATGCTGATCTGATTAAAGAAGATCCTTAAACAAGATTTCTTAAACAAGATCCATGTTTCGGAGTGAGGGGCACACAGTCTGCACTCGGCCAACATCCTGTTCAAAGACATTTAGAAATGCAGGAAAATGCAGCGCATCTGAATTTCACATGCTGAACCTTGATTTATATTGCTGTGTTTACCATCACATCTTGTCACTGCAGTAGCCATAGCTGTGCAGAGCTGATGCACAATTTCCTTCTTACTCCTGCATAAAAGGATTGATTTGATGAGCACTCTTATCTAAGAAATGATGTTGACAGTTTGGGATCCTTCAGGGAGCTACCAGAGGAGAATAAAGCAGAAATGATGGCTTGTGTTGCATAAAGCAAAGAGATATGGCAGAGAAGGAATTCCCCCATGCTCTTAGCCTCTTATGACCTGCAATCTACATCGTCACAGCCCCTCTGCCTATGTTCATGTGGCAGTTAGACACAATAAAAACACATCTCATATCAGAATAAAATGTACCTTTGGGGTTGTACTGAGAGCAATATATGTCAATGGTTTCTGTCTCTGAAAGGGGATGCTAAAGCTTTCATTTAAAAACAAAAGCTGGGTACGTCAAGATTTGAGACATTTTGAATTTCACACATACCGTATATACTCGCATATAAGCCAACCCGCATATAAGCCGAGGCACCTAATTTTACCACAAAAAACTGGGAAAACTTACTGACTCATGTATAAGCCAAGGGTGGGAAATGCAGCTGCTACTGGTACATTTCGAAATACCGTAAAAATAGATACCAATAAAATAACATTTACTGAGGCATCAGTAGGTTACTGGTAAATGTAAAGATTTTTTCCCAGGACACAAGAGTGAAAAGAGGACATGTCCTGGTGAAAATGTGCTCCTGAGAAAAAATAAAATTTATGAGAAGGCTGCATGCTGCCTGCTCATAAGGAAAAGGAGGACAATGATGACTTTTTCCCAGGCACAAGAGTGAAAAGAGGACATGTCCTCTTGTCCTCTTTTTGTCCTGGGAATATTGTGGTCCTGGAAAAAAGTATGGATGATAAGAAGACTCCATGTTGCCTGCTCATAAGGAAAAGGAGGAGAGTGAAGATTTTTTCCCAGGACACAAGAGTAAAAAGAGGACCTGTCCTGGGAAAAGAGGACATATGGTCACAGTAATTTCCTGGTAGTAAGTCCATTGACCATGATGGCTCAATGCTGGCAGCTGACAAGGAAAAGCAGGGCAATGTACTTTTTCAACACCAAGATACAAGGCTAAAAAAGAGGACTTGTCCTGGGAAAAGAGGACATATGGTCACTCAGTACTTGTTTCTGAGCAGGCATGCAGAGGATTTGGGCTTTGAGGCCCCCAGTGAATGGAGAGAGAAGAGCAGCCACTCAAGGTTCTCCCTCCCACCTCAGGAATTTTTAGTATTGCAACACAATAGGAGGAAAAGGGAGGGTCATTTGCATAGACCATCTTTGCAAAAACAAGAAAATACCTCCTCAAAACTTGCTAGAAATAAGGTTTTTAAGCAAAATCAGATGTTTAGCAGAGAGGGGCTTCCTTCCAAGCCATCAGAGCAGAAATTGTTTCTCACCCTGAATGTAAAGTATACAGCTGTTTTATTCAACCTCTTACTTAGGGTTGGGGGAATTCAGGCTCTTAATGGGAGCCTGTTTGAATGATTGCCTTTGCATGGGGTTAGTAAAGTGATTAGGAGGGGAGGGATGGAGGAGCCTCCCTGAAGTGGGAGGCTGGAGAGGAATGTAGAGAAACCTGTGCCTGCCACGGAACTCTTGGCTGCTTGACCCGCATATAAGCTGATGGAGCTTTTTAAGCTCCAAAACGGGGTTAAAAAAACTCAGCTTATATGCGAGTATATACAGTAAATGTCTAGATGGTCACATTCTTCATTTTTTATTTTATTTATTATTTTCAAATTTACTAAATTTTATTTCTATGAGGCTATAATCCTAAACCTCAGTTAGGCCAGCACAAGTTCTGGCACAACTCCTGTCTTGGCCTGGGGGCTGTCACAAAAGCACTATAAGACATTTTTGTGCCAATCCTGTACTAGGCTCCCAATGCGGCCATGAAAACAGGGATATGGTCTAAATTGGTGCTGGCCTAAATTGGTAAGGATTGCATTTCTAAGCAGGGTTCTCAAAACATCTGGCAGTACAAATGAATTGCCCAAGATATCACTGTGAAATGCTGCATAAAAAAATAATTTATCTTAAGTTCAACAGTATCAAAATGAATCACAGCATCTTATGAATCAATGAATGAAAATGAGTCTATCGCATTCAACTCATGCAAATATTAGAATGCTCTTCATTCACCAAGAAAAAAACAGTCAGTGGAGAAAACTATACCAGAATCATAGTTTTCTATGATTGCCAGCAGATTTACTATGGGCAAAAAGGATGTACTTCTTTGTTCCACCCATTAGGTGTGATGATGGGCCCTGGCTAGGATGATTTCAAAAGGAGATTGGACAAATTAATGGAGGACAAGCTTTCCAATGGCTACTAGTCATGATAGCTCTATGCAACATCCAGACTCATCAGCCTCAAATATCAGTTGAAAAGATATTTGCCTTTTTCTACTGCTTGTGGCTTTTCAGAAGCAGGTGATGGTTTGTGGACCACTGTGTGAAACAGGAAGGTAGACTAGCTCTACAATCTAGAGTAACTATGGGAAGACGTAAGAGGCATGTACTCTGGATTGCTCAATGCATTTCCATATGTTTCCCATAAGTGGCACCATAACTACATCGGTGTAAAAAGTCCAGTAGTTACTCTGGATTGTAGCCTAACAGCGCAATTCAGAGTTACTATGGGGAGTCCTTGCTCCAGTGTAAGAACAACTTACTCTGGATTCCAATATGATTTTCCCATAGGTTTTTACTAGGTGGTACAGTAACTACGGGTACATGTAAAGTCTCTTATGTTCTCCTGTAGTTACTCTGGATTTGGGGGTTTGTGGACCTTTGACTTGATTTAGCAGGTTTTCTTAGGTTTTGTATCATTGTTTTAAAAATTGGTTGACAGAAGGGACTAGAGAAGAAAAAACACTGAATATGCAGCAAGTACATTGGGCATGGAAGTCCAAACACTGGGTCAACTACCACAAAGACCCTGGATGCATAGTTGCCTGCCATCTTTCCAACAGAGGTGACAACTATAACAGGCTGATGGTGGTGAAAACATCTAGAAAGTGATTATTCAATGGATATCCAAGGCCCTAAATGTTGCATCCAACAATTTAATAAGATAATGTGTGTAGTAACAAAGAATGATCTGCAGATCTCATTCCTTTGGCATTTTAAACAGAAAGCTTTATGTACTGTAATTTAATTTTGGGGAAATATTAAAAAAGCAAACATAGATTTCACATGGTCAGTCTTTGCAGAAGCAAAGTGTTAGACATCAGTGAAAGCAATGAATGATGAACTCTGAATAATACTTTTGGTTGCCAGCCAATGTTCAAGCAAGTTATCACAGTTATATGCATATCCCTGTATAAATAGCAACATCTTGACAGTTGATGTGCAATTAGAAAAAGAGGGAAATTGTCCAACAATAACAAGACTATCTTTCTCCACCTCTCCCTGGGGGTTGTTACAGATTTAGATTGTGAAATAAAACTTTAATTCTTATAAAGCCCTGAAACAGACACAGGAGGGGGCAAATATTTATTCTGCTATTGACCTTCTCTGGCAAATAGTGCATTAATGCCATGATGGGACTTCCAGCTTTGCACTTAAAGAAGTGAGAAATCATAAAAGGTGACGAAAGGGTTGAAGAGGACCAACAGCTTGCTCAGAGGAACTATAATGAATTCCCCAAATGGGTGCACTCTGGAAAGCCATTATATCTGGGAATATGGCTAAATAAAACCCTTGGTGTTTTCGAGGAACATCTGTCCAAACAAAGGCAACCTTTCCCTTGCTGTGATGCCAACATTCATGTCAAGTCGACTGTGTCATGGAAAAGCTGAATGCCTGCTTGGAGTTTTAAAGAACTGTACGACTGCCATATCAGCCTGGACATGCAAACTGCATTGTTGGCATTGTTAAGCCAGATAGGCTGCAATCCTAAAGACACTTTCCTGGGAGTAAGACCCATTGAACAAAATGGGGCTTACTTTTGGGTAGACATGGTTAGGATTGTGCTCTTAGTCAACTTTGGTGGCACTGGTGTCACTAGCTACAATCCTAACGACACTTTCCTGGGAGTATTACCCATTGAACATAATGGGGCTTACTTTTGAGTAGACATGGTTAGGCTTGTGCCCATGTTATGGGGCATAAAGGTGTGGGATGGATTAATGTCATGTTCTCTCCCCCTCACCCCAGGATATTAGTACTTTCAATGGCATTACTGATCTCTTTGACCTTTTGTTGGTGAATGCCCAGGCTAAGTGTTTGTCTGCAAGTCTTGTCTTACTAGTGGAGCATGTATGTATGTATATACGTATAAATGTATGAATGAATAAATAAATAGCATCATATTGCATAACAAAAGGTCACGAAGGATCAATTTTGATCAATTACTTGATCTGTATCTTAAGATATCCTTGCTTTCTTCCACCCAAAATCACAGTAGTTCTCAACAGAACTTTTATTTCTATGCTTAGTGTCAAGACCATTTCACAGAGGCAATGAGGTTACACTTTCATTCACACTTTGTTCTTTGTGTTCTCTAACCAAGCAGCTCTGTTTAACCCCTTTACCCTCAGTATTTGAAGAGCTGCAGCTGCAATGGGCTTTGGAAGCAGATCTTCCAGACCTTAGATACAGACCTTAAAAGCAGACCTTAGACACAAGCATTTGCAAGAGACGTTGCAATGTAATGTGACATGTTAGGAAAATCAGTGGAAATATGAAACTAAGCATTTACCATGATGCTTCATTTGGATATAGAAAGGGTCACAGTAATGTGGTTCACAGGATCAACTTTGTGTGTGAGCGCTTATCTTTTTAATTACTGCCAAATAAATATATAATCAAGAAGAAATCTTTTATTTTAAAAAGTATACAAACAGATGTAATGTGGTAAGACTGTGAACCAGAAAGCCGCACAATCCTAACCATTTCTATTCAAAAGTGAACCCCATTGTGATCAAAGGGTCTTGTTGGGGCCTGCAGTCCCCAAGCAGGTTGGGTCAGGAAAATAGTAAGTGCAATAAGAATTCTCTCCAGCAGTATTCTTTGTTAATCACATACAACTGGCCAAGAGATACTTAATGAGGTGCAACTTGATTGGCTGCTCTGTTTACTACAGTGTAATAAAGCTGAGGTCTCTGTAGTCCCCTGTGTGGGAGTAGGTGGAAGTATTGTAGTGTGTTACTATGTTGAAGTGCCTACTGACTTGGACTCTTGGACTGTATTTTGACTCTGTTTTATGGACTATCCTTTGGACTTTGGTTGCCTGGAATGGTAATGTGTATGACCTGGAACATGTAATGGACTTGCTTTTTGCCTACTGAATATGCTCTAGTTCTAAACTGCACCTGGTGTCTGCATCATAATTCTGCATCAGCACTCTGCTGCTCTGCTTATTGTAAAGTCATACCTGACAGGTCTTACTCCCAGGAAAGTGTCTTAAGGATTGCAGCATTTAGGCTACAATCCAGAGTAACTATGGGACCTTTTACACCAACATAGTTACGGTGCCACCTATGGGAAATGCATAGAGCAATCTTGAGTAAGTGCCTCTTATGTCTTCCCATAGTTACTTTGGATTGTAGAGTTAGTCACAAATGCAGCAGATCTGTCAGCCTAAGCTCCCATGGATGGACATACTATTAGGCCTACCTTACAAGACTGTTGGAAGGATTCGTAAGACTTTGGATAATTCAGATACAATGCTATTTATAAATGCTTGGTGTGTCTGTAATTGTGCAGTGGTATATAAGGTGACCTTATATCACTGTTCCTTTTGTTTGCTGGAATGACAAGACATGAGCAAGCTCTGTGATCAGGTCTGATGTCCAAGTCCCAGCAGTTCCCAACACAATATTAGATTCATATTCTGTTTCTACATTTATAGCAGCGATTTTCAACCTTTTTCCTCGCATGGCACACTAAGAAGGCACTGAAATTGTCAAGGCAAACCATCAGTTTCTACAATTAACAAGGCACACCAGGCTGTTCAAATCCCTTAATTTTCCTATTAATAAATGACTTCCCCCAAACTCCCATGGCATACCTGAGAACTGGTTGAAAACAGCCACAGCACACTGGTTGAAAATCATGGATTTATAGGAAAAGTTGGATTTGTTTTGTAAAATTTTTTTTATATAACTTATTTAAAAAAAAAAAACGGTAAAAAAGAACAGTTTAAAAAACTGTTAAAAAGTTCTTTTAAAAAAGAACTGTAAAAATTTTTTCAGAACTTATTTATTCATATGGCAAAATACAGTAGCGTAGCATGAAATTCACATACTGTATATAGAGTACAATATGTGAACAGTTACTCAGTGTCTGGGCATATGGCTGAATATTTTAGGCAAGTGTGGAATGAAATGGAATGGATGAAATGAATGAAATAGAAGGAAATATGAAATAGAATGAATAAAATGGGGTAGGACAGAAGTCACAAACAGATCCTGTGTGTGTGTGTGTGTGTGTGTGTGTGTGTGTGTGTGTGTGTGCGCGCAGACATGCATGTATATACCCAGCAAGTATCTTTTAAAGGCTCCAATAAAGACAAAGTGGTTGTATAACAGAGGCGGCTGTTGTATCTGCTTGATAGTTCAAAGGCATCCATATGAGCAGCTTGCCAGCCTTTTCTTCCAAGCGTCCTCTCTGAGGCTGCTTGGTGTCGACATCACAGTTGTTGTGTTGGGCAGATGATCATCTCCATAATGATGCCATTCATGGCTAATTTTCCAGGATTGAAAATGAACTGTAGCCTCCATGGCTTCAACCTTTGCCGCATAGCAACGAGAGCAGAAAGTCAATTAATTACCTTCTTGCTGGAATTCAGGGGCACTTTCATCCTCAGCTCAGTCAAGTGTGTAATGGAAAAAGAGACCGAAACAGACTGCATCAGACCAATTGGGAATTGAGTGACAAAGTGAAAGATGAGCACTGGGGAAAAGGAAACAGGAGTGCAGGGAGGGGGGAAGAAAACCTGGTTCTATGAGTTCATTTGGGGGAAGAAATCTCCTACTGAGGACATGATTGTTGTATTTTCCCCCTCCCTGTTTAATCACAGCCACTCTTGCTCTTTTCCCAGTGCTTAACATGAAATGCCAGAAGTCCTTCATTATACTACTCTAGTGGAGATACAATTCCTTCCTTCCTTTCATCATCATCATCTTTCTTATATTTATATCCTACTTTTCGGCCAAGAGTAGCTTCTCAAGTGGCTTACTATTTCATGCAAAAGGGAAAGACATACTTATAGGAGGAGCATATCATCAAGCCAAACATGTTTACTCAGTGGCGTTGCTGAGGTGGTGTGACTGGTGCAGAGTGTATCAAGGTGACACACCTCAGGGGTGATGCGCTGAGGGAGTTTGACATCGACACTCCCTCAATATGACACCTCCGCCAAGGATGTGCTGCATCTCTGGAGTGCTCCTCTGAGGAAGAAGCAACCAGTTCCTCCCTCAGAGGAGTGCTCCAGATGCTGCTGCGCATGGGTGAACTTTGCCCATGTGCAGTGGTATCTCTGCCAGAGCACTCTGGGGAGGGAGGAGCTGGTTGCCCCCCCTTTCCCAGAGCGCTCTGATGCCACTGTGCATTGGCAAACTTTGTGCATGCACAGTTGCATCTGGCAGCACTCAGAACGATGCATGCGCCATCTGGTGCATGTGCCATCCCAGAGTGGTGATATATGTCCTGGGGGTGATGCACTCAGCCCCCACTTCAGGTGATGCACACCCTCGCATTGCCCCTGTGTTTACTAGTGAGAGCACCAGAAGCCAAACAGGTCAGGCACTGGTTGAGAGCTTTTGCCCATCGGAGGGTCCACCTGGCCACTCTTCAAACCCCTCAGTATTACTCAGCCACCACTTTTGCTGATGGTCAGACTGGGAAAGGCCACTACTGCCCGCTTAAATTGATCAACTGTGGGGAACGGACTTATCACAACTTGGACTCAGTGCTTCCAGCAATGTAGTAGCAGCACTGAAATAAATGGACAAAAGATTTGGGTGGAGGCATGAAATACGGTAGTCATCTGATGCTGGCAGGATTGTGCTGATGCATTACTGCTCCTCATTTACAGTGGCACAGAGCTTTCCAGCTGCTAAGCTGGCATCTGTGTAGCACCTTCTGACAAAAGGTGGTTTCTTTCATGGTGTCCAACTATGGCATTGCTGATATAGCAAGTTGTGGTAGTACAAACAATGTGGAGGAGATGCCGCCACTTTGTTTGCACTGCCTCGACTGAATCCAATGGCAAGGGGAAGAGGCTGCTTACATGGTACTGTTAGATGCCTTTGAAGACATAATTCTGCTGTAGGGTGGAGTCTGTGATGTCTACTCTGGCCTTTCCCCTGCTAAGGATTGGGCCTTAAATCTGTTCTAAACTCCGTTCAAATATCTAACAATGGAAGATAGCTTTAAAAAAACTAAAAAACCTATTCCTTTCCTTTCTAGATAAAGGAATCATAAAAACTGCAATTCCTCCCAGAAAACTACCCAACTGCAAGCAGACTCTTGCTGCCGTAAGAAGATAAAAAATGACTCACTTTTTAGACACCCACGTCCAGCCCCAGCCGCAAAGCATGCCATATTTCTTAACCAAGACTTAGATCCAAATACTTCTAATCTTCAAAGCACTTTTCATTAACTAATTAATCCTCCCTTATCCCACGGTGATGGATACCGGTATATTCCTGTCTCCATTTAGCAGATGAGTTAGGGGGCTATTCTTAAGACAACATGGGGACTTAGTGTAAGAAGTGGGAGATGAATTTAGCAGTTTATCAGAAAAGAAACATGTATTTTATAGGGTTCTCTGTCGTAACCAACTTTTGGAATGCTCTAAATCAGGAGTGTCCAACCTTTTAGCTTCCCTGGGCCGCATTAGAAGAACATGAGTTGGTTTGGGCCACACATAAACACTAACAACTTTTTTTAAAATGTAGGACAAAATGTAGGATGTCCTATATTTTGTCCTTCATTTTTTAACCTTGGAGTACGTCTCACTGACTTTAACAGGGCTTACTTCTGAATAGGCAAGATGCATAGGATGGGCAGCGATCCTCTCCAAGCCACACCTTGGAGTAAGTATCACTGATTATAATGGGGTTATCTCCTGAGTAGCCATGCATAGGATTGGGCTCTCAGACTGCAACTTGGGAGTAAGCCTCATTGACTTTAGTGAGGCTTACTTCTGAGTAGACATGATACATAGGGTGGGCTGTGATCCTCTCCAAGCTTAACCTTGGGGATATGCTGCAATCCTGAACACACTTTCCTGGGAGTAAGACCCATTGAGTACAATGGGCCTTACTTCTAAGTAGACATGGTTAGGGTTGCAGCATATCTCCAAGGTTAAGCTTTTATAGAATTACAGCCCATCCTATGCATCATTGGGCTCTCAGACTGCAACTTGGGAGTAAGCCTCATTGATGGGGTAGGTCTCAAGGGCAGCAGGCAGTGGTTGGGATAGAGGCTGAGGCTGCTTTCGGGTGATGCGGGTGGGGACGTGGCAAGGTCTGCAAGGGCCAGAAACACTCTGAGTGGCAGGAGGCAGGTAGGGGGAGAGTCAGGCAGCCCAGACTGGTTTTGTGGTGGCCGCCCAGGGCAGCGCGCACAGAAGCATGTGAAATTTGAAAATGGCTGCTACCACAAAGCTGGTTTTTTCAATGGCGGTGGCCAGCTTTTCAGGAGGGCCGCATCCACCCTCGTCCTGGGCTGCATGCGGCCCCCAGACCACGTGTTGGACAGGCATGCTCTAAATGGCATAGATTTTTGAATCCCATTGCTAGCAATGCTCTTTCCCAAAAGAAACTATGCGGAAGACCTTAGATAATCATGGACAGGACCTTAGATGTTTGCAAGAACATGTTGGCCAGAACATCCACAAGGACAACTGAAGTGGGGTTTTGGGCAGCAGCTTGGTGGAGGGTTCTTTTCCTTCTCTTCCTTCTCATTCCATTCTTTGGACTGGAAGAGGAGGACCCCGAGAAAAAGGAAATTTGTTGGGGAGGAGAGAGCTGATTTCCATACTAGAAATGGAAAGGGACAGAGGCTGACATTGCCGCTTTTTGGGTATGGAGAGGCACCCACTGGTGGTCCTAGAGGGGGGCAGGGATAGGGTTTGCACAGAACTCCAGACCCCCACAAAGCTTTCTGACGTTCCAGTATGATCTTAAACAGTATTTATGGATTTCTCAGAAGGCTTTCTGAGATGTTCTTATCATTGCATGAGGCTCTATTGCAGTGGTTAGTATGGGGTTGGCATGGTATGAGGGGGTGGAATTGCACATATTTGCCCCAGGCCACATAGAGGGATGAGTCCATTACTGGGACAGTATTTGACATGCCACCTTCGACATCAGGAAATCTTGGACCAGTCCTGTATAGGGCTGACATCACCCAGAATACTATAATGTGTTTAGCCAATTGGGAACATAATACATCTGAAAAACAATTGATAGTTGAGAGAATAAAGGGGAATCCATGTCTGATTTGTCACTATAAGGAAAAAATGTGCAGTAACACAATGGGACAGTCCCTCTGGGCTGGTAACATGTGGTTTGCACAGAGTGAGCATTTGCCTTATGACCTACCCTTACGCAGCTACACACAACCTATCGCTTTTGGAGATTGCTTCTGTGCCACACAAAAATGAGTTGCCTGAGGGGACTGTACATGGCACAGTTTTCATGCTGAGTTTTCTTAACCTATCACACACATGCCCCTTCTGCAGTTGTTCTTGAACCCACCATCAGTGATTTGCCACAGACGTGGCTGAAAATTACATACATAGGCTGCAGTCTTAACCTTCTATTAGGCCAGCAGAAGTCCTGTGCTGGTTTGGGGGTGTTGCAAAAGTGCCATAACGCCCTTCTTCGCCACTCCTGGGGGTGTTAGGCCAGTGCACTGACATGTTCCAGTCTCCCCACACCACCATGGGAATGGAAAGATTGGTGAGTTGTGCTGGCCTAAATTGGTTGGTATTGCATCCTGAGACAGCAAACACAACAGCACAATCCTATGCATATTTACACAGAAGTGAGTCCCATTATGTGCAATGGGACTTACCCACAGTAAAGAGGGTTTGAGATTGCAGCAATCCTAAACACACTGACAAGAAAGCAAATTGCCTGAATGACAGTGCAAACCTCGAGAGCAAGGATCCAGTAGTGATTTTGGAGCTGGCCTTCAATCTGGATGATCCATGTTCAAATCCTTGCTCAGCCTTAGGCTTCATTCATTCAGATTGTCAGGATGTGATCATAATTCCGCCAACCCTGTGAGGTAGGTGACTAACATCTTGAAAAATACAAAAAATATAAGGTAAAATCAGCCCAAAATGTCTTTGACATAAGGACAGCAATAGCGCTATGAGACTAATTTCTTTCATGAAAAGTGCTCTGTGACTCAAAAATTTTGGAAACTGCTGCTTTAAAGATAAATGAATTATATTTTATAGGTATTCATATACCACTCATATTCTTCAGGATATTCTCCTTTCTGTGTGTGCCCAAACACACACATAAGTGATTTTCTTCCTACATGTTTTTGAAATTCCCAGGTCTCTTCAGAGTTATTAACCAGGTCTCAAGGCTTTTCCCAAGCCAGTAGTTTACTTAATTGCCTTTTTATAGTGTTTCATACAAGTCTTCATTATTCTGTCAGAATTCTGCTCCGAGGCTTAGTCAAGGGGAAGTAGGGACAAGCCAGAATGGATTTCCTGCAAAGTATAAACAGATACTAAAAAGACATGGCTGGAGAGAGAGAGAGAGAGAGAGAGAGAGAGAGAGAGAGAGAGAGAGAGAGAGAGAGAGAGAGAGAGAGATTTATCTGAAAATGTTTCTCTACTTAATTAAAAGCACAAGTGGCTCTCCAGCTAATAAATTAGGGGAATATTTTTCAAAAATTAATAAATGTAGAAAAAACACAACAAATTCTGCAGTTTGTGGATTATTGCAAGAAACCCAAGGATGTTACTTTTTTCTGCACTTTGTTCTTATAATTTTGTCATATAAACCCACACTCCAAATATTCTAATTTGAAAGAGTCAAATTAACCCAAAGTTCACTTTGTCTGACGGCAGCACCTGTTCTGGTGCAATAAAGCTATTTAGCCAGCCATTCTAGATATAATTACAATTTGAGTGGAAAATGTATGGAAGATAACTGAATTGTTGGAACAGTATAATAAGCAGTTTGTTTGATCTTTCTTTTTACCAGGTTCTGAACCAAGATTGGGTTCTGTTCCACAACATTTTTTAAAGTCTTGTATCCTGCAACTGGTAAATATACCAGTAACTATTCTGACATAGTATGAAAAGATTTACCCTGGAAAGGCAAGTGGTAGAGTACAAAGAAGAATCCATTTGCACAACCAAATGTTTCAACTTCAATGACAAAAACTAAAAATCAACATCCTTTGAAAACATGGTCAGTTATTAAGTTGTGAATCTCAAGATTAACTGTAACTATGAGCACAATCCGAACCATTTCTACTCAGAGGTAAGCCCCATTGTGTTCAGTGGGTCTTACTCCTAGGAAAGTGTCATTAGGATTGCAGGATAAGGCTGCAATCTTAAAGACACTTTTCTGGGAGTAAGACCCTTTGAACACAATTTGAGTAGACATGCTTAGGATTGTGTATATCATCTATGAGATGCTCCTGGCCACAAATCACCAGTCCCAGCATAGGATAATCCCCAAAATGGCACATTTTAAATGGCACATTTAATGAGTACAAATAGTAGAAATCAATCAACTGACTCAGCAGTCTCCAAACCAGAAACAGCAGTGACCTGAAAAAGCTATCCCCATCCCAAGTGTTGCTACCATTCTGCCAGGGTGCTATATTTTTTCAAGTTGATTTGGTCATAGGAATACAGAACAGTAAGCACTGCTCATGAGGTAGGGTTCCCCCCCCCCAAACCCTGGATCTATCCAGGGTGTCCATATTTCCTCTTTTTCCAGGACATGTCCTCTTTTATAGCCTTGGGTCTAGGAAATTTTTTTCATTGTCCTTTATTTCTTTATGAGCAGGCATTATATAACCTTCTTGTATTAATAAATTATGAGCACAATCCATGTCTACTCAAAAGAAAGCCCTATTGCATTCAATGGGTCTTACTTCCAGAAAAGTGTACTTAGGATTGCAGCCTATATGTTATAAATTATATGTACCGATAATCATTTTAAATTTAATAATGAAAAATACAGTGTTTACATTAATCACATGAAAGCAATATACATGAGGTTTTCACTTTTGTCATGTCCTACATTTTTCTTGGGTGTCCTACATTTCAGTGGGGGCTTGTCCTCTTTTCCATTTATGACATGTGGTCATCCTGAATCTGGCCATGCGCCAGGGTTTAGAGAGACCTGCCATGACCCAACAAAATATGTGTTTTGCTTTGGGGAGCAGAAGAAAATACATTCCAATATCTCAGACAAAAGTGAGCAAACATCTCTCTATTATTGTAAAAATGCAGTCCTAGAGAGGTCTAGTCCAAAGAGTAAGCCTCATATGTGTTTGATGGGACTTACTCCCCTGCAAGAGTGTATAGGACTACTACAGCCTACATCCTATTGATTTTGTGCAGGCTTCATGAAGCTCTGTCCAATGCTGGCTTACTCAGGAGTAAGTCCCCATGGAATTCAGTGAGGATTGCACCCTCCTAAGTGGGCAATGTGCTCAAGATTGTTTCGCAGCCCTAGAACAACATGCCTTGGGAGAAAAAGTTCTTCAGAGGCAGAATGGAAAGGTCTTAACAGTGACTTTTTCTTCTAGACCAGGGATCCTCAAACTACAACCCGCGGGCCGGATCAGGCCCGCCAGAGGCCTCAATCCGGCCCGCCGGTCTTTTGGGGGTTTTGGGAGGCGCTTTGTGGGCACTTGGGGGCAGTTCATGGCTGCCGCGGCGAAGATCCGCCAGTCATGGCAGCCCTGTGCAAAGGGAGAGAGCCCCTCCAGGCTCTGGAATTTGGGGAGCTTCAAGCTGGCCCTTAAAATTTTTTTTAAAATGTTGTGTGCGCAGCTGGAGCAGGGGCTTCAGGCTGGCGCGCACGCCTCCTGCTGCTCTCTCGTGACCGTCCCAGGGCTTCAGGCTGGCGCGCGCGTGCCTCTCACCACCCTTGCGTGGCTGCCCCAGTTACCAGGGGCTTGAGGCTGGCATGCGTGCCTCCCGCCACTCTCTCACGGCCCCCCAGCTGCCAGGGGCTTACTTCTGAGTAGACAAGCAGAGAGCTGGGCTATTAAGGCCACCTTCCCATCCATACTTTCCTGGGAGTAAGCCTCATGGATTCTAATGGGCCTTACTTCTGAGTAGACATGCAGGGGGCTGGGCTTACTTTCCTGGGAGTAAGCCCCACTGACTCTAATGGGCCTTACTCCTGAGTAGACATGCATAGGCTTGGGCAAAATTCCTGAACAGCAAGCTCAAAATTGAGGTGAGCTTGTGCTTGTGTGTGTGTGTGTGTGTGTGTGTGTGTGTGTGTAAGAATTCATGGGTGGGTGTGTGTGTGTGTTTGTGTGTGTGTGTGTGTGAGAGAGAGAGAGAGAGAGAGCATGGTGTGTGTCAGTGCATGTCACTGACATTCCTTGTGTTGCTGCAAATTTCTTTGAGGGTGTCTTACAATTATATGTCTTAAGTCTGACATGAAAAATATGTTAAGTTAAATATGTTGAAGTAACATGTTGCTGGAAACTGCTTTGAGGGCGTCTTGCATGTCTGGGTGAGAATCAGGCATGTTAAAAGTTTTTCTATTTCAGAAGTGTTGAAATTAAGTACAGGAAAGCAACACAAGCATTTTTGCTTCACTTTAACATGTCCTACATTTTTAAAATGTAGGACGTCCTACATTTTGTCCTACATAAGTCCTCTCATTTTCCGGCCCCCGACTGTGTCTGAGGGACAGTGAACCGGTCCCCTGTTTAAAAAGTTTGAGGACCCCGGTTCTAGACAATGAATTGGTTATGGGCCCGGTGCTTTCTAGCCTTGCCAATAGGGTGTGTATCCTGGATATAATGCACTGTATCCTTTGGTAATTTTGGAAGTCACAGAGGCCTCCTCAAGGTAAAGGAACATTTTACTTCTAACTAAATATCTTTCATATAGTTTACTTTTAAATGAAACATACAGTATTGGAAGACTTGTTCGTAAGGACTGGTTTAAAGGAAGATGTCACTTTAACTGTCTTCTATAAGTACATCATAACTAACAGCACAATCCAGAATAACTACGGGAGGTCTTACATCAACATAAGAGAAATTTATGTCAACATAGTTATGGCGCCACCTATGGGAAATGCAAAGAGCAATCCAGAGTAAATTTTTCTTATGTCAATGTAAGAGCTTCTACAGTTACTCTGGATTGTGCTGTAAGTCTTACTGGAGATGTGTGCTGCTAATTAACCTAATTCCAACTCAGGAAAACCATTGCTATTAAATAGATGTCTTCAATGATAGGAAGATGAAACATTTTAAACTCAACATGCACTAGTTCAGTACATACACTAGTGCGGTGATTTTCAACCAGTGTGCCATGGGCTCTTCAAAGCCAGCCAAAGAGACCCTTTGGCCAGCTGTGAGGAGCACATGCATGGCTTCACAGCCACCCAGAGGGTTTCTTCAGCTGGCTGCGAAAAGTGCTTGCACAGCTCAGCAGCTGAGTTGTGTATGCACCCTTCCAAACCAGCCACATTTCCCAGATGGTTCAGAAAGGCGTATGTGCAACTCAGCTGGAGCCATGCACACACCCTTCTGAGTCAGCCAGGGAGTATTTTCCAGCTGGCATAGAAAGGTCCTGGTGAGGGGGAAGTGCTAGGTGGGTGTGCACTTGAGCCCCACCAGCACCTATGCGCCCAATACATCTCATGCTAGATAAACGGTACACCACTGCATTGAAGTTTGGAGACAGTCATTTATTAGTAGGATGATTTGGGTATTTGATCTCCTTTCCAACAGTATGGTATGCCTTGTCAATGTTAAAACAACAGATAGTGTACCTTGACAATGTCAGTGCCTTATTAGTGTGCTGTGAGATGAAAAAGTTTAGAAATCACTGCACTTAGTAGTTTTGCACATTTTATGACAAGTATACCCAGAAATTTCAACTGTGAGTACTTTTGCCTCTGGCTACAATAATTAGAGAATCTGTATAAATGAACATTTGTTCCCTGACAAATGGGCAATTCAGTTGCAGCTGGGGAGGCTTGAGGACTAAGACCAATTTGCTCCACTTCTGCAAGAGTAGTATAGGTATCCCCCACTTTCTGATGGTTCAGTTTTCTGATCATCCACTCTTTCAACTCCTTTCAATTATACCCAGAACTCATTAATCCAATGCATGTTTTGCTTTTTCAACTTCTCTCTGCTGTTCTAAAGGCCAAAATTGCTCCCCCTCCCCCATATTATAGCTCCTGGTCTAATCCCTTTCCCAAAGGAGTTAAGGAGAATCAATTTGCAGAAATCTTTGTTTGGCAGCAGGAATTTGCAGCATAAAGTGTACTTGCAATTTCATAGCTAAAAAAGCATTGGAAGCAACGTTTATTAAAAGACTGGGTCCCACTTTTCAATGTTTTCACTTTTGGATGGTGCTCCGGTCCCTAACTTGTTCAATAAGTGGGGGATGCTTGTACCCATTTAAAATGTGTTGACAACCATGAGACCTAGAAACTTAACTTTTGAAAAGGAAACTGGTTAGCCCCTCAATTGTAACCAAGCACAGCTTGTGTTAAGGTAGGAAAGGTGAATGGGAAGTGGGGGACAGTGGCATAGCTAGCTCTGGGTTATGCAGAGCCTCAGCATGGTAGTGTGTGAGTGGCTCCTTTTCTTACATTTCAGAGGCATTTGGGCAGTGTGGCTCTAAAGGGCCTGGAATTTCTCCAAAAAGAATGAAGAGGGGCTGCTCCCTGAAAAACCTAGTGCTTTGCACCCCCTCTAACTACGTCACTGATACACCCAGAAAGGAGGCTAATAAAGAAGACAAATCCGGAAATTTTCGGTCATATGGTCACCCTAGGAGGAGTTACAAATCAAGCTCCTTCCAGCTCTTTCCAGTTCCATCTCTTTCAAGACTACCATTCCCCCTCCCTGCACCCAAAGTCCAGGGCCAGATTTAGGTTTGATGAGGCCCTAAGCTATTGAAGGTAATGGGGCCCTTTATATGTCCAGCTGTTCTTTGTCAACAACAGATTGTCACTTTTTTTTGTGTTGAATATATGCTATATGGTAATTTATAGACTAATAGGTGTCTTAAGACATTTGCACATGATAATTATTTTATCCTTTAGATGGTATTAATAGATTAATGTCTTCCTTTAAATTTTTTTTGGGGGGCCCAAGAGAGTGGGCCCTTAAGCTATCACTTGTTTAGCTTATAGATAAATCTGGCACTCCCCAAGCCTATTTTTTTCCAGTGAGCTCTCCATGGATTTATTTCCCAGGCTTATTAATCCGGGCTGTGCCTGCTTGGAGGAGATAAGGACTCCCTCGTTTAACCCTTGGATGTCTTTGTAGGGCAGTTTATCTCCCTGCCCTTTTCAAGTTGGTGTCTCTGCAGTTGGGATTTCCCATTCAAAATAGAAGAAACCTTTGGGATCTGGTTCCTTGCAGGAATATAGAGTTCTTGATCTGGATCAGTGGCGTAGCTAAAGGGGGTCACCCTGCTCCTACTGCTCCCTCTAGCTACACCACCGATCTGAGTGAAGGGATATACTACTAAATGCATGAGTGTGAGTGAGATCACACCACATCTTCCTCCTTGACCTGATTTCCTCCCACTCCTTCCCCAAAAGCCTGGGGCTCTCTCTCTCTTCTCTTGCACAGAGGTACCCAGAGTGCGCGCGCAAACATTTACACCCGGGAGTAGGCAGGGGGCAAGGAGGGGGTAGTACCACCAGCAGACCTTTGTTGGCTTCCCTGGCTCCCATCTGCGCCCCAGACCCGCTAACCTTTGGCAGGGCATGGGAGGGAGCAGCCCTCACCCTATGGGAATCATTGTGGGTCGGGGGTGGGCCAGCAGCAAGTAGGTGGCGCGTGGACCGCTCCGTTCTTTCATCCATCCGCTCACTCATTCGTTCCCCGCTCCATCTCTGCGCTGCTTCAATCCATTCTCGCTCGCTGATGGAATAATGTACTACAGGCAGGCAAGAAGCAGCAAGCCTAGGTAAACAGGACTTTCTTTCTCTCTTTCTTTCTCTCTTTCTCTCTTTCTTTACCCCATCCATCCTTTGCTTTTAATTATTTCCCTTTTTACCCCATCCATCCCTCTCCCTTTACTTCTTTATTTCTTCACCCCATCCATGCCTTGCCTATACTTCTTCCATCCATCTATATTCTCTTTCTTTCCTTCTTTCCTCCCTCCCTCGCCTTTACTTCTTCATCCCCTTCCTTCACCTTTCCAGTTCCTACCAGTCCCTCCAGATGATCAGGACTGAACTTTGGGGGAGAAGGAGGAAGGGTGAATTTCGGGGTGATCTTGGCAGGTCATGCAGTAAGAAGCGCCCCTTCTCTGCCTCAAACAGCAGGGAAGTTTCTCACCTTCTCAAGAGTAGGCAGCAGGTAAAGCATGCGGGGGGGGAATAGGAGAGCCCCCCCTAACTCTGCACTTCCACCCTTGATCGTTCCTGCGTCCCTTTAGCTTCATTTTATGCTTTCCCCTTAGATCCCAATCCTAGCCACACTTACCTGGGAGTAAGTCCCATTGACTATAATGGGTCTTACTTTTGAGTACACACCAATAAGATAACTGAAAGCAGCCCGATCCTATGCCTCTCTATTCAGAGGTAAGTTCTGTTGAGTTCAGTGGGGCTTACCCCCAGGAAAGTGTGTAACCCTACACACTTGGGAGTAAGTCCCACTGAAAATAACGGCACTTACTTCTGAGTAGACATGTATAGGATTGGGCTATAAGTTCCCCTAGTGGAACTTCAGAGAAAACTTGCATAGAGCAGCCTGTCAAATAGATCTGTTACTGCAAGTGATAAGACGTCAGGGGCTCTGCATCATATACAGGGTTACAATATAGAATGGAGGACAGAGTAGCTGTACCTTTAAGCATTGCATAGAAGAGGCAATTGAGGCAAGTGCTGCTTTTTAAAGGTAAAAGCACTAATGTGGTCACTGGTCAGTGGTTGCCTGGAAAATGGGAGGCTTGTGGTGGAGGGAGGGAATACTCAGCCTTTCCAAGCTGGGTTTTTGGATTTCCAGCTTCTTAAATCCAGATAAAGTGACCACCAGTGTAAGGTCTGCTGGTGTGTGTGGGGAAGGAGGAGGAATATATTCCCAGGCTCACTCCAGGGAAGTTTAGATATGAGGTCAGAACAGATTCTCCCAGATTGAAAACAACACTGGTGGTGGTATTGCTAAGGATCTGCAGGGAACTCTCTGCCTGAGCTGCATAAGTACAGCCTGATCCTGGATCAGGATCAAGAGCTCTGCTGGATCAGGCTGGACCCCATCTAGTCCAGCTTTCTGGACTACCACATGCCTATGGGAAGACCACACATGGCAATCTGCGTCCTAGTGCCACACCTGTGCGCCTGGTGTTCAGATAGGCTACCTGGAGATTGCAGGTGGTACCCATCAGGGCTTGTCACCTGTGATGGGCTTTCTATCCAATCCAGATTAAGACCATCCCCACACATCCTGTGCATCAGGGTGGACATATGACCGTAAATTTCCAGATTTGTCCTCTTTTTTGGAGTTCTGTCCGGGTGTCCTCCAAAAGGGCTTAATTGTCCTCCATTTTTGGCTTCATTTTGGAACGTTGCAATGGTGTGCAGTACCCCATCATGTCATATGTCCTTGGATTTGTATTGAAGAGCAGAATCCAAAAATCAAAAATGCAAAAATCAGTTTTGAAATATCTCCTTCCTATCAAAAGTTATGGCCAAAAAACTAAAAATCAAAAATATGCATTGAGCTCTATCGGAATGTGAAAATGCCCAATATCGCGGCTTTACTCGTGAGTAGGCAAACGTGCCATTGAGCACAATCCTAACCATGTCTACTCTAAAGTAAGCCCCATTGTGTTCAATGGGTCTTACTCCCAGGAAAGTGTATTGAGGATTGCAGCCATAGTCTGCCAGAAAGGCCAGACTGAGAGGAATCAAAGACCTTGTCCACCTTTTAAGGTCCATATGTCCTCTTTTTCCAGGACCCATCCTCTTGTCTTTCTTTTCCTTGTGAGCAGGCAGCAGGTAACCTTCTTGTACTTAATAAATTATGAGCACAATCCTAACCGTGTCTACTCAAAAGTATGCCTTACTCTGTTCAGTGAGTCTAACATACAGGAAAGCGTCTTTCGGATTGCAGCCTATTACACTATTTACTCAAATCTAATGCACCATCAAGTCTACTGCGCTCCATATACTTATAATACCAAATTTACTCAAATGTAATTAACCATCGAAACTAATGTGCACCCTCAAATAGGTAAGTATTAGATTTGAGTAAATACAGCATATGCAATAGTTTTAGATTTAATGAGTAGTAGTAATAGTAATTAAATTTAATGAGTAGTAGGTTAAAATTAGCATCATGAAAGCACTATATATGATTCTTGTTAGCTTTTATTTTGTCATGTCCTACATTTTTCTTGGATGTCCTACATTTCAAAGGTGCCTTGGTCACCCTGCCTGTGCATGGTCTGTCTATGACATTCTCACATCAAGACCCACACCATCCAGATCAGGATATCTTCTTTAATGCTTTAATTCTTCTTTAATGCTGCATGGACATCCTAACCTGAGATTAACAAATATAGCCCCAATGTGTGTGTGTGTGTGTGTGTGTGTGTGTGTGTTGAGGGTTAAAGAGCCTAAAACAACCCAACAGCCACCCACCCTAAACAGGGGAAAATCCACCGATGTTTTAATTTCTTTACTTAATGGATTTATACCCGAATTTTCCTATGCCCAAGAATTTTCCTATACACAAGGTGGCTTGCAAAGCTTCTCTCCCTTTATCCTACGACAACCATGTGAGGTAGGTCAGACTGAGAATTTTTTAAATATCCCCCCTGGAAGCTTGATGGCTGAGGATGGGGGAATGTGAACCTGGATTTTCCAGATTTCAGTTTATGGCTGCAGTTATATACTTTCCTGGGAGTAAGATCCATTGAACACAATGGGCTTACTTCTGAGTAGACATGGTTAGGATTGTGCTCCAACTCTTTAAACACTTCACCATCTTGGCTTTTTTACAGGGGGATGAGGCTGCAATCCTATCCACACTATCCTAAGAGGTACGAACCATGGACCGGGGCTATGTCATTGAGGCTGCAATCCTAAAGACACTTTCCTGGGAGTAAGCCCATTTAATATAATATGATGTAATTATTTATAATGGGATTTATTATGGGATATAATGGGATCTTAGTATTCAAGATTGGGATTTTTCTGTCAATGCCTAGTCCATCATCTCCAACAGTGGAGTAAACAGTTGATTTATTCCTAACACCCCATGGATGACTTTGGGGGAAGTGCGTTTCCCATCCATGTCACCCCAGAGAAATAGTGGGAGATATTTGGATAATCCAGGATTTGTTTATAAATATGTATTTAACTGAGACCGATTTTCAAGTATTTAAACACAGAAATTGAAACCTTCGCTTCCATCCTAGAGGAATATTTTCTAGGAAGAAAGTCTTCAAAAAACGGAGAATTCCACTGGGAATTTTTTTAATTAACTGGAACTGGGAATAAACTGGGAATATAATTAACTGGAACTGGGAATTCCAGTTAATTCCACTGGATTGTAAAGATGGAACTGATTTGAATCGTAAGGAGAATTTGGAGCCACAATTCTAACCATGTCTACTCAAAAGTAAGTCCCATTGTGTTCAGTGGGACTTACTCCCAGGAAAATGTCTGCTTTGTAGATCTGCTTTGTGGATTACACCAAAGAAGGAGTAAATTTCCAAGGATCCTGAAAGGACTGGGAGTTTGCAACCGGATTCCTCTTTGGACACTTGTAGTTTTTAGGATCGAGCGCAAACATGGCGCAAACCTGGAACATCCAGGCAAACTTGTTCCTAGTATCTGAATCCTGTTTTAGAAGGGAATCCATTGCAAGGACAGAAGCCATTGCAAGAATCCGCTGCATTGAACCAGTTCAGGGTAAATTTCTGCAGTGAACGAAGAATCGACTGAGAATCGATTAATCGATTAAAGAGGGAAAGGAATCGGTTTGTTGGGTATCTCGGGCAAAACCTTGCATGGAGTGTAGTGGAAAGTGGAATGGCGAAGGAGGGGTTCTTGGGGGGAGAGAGAGAGGAGGCTGGGCAACCCCCACGTCATCAGGAGGGAGCCCTTAATGAAGACAATGGGATTCCCCGTTTAACAACAGCAAACAAGGACGTCGGGGGAAAAAACCCTGACCTTTTGCAGACAAAACAGAAATCAGGGGCCTCCTTTAGTCTCATTCGTTGCCTTTTCTCCTCTTTTTTTCCTATTTAATTGAACACTCAGATTTTCAGATAAAAATATTTCAGTGTGGTATCATCATCATCATCATCATCATCATCATCATCATCATCATTTTCATTCATTCATCATCTTTTTCAATCAATCAATCAATCTTTCTTTCTTTCTTTCTTTCATTCTTTCTTTCTTTCTTTCTTTCTTTCTTAGTGCGAAAACATACGGGGTCGAACGACCTTCAAAGAATGACCTTCAAATACATTTTCTTTTAAAAAAAAATCAAAGTAGTTGAGCAGTTTAGAGGTAGAGGATGTTGCACGCTTTAATTAGGTGTTTATCAGGTATTATTTTTACAATTTTTAGATAGCATCATCATTATCAGCTCTGTTCTATTATCAGGCAATACTGTAGGAGAATTTTGTATTTTATATTTTAGATCTTACAATTTTTTATATTTTAGGCAATATAATGGAAGAATTTTGTATTTTAGATCCCACAATTTTTATTTTTTTATATTTTAGGCAACAAAATAGGAGAATTTTGTATTTTATATCGTAGATCCTACAATTAAAAAAAAATTCCCTGCCGAAAAGAACACGTCGCAATGTCGCATAAAGATTTTGTGCTTTCCCAAGCAACGATCAGTTGAAGAAATCAAACAACACTGTAAATATGTGGGAATTGATATATGGGAACCAGATGCATGGCGAATAATGTAGGGGGCCAGTTCGTTCTTAATGTTATATTCTTGCAAGGTACTTTAGCCAGAACAAGATCACCCTCTCTGGTTTCCAAAGAAATGTAGGGCTTCCATCAAATTGTGTTTGTGTGTGTCCTTGTCCTACTGTTTTGCAAAATAATAGTAATAATAATTAAAATCTGGGTGCGATTTCCCTGTTCATTTGCAGCAGATGCATGCTGGATGTTTCTAAATATGGAGAGGAGAAGGGGGGGAAAAGCCCACAGCTTGCCTTTCTCGACCTATTTGTGCAATGATTTGAGATAATTCCTTCTTCTCAGCAAGGATGGAGCCCCCTGCAGCATCTTTGCCCACAGCCCCATTTCTGCTCCAGCCAGCCAGCCAGGCAGGCAGGGCTTCTCTTTGACCTTCATCCACCACCCAGAAGGTTAGAAGGGACTCGATCCCAAGGCTGGGGCTTCAAGTGCACTTACTGGGCAGGAATCAAGGACTGCAAAATCCATGCTGACTCCTTTGCAGACTGGCCTTCCTAAGCCCAGAAGAGGCTGCCCTGGACAGGGTGATCAGCTGTCTTCTTTTTTAAGTCTTGTGTCCTGGACAAAATCCTCCTTATCCTCTCTTTTTCCTTGTGAGCAGGTCTAATGTAACTTTCTTGTAATCAATAAATTATATGTAATGAATTATGCCTGATAGTTTTCAATTTAATTATAAGTAATATGTCCCCTCTTTTTAGCCTGTGACCTGGACAAAATCCTCCTTGTCCTCTTTTTCCTTGTGAGCAGATCTCATGTAGCTTTCTTGTAATCAATAAATTATATGTAATAAATTGTCTAATCGTTTTATATTTAATTATAAATAATATGTTCCCCTTTTCTTAGCTTGTGTTCTGGACAAAATCCTCCTTGTCCTATTTTTCCTTGTGAGTAGGCATAATGTAGCCTTCTTGTAATTATATGTACTGTAATAAATTATGTCTAATCATTTTATATTTAATAAAGCTACAAGCCTAAAAAACACTTTCCTGGGAGTGATACTCATTGAACACAATGGGGCTTACTTTTGAGTAGAGGTGGTTAGATTTGTGTTCTAAGTAACACAGAGCACAATCCTAACTATGTCTACTCAAAGGTAAGCCCCATTGTGTTCAATTGGTCTTAGTCCCAGGAAAGTGTCTTTAGGATTGCAGCCTTATAGTCCAATCCTAACTATATCTACTCAAAAGTAAGCTCCATTGTGTTCAATAGGTCTTACTCCCAGGAAAGTGCCTTTAGGATTGCAGCCAACGTGTTTAAATTAACCACATGAAAGCAATATATAAAAATGTTTTTAGCTTTGTCCTACATATTGGAGGTAATTGTCCTCTTTTTTTGGTTATGACATCTGGTTGTGAAAACCCCCGATCAAGATCATCAAGGCAATAAATCGGGCACGATTCGAATAGCTTATTGTATTTTTATGTTTCTCTCGAAGCGCAAATGTAACGAAATGTAAGGAAAGGTACTTAATGAAATGTAAGGAAAGATACACACACACATACCATGCAATCCTAAGCCTGTCTGCTCAAAAGAAAGTCATATTGCTTTTTATGGAACTTACTTCTGGGTAAGGGTTTATAGGATTGCAGCCAAAAATACAAGAGTAAAGAAAGCAAAGCCAACACACAGGAGTAAAGAAAACACACAACGTCATAACTACTATTTTAGGAAATTTTAATTGTCCTGCTATTAGACGTGTGTGTGTGTGTGTGTGTGTGTGTGTGTGTGTGATGGAAACAACCAATCAGATGACAATCTGAGCAGGTTGCTGGAAAAAAATGGCTTAGGGTGGTTTAGCCACTTCCCAAAACCTGCCTCCCTCGGCCCATCAAGGCTGGATTGCGGCAGTGGTTGAAAGAGGAGGTCTCTTAGACCCTGGGCGCAAAGCGGTGCATTGCTGATCAGTTGCAGGGCACACTGAACCAGTGGCGTAGCAAGAGAGGGGGCTGCCACCTGCAACGGCTCCAAAGAGAAGGGGGAACTGACAGCATAACAACAAAAGAAGACAAGTCTCCCCCCAAAATGTAGGACACCCCAAAAAAGTAGGACATAAAACAAAAGCTAAAAACACTTCTGTATATTGTTTTCATGTGGTTAATTTAAGCTCTATAGTGATTATTAAATTGAATACATATAGAGTGTGTTATCCTATGCCTGTCCACGCAGAAGTTAGTCCCATTATGTTCACTGCGATCAAATGTACAGAAAGAGTAAAAGAGCATAATCCTAACCATATCTACTCAAAAGTAAGCCCAAATAGCTCAAAGGTAAGCACCAATAAGTTCAAAAGGTCTTACTCCCAGGAAAGTGTTTTTAGGATTGCAGCCAAAGGCATGTCACGGGTGTCTAAATGTGAAGGTATCACCGCTAAATATTTGTTGGAAGAAAAAAGTGGCATCATTTTTCAACACTAGAAAAAAGATCTAGTCTAGATCTATTATAATATAATATAATATAATCTACTTCTAGATTATCTACTTCTATATAATCTACTTCTCATCTAGAGGAAAGGTGGATATAGAATATCTATTATATACTATAAAAGATCTAGAATAGATCTATTTTCTAGATCTATTTTATTATAATAAGATATAGAATATATATTTATATATAATTCTTTATTAACATAGAATTATATTATAATAATAGATATAGAGTACAAGCCCAAACATGTATACTCAAAAGCAAGCCCCATTGTGTTCAATGGGTCTTACTCCCAGGAAAGTGTTTATAGGATTGCAGCCATAGAATTTCTATATTATCTATATTATAGATCGAGAATATCTATATTAATATTATAGTATAATTATAATAGATCTATTTTCTACCATAGCTTCTCCTGGGCAGAATTTGGAGCTTGTCGTCCGCCAAGCTCTGCAGAAAAAATGGAAGCGTCTACCACTGCAATCCTAACCTTACTTAATTGGGAGTAAGCCCCATTGACTATAATAAGGTTTACTACTGAGTAGACAGGTATAGGATTGCTCTCTGGCCCTACAATCCAGAGTAACTACGGGAGCACATAAGAGACATTACGTGTACCCGTAGTTACTGCATCACCTAGTGAAAACCTATGGGAAATTCATACTGCAATCCAGAGCAAATTGTTCTTACACCGGAGCAAGGACTCCCCGTAGTTACTCTGGATTGCGCCCATAATCTCTTACATGGGGTCAGAAGGAATTCGCATTCTATCTAGGCCGGATATATTTTTTCCCTGTAGCTGAGTCAGAGTATATCTCATCAGAAAATGATGATGATGATGATGATGATGATGATGATGCGTGTTTTTCTGGTTGGAAAGAAAAAGGGGAAATGGAAGGGAGAAAGTGGCATAATAAATCTGGTGCCATAAAAGAGATGTCAGTGCAGACACCTTCCCTTTGGGGCTGTGATGTTCATGGAGGTGCTACCTTTTGGGTGGTGGGAAAGGGGTTCCTGGCTCTAAAGGGGGTGGGGGAGAGACTTGGCTGAGTTTGGGGACTGGAGAAAAATACTCCTCCCTCCTCTTCCTCAGTCTGCAGTGGTTGTGAAGCGTGGGTGTTGAAGCTGGGGGGGTGGGGGAGGAAAGGAGAAGTAGATTTTGGTGGGTAGCTTTGCAGTCCCTCCCCCAGAAATGCAGCAAACCTTTCCTTCCTCTCCCCTCCCCTTCCTCCCCCTAGATGAACGTGGGGATGGATGGGGACGTGTTGTAAAGGCTTGCGTTGGCAATCTGGTGATCATCGCTCGTCCTTCTCTCTCTTTTTTTCCCTCCCCCCCAACCCCCACCTCTAGGCTCCTCTGCATTGCATTGGCACCGCTGAGGCTGGAGAGACAACCCACCAGCAACTCTGCTCCTTAGGAGGAGGTAGGGGGGCAGAGATCCAAGCTGTGGGGCATCATCCTCCAAGGGGCTCTACCATCATCCCCACCACCCTCTGGAGTCCCTGGAGACCAGGCATCATGGAGGGGTCCCTCTGAAAGGTGTCATGGTCCAAGGGACACTGCAGAGGGGAAGGTCCAGACCCACCAGGGAGTGGAGATAGCGCCTTGGTAGAGCCCCTCCTCCACCACCATCATCCTCACCACCAGGAGGACAGGATCCTAGGACCATCATCATCTTCAGAGCAGATCTGCGCCCAGGGTTGACTTGGAACCTCTCCATCTTTTCCAAGAGTGAGTGGTTTTGGCTGGCCCCAACCCATCATCATCCTCACCACCAGGAGGATAGAATTCTAGGACCATCATCATCTTCACCACCAGGAGATCAGGATCCTGGGACCATCATCATCCTCACCACCAGAAGGACAGAATCCTAGGACCATCATCATCCTCACCCCCCCCCCCGGAAAGGAGCCTAGGGCAGATTGGAAGCTCTCTATCTTTTCCAAGAGCGGGTGGTTTTGGCTGGGCGCCCTCGGGACCCCCACCCAGCAGCGCCATGGCCACCCTGATCCGGAGCAAGCTCTCCAACGTGGCCACCTCGGTGTCCAACAAGTCCCAGGCCAAGGTGAGCGGCGTTTTCGCCCGCATGGGCTTCCAGGCGGCCACCGACGAGGAGGCGGTGGGGTTCGCGCACTGCGACGACCTGGACTACGAGCACCGGCAGGGGCTGCAGATGGACATCCTGCGCTCGGAGGGCAGCGAGGAGGGCGCCGAGCCCCCCACCGCCCTCGAGGGGGACACCCACTACCAGAGGGACGGCAGCGGACCCCCGCCCTCCGCCTCCAAGGAAGACCTCTCCTCCCAGGACAAGCCCAAGATCACCGCCTGGGAAGCGGGATGGAACGTCACCAACGCCATCCAGGTAGCCCAGACCAAACCCCGGAGCCCGGGAAGGGCAGCAGGATGCTGGGGAGGGAGGGAAAGTTGGAAGGAGGGAGGGAAAGGTGGAAGGAGGGAGGATGGGACCCCCACAGGTCATCTAGTCCAAGCTTCCTCCCTCCCTTGCCCTTCCCCTAAGAATTGTCTATGCAGAACTCTCTCTCTCTCTCCCTCTCTTTCACTCACAAAGATAGACAGATAGAGAAAGAAAGAGTGTGTGTGTTTGTGGCTCTTCAGTTCCCCAAATCCAGAGAAAGTAACATGTGTGTGTGTGTACGTGAGAGAGAGAGAGAGAGAGAGAGAGAGAGAGAGAATTCTGCATAGACATGGTCTTAGGAGAAGGGAGGGAGGAGTCTTGGACTAGAAGACCTCTGGGGGTCCCATCCCTCCATCTCTGGGAATCTTTCTCTCTCTCTCTCTCTCTCTCTCTCTCTCTCTCTCACCAGAGAGAGAGAGAGAGAGAGAGAGAGAGAGAGAGAGAGAGAGAGAGTCTCTGTGTTTGTGGATCTTAATTCCCCAAATCGAGATAAAGTAGCATTTGTGTGTTTGCATTTGTGTGTGTGTGTGTGTGTGTGTGTGTGAGAGAGAGAGAGAGAGAGAGAGAGAGAGAGAGAGAGAATTCTGCATAGACATCTCCTTAAGGGAAGGGAGGGAGTAGGGAGGAGGCTTGGATTATATGACCTTTGGGACTCTCATCCCTCCATCTCTGTGAGTCTTTAACATTCTTTACTGTCAAGGATTGTCGAAAAATGGGCAAAGAGGAGCTGATTTCCCATTTCCCCTCCCCATTTAGAACAAGTTTCTTTCTAGGCTCCTGATTCTAGGAGTCAGTGATGCTCAAACCACAATGAATCCCCAGCCCCAAATGGGTTTATGGGAATAGGAGGCTGTGATGTGTTGATGCTCCCCAGGAACATCGGATGTCTGATCCGCAGCCTCCTCTGTGCCCCCATGCGCTGCGCTTTTCCTCCTCCCCGTAGCCTGGATGGGGCGCACAGAGGAGCTGCTGGCAGGGTCTGGGCATCCAAAGACCAGGCAACAGATGGTCCAAGTAGTCCAAACCTGCGCCCTCCCCAAGGCATCCCAGGCTCTCGTTTTTCGTTGTGTTCTGCTCATTCAACATCAGGAATTTAGGGTGGAACTTGGAAAGGGGAATCAAAAGGGGCACATTGTGTTTTCAGCCTGGAAAAGTCGAACCAAATCATCCCCCTTTACCCAAACCACAGTGAATCCGAATTACATCAGACCCAAGAAAGAAATGGTTTGGTTGCAGTTTCAATTGGATTGGTTGAGGATGGAAATCCTATAGTCGCAATCCAACGAAAATCAAGGTATAGATTAATGGCTACATTAGTGTTTGTTTGCAGAATTGCAGATTGCCATAATTTTGGGGGGAAAGGGAAGGATGAAGGTTATCAACTATTTCCCTATATTACAGAAATATAGGTACCGGCAACTGAAAAAGGAATCTAACAAAACAAGAAATAAAAGGAATAGGGATTAAGGCTGCAATTCTAACCACACTTTCCTAGGAGTAATTACTATTGAATACAATGGGACTTACTTCTGAGTAGACATGCTTAGGGCCGGAGTAAGAGGGAGTGATTTTTGTCCTTCCTAGGCAAAGAAAAATTCTTACTATTGTACAATTGCATCACTGCTTTTGGAGAAATTATAAAAGGATCAATAGTAAGCAAAATTAAGTCTGCAATCCTAAACACACTTTTTGGAGAGTAAGAGTACAATCCTAACCATGTCTACTCAGAAGTAAGCCCCACTGTGTTCAATGGGTCTTACTTAGAGGAAAGTGTCTTTAGGATTGCAGCCTTAAAGACACTGCAATTCTAAAGACACTTTCCTTTGAGTAAGACCCATTGAACACAATGGGGCTTACTTTTGAGTAGACATTGTTAGGATTGTGCTCTCAAATCCCACAGAAATAATTGGACTTATTTCTGAGAAGACATGCATAGGATTGCACTCTAAATATACAAGGCAAGATGATGACAGTGAAAATGACAGCTAATGCTTATGTCAAGATGAGGCAATTAATACTTTTCTAGTTCTGAAATTATAAAAGGCTTTTTCCATATAATTTAACCTCAAAAAACACATTTTAAAATGGTAGTTACAATTAAAGTAGGTTATTTTCTGACTAAATCTGGATTTTGGTGATTCATAGTACATATCATAATCAGAAGACTGAGTCATGGAATCTTGTTAATAGTCTTATATACTCAGAAGTAATTCCCACTGTGTTCAATGCAGCTTACTCTCAAGAAAATGCATATAAAATAGCACCTTAGTTTCCTTAGGGATTCCCCCCCTGTTTAAAATCTTTTTTTTATTTCATTGATTGAATCCTGCGGTTTATTTTAATGTGCGCATCTCTCTCACTAAATAAAAACAAGCTATACAGTCTCCATTTTGTTTTCTTTCCAGGGGATGTTTGTGCTTGGCCTGCCCTATGCTATACTTCATGGTGGATATCTAGGACTCTTTTTAATTATTTTTGCAGCAGTGGTTTGCTGCTACACTGGGAAAATCCTCATTGCCTGTCTCTACGAAGAGAACGAAGATGGGGAGACAGTGCGGGTGAGAGACTCCTATGTGGACATTGCTAATGCTTGCTGTGCACCCAGATTTCCAGCCCTTGGGGGCAGGATTGTGAATGTGGCTCAGATCATTGAACTGGTCATGACCTGCATCCTCTATGTGGTTGTGAGTGGCAACCTGATGTACAACAGCTTCCCAAACTTGCCTGTCTCCCAGAAATCATGGTCCATCATTGCCACAGCAGTGCTCCTGCCCTGTGCTTTCTTGAAGAACCTCAAGGCGGTCTCCAAGTTCAGCTTGCTCTGCACCTTGGCCCATTTTGTGATCAACATTTTGGTGATTGCATACTGCCTCTCCAGAGCGCGAGACTGGGCATGGGATAAAGTCAAGTTTTACATTGATGTGAAGAAATTCCCCATCTCCATCGGCATCATTGTCTTCAGCTACACCTCTCAGATCTTTCTGCCTTCCTTAGAAGGAAACATGCAGAACCCTAAGGAGTTCCACTGCATGATGAACTGGACTCACATAGCTGCTTGTATCCTGAAAGGACTCTTCGCCTTGGTGGCCTACCTGACCTGGGCTGATGAAACAAAAGAAGTCATCACAGACAACTTGCCGTCCACTATTAGGGCTGTTGTTAACATTTTCTTGGTGGCCAAAGCCTTGCTGTCTTATCCATTGCCGTTCTTTGCCGCTGTGGAAGTTCTAGAGAGGTCCCTTTTCCAAGACGGAAGCAGGGCTTTCTTCCCGAACTGCTATGGGGGTGATGGGAGGCTCAAAGCCTGGGGGCTCACCCTCAGGTGTTCCCTAGTGGTTTTCACCTTGTTGATGGCCATCTATGTCCCTCATTTTGCTCTCCTGATGGGCCTCACGGGCAGTCTCACAGGTGCAGGCCTCTGTTTCCTCCTTCCCAGCCTCTTCCACCTCAAGCTGTTGTGGAGGAAGCTCTTGTGGCACCATGTCTTCTTTGATGTGGCCATTTTTGTAATAGGTGGTATATGCAGTGTGTCTGGGTTCATTCACTCTTTAGAAGGTCTAATCGAGGCTTATAGAACCAATTCAGAAGACTAAAGAATGGGCAGAGCTGGTTGCATTGGGGAGGGGGGGGGGAGAATCACACAGAACATCCACATAGCCAAACAATCACACATCCTCATCAAAGAAAAAATGTTGTTATTTTAGTTAAGACCATCCAACAAATTCTATCACACAACCTTAAGCAAAGTTTCCAGATCAAATGCTTGCCCACAGACTTTTTAAACTTAAGACTGAAAATAAAATATATTTTGTATTATTTAGATATTATCAGAGAGAAACTATTTGAAATATTTCCTTGTCCTGTTCATTCAGTAGTCTAAACTCTCTAATATTTGTAAAGAAAGTAAAATCTGGAAATAATGAAATGTTTCATGATATTTTTTCAAGTATTATGCGAATCTTGAGGGGGAAAACTATCTATATGGTGGCCCAATAGTGCTGGGACAGTGTGCTGAGAGAATATATACAACCTGTTGTAGCCTAGTGAAAGATCTAGGTTGACAGTGATGACCAATGATAAGCTAGCAAGCTGTAGTGTTTACATTGTATATTAAAACAACCAATAAGGACTGCTTAGTTCTTCCATACCAACTCATGTCCAGTACCAGCACTTCCCATTTGATTAAAGTCTTGACCTGAAGATGAAATCGCAGACTTGAAGTTCATTTTTGGATGGGGTCATTTTAATTTCTAAATTATAAAAAATAATGATTTTAAAAAAATCAAGTTGTTGGATTTGGAAAGTATTCTGGATTGGAAACAAAACACACACAAGAAAAAAAAACCATTCTGTGCAACTACCAGATTTGTGGAGCTGTTTCAAATGTATGTGTGGTGTAATTGTGGTAAATAAGATGAAAAATGTATATCAGAAAATATCTTTAACATATAATGTGGTACATAAATATATCAAACAATAAAGAGAAACTATAATAACTATGGCTGGCATGGTTTGTTGTAGAGTTGATAGGCTGGGAACATAATGATCCTGAGTATTTATGTACAATTCTAGTTTTTAAAGCTCTTCACACACATTTATTATTTTCACACACATTAATTTTATTTATGTAGTGCCTTTCACTCGCTGTCTTGGAGAGGGTTTGTTATAGTGCTCCTCAGATATTGTTCAAGGCAGTTCACAAAGGCAGGATTTCCAAACCCAATATAGATTTTTTACATTGTTATTCAACGTACTGTCAGCGGCGTCACCAGACTGGTATGGTTGGTGTGGGCCGCACCAGGTGATACGCTGTGTAGGGGTGATGAACCGGAGGAGTTTAACACTCCTCCAGCCAGCCCTGAGTGAGGCCGAATGGCCAGGCAGATGCACGCACTGTGTATGTCCAAGCCTTGCTTCCAAGCCAAGCTGTGCATTGGGCCTTGCACCCAAGGCAGAGAAGCAGCCCCTGGCTTGGACATGCGCATTGCGTGCCTCTGTGTGGCCATTCAGCCTCACTTGGGAGACAGAGCGGCAGCTCCTGGCTGTCACTCTGCCTCCCAAGTGAGGCTGAATGGCCGCGCAGAGGGGCGGACTTCCTCTGCTCTAAGGAGGAATAGGCTGCTCCTCCTTAGAAGGGAGGAAGTCTCCTCTGAAGCCAATCGGCTTCAGAGGAGACTGTGCAGGTGTCAGAGTTGGCGCCTGTGCAGTCCCGGAAAGGAGGTTGTGCATGTCCTGGGGGTGACGCGCTGAGCCCCACACCAGATGACGCACGCAATTGGGTCGCCCTGTGTACTGTGTATAGAACAGTTCAAACTAGCTGTCATCCTTCACTAGTATAGCCAGATTCTTCTTTGCTGCTGGAAAACTCCCAGCTTCTCTGCAAGCAATCCACACAGATCATGCTAGCAGATTTTATCAATGACACTCTTACCATTCCAGTTGTTCAACAGCGACTCCTCTCTGCCACCGAGGGTCACAATAACTTTTCAGTGACTTTTCTGGTCTCTCCTCCAGAGAGCGACTCATCTCTTGTCCAGGCTGTGACTGCTTAGCTTCCGGTTGTCTTTCTACCTGCTCTTTATTAAAAATATCTCAATTTTTCAACACCTCTTTAACAAAGGTCAGTGTTATTGCAGATGAAAAAAGCAGAGGTGAAGAGACACTATCTTGTCTAAGGCTAAGTGGTGTCTCATGGTTGCTTTCAAGAGTTGGGAATATATATACAGTATATGTGTATACACACACACACACACACAATATTTATTCAAAACTAATGCTCACCTTTTTCAGCTGAATTCAGTCTCAAAAATCAGGGTGCACATTAGATTCGATGGTGCATTAGATTTTAGTAAACACAGTATATAAATACTCATTTGGTGAATGTGTATGTATACATATGTACATACATACATATCTATACACATATCTATACACACACACACACACACACACACCACAGAAAACCCTACATAACCCTACTGATTTCAGGGGATTTTTAAAATTGCAGCCTTGGTTCTTTTAGCTATGATGCTACATAATTCTCATCTAACCAGAACAATGTTGATGGGTTGTTGCAGAGCCAAAGCATGTGACAGTCTGGTAGCATCTGACCAACAAGCTAAGTTACTGTAGCTTCAGCTTGTGTGGACCAGAGTCCACATCATGAAGGCAAGTGGGCATTAGTCCTAAAGCTTCTGCTACCACAGATGTAATGGTCTTTAATACTGTTATTTTTTTGGCTGCAGTAGATCAGTTCAGCTATTCCTATGAAAGCATGATGAAGATTTTTTTTAAGGAGAAAGGGACAGGTTTATATACAGTATTGTTTCTTTCATCAGTAGTTTTTTTAATTGTTTAAAGGTATTTTACAATCTTTACAGTCTTTCCTCACAGCAACAGCATGAAGTGGGTGAACTTCATTTTACAGATGGGAAGCCAAGGCTGAGAAGAAGCACCTTGCTTAAGGCTACCTACGGAAATTATTGCTGACATGGGAAGTTAATCCAGGAGAGTCAAAGAAACACCGTCATACTGTAAAACTCTTTCAGGACTATACCACTTCAAACTGGTGTATCACTTGAACAGTGTTCCTTCACTCCCTCTCTGTGGAAAGCTAGCAAGCCCAGGTAAAGGGTAAATCAACTAATCTTAATGATATGATTGGGTGGTGGTGTTTTCCTTAAATGCAGGGATATTCTTAATTCGTGGGTGGGGTATTCAAGAAGCCACTTGTACTTTGAAATGAAACAGCTGAAAAAAAGTTATGGCATATGATCAGCTTGTGATCATCCTAGCCCAATTCTTGCTAACGGTGCTAGCTAGTATCATAGTAAGTTGTGCTGGAAATATTATGGACATTATTGTGCAGAGGTTTTAATTCTGTGTTTGTCTATACAGTATACAATATTATTCCCCTCAGTCTCTTACATTTTTAATTTGCATACACAAAATATCTGAAGGCTTATCCCGAGAGCTTACTGTTTAATTTATGATCTCAGATTTACGCTATACGCAGATTTTTAAAAAGGTTTTTTACTAGCTTTAAATGACCAAAACTTAGATAGAACTTTTTATTGTGAAATATTCCTAAGAATTAAATCTGTGTGATATTTTAAGCTTTTAAATTTTGAGGAGCACAAACAAATTTTATTTTATTTGCTAAATATTTCAGTATTTGAACTAGCTCTAAAACATGCTTTGAGAAGATTGGGATGCTCACATCTGGCAGTTTTCATATACAGTATAAGCAAAATGGTGATTCAACTCTAATATCACATACATCCCTTGCTAGTTCCTGGCTATTTCTTGCACTGCATTGGCAAATCAGAGCAGATTTCCCATCTATTGCTGTGCTGTTGGTAGATAAGAATGCATTTAAGCTTACTAACGAGAGATACAGTAACTTATTTTGAGTGTAAATAATTTTACAGTAATTTATAAGTTTTATATAATAGAACTTCAATGCTGGTCATAAGAGAAGTTGCTATTCCTGGAGGAAAAAAAAGATATAATGGCATACCTTTTTCTGGCCACAAATTTATTTTATATGTAATCTCCTTAGCTGCTCTGTCTTCCATTGCCTTTACCAGCAAAACAATTTCTACTATTTTAATTGAATTTAAAACAATTTCAGATAGTGACTTCTAGAGGGTATCTAAGGCAGTGGTCCTCAATTTTTTGGCCCCAGGGACTGGTTCTGTGGGGAAAAAAATTACCAGGGACCAGCCGGTGTGTGGGGATGAGTTCTGCCTCTGGCGACCTGGAGGGAGGGCTTCCCTATCTATCGCACAGCACAGCCGCCTCCAGCTGTAAATCCCATCATAATAGAGCTATTTCTAGGTTACTGTGGATGGGATTGCAGGTGAGAACCCAATGTCTCAATGCATGTCTACTCTGAGCAGGGATTTCCAATCTTTTTCAGTGCAGGATGCATTACAGATGCACAAAGCCATTATAGTCACTCTTATTGGAGAGTAAGGGCGCAATCCAGAGTAACGACGTGGAGTCTTTGCTCCGGTGTAAGAACAATTTGCTCTGGATTGCAATATGAATTTCCCATAGGTTTTCACTAGGTAGTGCAGTAACTATGGGTACACGTAATGTCTCTTACGTGCTCCCGTAGTTACTCTGGATTGTAGGGTAAGCCTCATTGATTATAATGGGACTTATTTCTGATTAACAGGCATTGGATTGGACTCTGAGGCTGCAATCCTGTTCACACTTTCCTGGGAGTCAGCTCCACTGACTACAATGGGACTTACTACTGAGTAGACTGATATAGGATTGGTCTCTGATGCTGCAATCCTCTGACAGAGCCCTACTGCTGTGAGGAGGGGGAAGAGGCAGATGAGTCTTCTTGCAAACCAGTCAGGCAGCTGCCAAGGACCTCCAGTGGTCCCCAGACTGGGGGTTGAAAAACCCTGATTTAAGGTTTTCCCAGTACTTTAAGAAACTTAAGAAGTAATCTTTTTGACCTCACAGGAGGTAACTAATATTCATTCATTCATTCATTCATTCATTCATTCATTCATTCATTCATTCATTCATTTCCTGCTTTGTCTCCCAAGAAGGCATTCAGAATGGGTCGGAAGATGCAGCCAAAGCAACAAACAATGGAATGAAGCTGAAAAAGTATCAGATATTGCTGCGATCCAGAGGAAGGGACCTGAGAATATGCTGCCTGGGGTGCCCCCCTGAGGTACACCATAGGATGGAACAGTCTGATCATCAGGCATCATCAGGTGATGTTTCAGCAGCATTTTTTCTGCTTAAGGAACATAGTTTCCACTTTATACGTAGCAAATGTCTGTGCTGCAGAACCAGATGATCACATGAGCCAACTAGAAAGGTCTGGGCCTTGTGCTTGACTTAACTAAAGGTCATGCCCATCCTTCAACTCATATGAACTCCTGATGTTCTGGTGACCTTTGGAGAACTTCAGAAAAATTTGTGTCCCCACTGCTTACTAGGCAATCCCGAACTGTTTGTGAAGGAAATGGAACCAGGGAGCACCCAAATGAGCCAATTCAGACAGCTGCTGATATGCTCTCTTCATTAGACTTCAAGACACCTAATATTAAAACAAACCTAAATGAAACATCAGCTTCACTGAACAGTCAAGTTCACAATTACATTCCTTCCTTACTTGGCGCAAGTGGTTAAGACACTGTGCCTGTTAACCAGCAGGCCAGGGTTTGAGACCTGGATCAGTCCCCACAAGACAGGGTGAGCTCCTGTCCTTAGCCCAGCTCTGTGACGCAGCTGGAACCAATCGTATTGGCTCTGCCTTTCCATTGGACTATTTCAGTGGCATGGAGAGGGGGGATTTGCTGCTTGGATAACAGCTGATCCTCCATATCAATCTAACCCAGGCCTTCATGCTTCGCATGCAGAGTATGCAGCGCTGAGCATGATACCATAGTTTCTCAAGACTGATGGATGCCGGCTTTTAATCCTAACTGTGTCTACTCAGAAGTAAGCTCCATTGTGTTCAATGGGTCTTACTCCCAGGAAAGTGTGTTTAGGATTGCAGCCTTATTTACTTACTTCCTACCCACCTGCATTTCCAATGTCAAAGCAAATACCCAAATTGCCTTATAGAGTTTTTAAAATCAAGTTCAGTGTAAGAGACCAGGGAACATATAAAACAGTAAGTGATAAAACAGTATGAGTACAACCCTAATCATGTATACTCAGAAGTAAGCCCCTTTCAATGGGTCTTACTCCCAGGAAAGTGTGTTTAGGATTTCAGCCTATGTCAGGATAATCACTCAACAGACAGATGCCAGATGAAACAGGGATGTTCTGAGTCTCACTAAAAAGTCAAGAGAGAAAGATAATTTTTCAGTTCTCATAGGCTTATTTATTTATTTATTTATTTATTTATTTATTTATTAGATTTCTATCCCGCCTTTCTCAGCAAGGCCCACACAAGGCAGCTAACAGATATTAATAACAATACAGTTGCACCTCACATAGCAAATGCCTCACATAAAGTATGTTTCATGTAACAAACAAAAATTTCTCTAGGATTCTCTTCACGAAACAAACTGTGCGTCACGTAACAAACTCATTGGCAGTTGGGGAAGACGCGCTGGCTGGCAGTCCTTTTAAAAAGTGTCAGGGCTGCCTAGTGTGCCTGCCCATAGCGAAAGCAACACTTCCACACTGTTCCTCCTATGGCCAGGCGTCCGCTGGACAGAGGGAGAGAAGAGCAGTGGAGAAGAGGGAAACAGCTCAGGGCTAGCCAGAAGGGAGCAGGGCAGAGAAAGGCTCAGGATGGAGAGAAGGAGAAAGTGGGGAGACACTTTGAAAGTGTCTTATTACAGAAGAAAGTGTCTTTGATTGCAGCCTCCTAACCATGTTAAATGAAGCTTACTCCATGTATTAAATGGGGCTTACTCCCAGGAAAGTGTCTTGGATTGCAGCCTAAGTAGACTTCATAGGGTCATGCACATTGAATGCATGTTTAGAATTCAATTCCAATGTTTTGTCATCATTTTTACATCCAGTTAATATTTTTATATGAATATTTTTTGGGTTGTGGAACCAATCTTCTGAGTTTTCATTATTTCCTATGGGAAAATCCGCTTCATGTAAAGAACATTTCATGTAACAAACATGCCTCTGGAACGAATTAAATTTGTTACGTGAGGTACCACTGTATATAAAAACATTTAACACATTTAAAAACATTTAAAAATTTAAAAACAACCCACCACCCTAAAAATTATTATAAAAAGTGGCTAAAAACACAACACCCCAAACCTCCATGTTAATTAAAAAGCTTTTGCCCTAGAATGTTTTTAGGCCCTGCTGAAGGAGACAGCAGTTCTGAAGTTCAAAGGAAGGGTCCTGTCCTCCATTTATCTTGGGTGCCCTCCATTTGGGGGGGGGGGAGGGTGTCTCTTCCGTTTGCAGTTCTGGCATCTGGTCCCTCAGGCAGCGATGCCCTTTCTATCATGCTGCAGCTGTGACTGGTTGCCAGGGTCTCCTGGGCTTCCTCATGTGGCAGGCAGGGTGCAGCACCACACATGATTAGAGAGAATTTATATGAATGGGTTTTACTGTATTATAATAAAGATACTATTTATAATACAACCATACATGAAAACTACAATACAGGCACAACACACAAGAACTATGAACCTACCTATGTCCTGACCAGGAGAAAAATGTACAGACAAAGCTAGAAATACATGGAGAAATAAGTTATCTGATTCTGAGGCAGAAAGGCCCTGAATCATGCTCAGAGCCCAATCCTATGCACGTGCTGGAAAAGGGGGCTTATGTTTGATTATGTAAGATTGCCCTTACCTAAACCCATCCTGAGACCACCTGATTTTCTCCACTTGGCTTCTCTCACGTAAACCTCTCTTCACATCTCCAGCCCCCCAAAGCACATACAAACGATCTTCTCCTCACCGTTCCCCCTCCTCCCAAAGAACACTCCCCATACTGGCAGCATCCAAAATTTTCGCCCACCTCTCTCTTGCAGGTTTCCACTTTGCAGAAGCCCTGCACAGTATGTTCCCCCAGCCTGCCTTCTTGCACCCCCATTCAGAACTTCTGCCTGGCCTGTTCCTCTCCAGTGCTCTTGCAGAGAAGAGCTCCATGGAAGAATAGCAGAATCCTGCAGGGAGCCGTTCTCCTTCCACAGGGTAACAGGAACCTTGGTGGACCAAGGCTCCAACAGGCACAGGCCTGATCGCAAGGGGAGAAGGGGCAAGATTGGGGGGAGGGGCAGTTTGAGGGTCTCTGGGGACTGCAACTGGCCACCAGGCTGGGGTTTGAAGACCCTCAGATTAGCTATTGGAAAAGCTGAGATTTTCTTTTTGATGCACATGTTCTTTTTGATGGAAAAGCCCAGTTCTTCCAGTGAACTAATTCTTAGTTTCCCTTTGCTTTCTTCCAGCTGCATGTGCAGCTCCTGCTTCTGCCATATGCCATGTGGTAGGGTTGCCATATGTCCCATAAAACTGGGACTGTCCCAGTTTTTTGGGACTGTATTCAGATACTGGGGACTTTGACAGAGGTCCTGTCCCCGTTTTGTGGAAGACAATTATGGCAACCTTACTCGCAGGACTGTCAATGGTTCCCTGAATGCTGTGAAAAGGAAAGTGGTGTGGCTTTAAGCCTGGCTTCTGGAATGAGTCCCACATCTCACCTCTCTACTTCACCTCCCAGCTTCATGCTGGCTTTGCACTCACTTGCCTAACTAGACTTGCAGGGTTCTACCAGCTCTAACATCTGAGTGAGGGACTGCTATGTGCACAACCTTGAACTCCTTGGGGGAAGGTCAAGAAAATGAGAATACTAAAAGTTCCAACTTCAAAGACTTTCGAATGTATGTCAAAGAACACTCATGTTTGTTGCACTGATGCCCTCTCGTGGAAAAATGGGGAAAAGGAAAAATAAGTTGATCCTATGCCAGGCCTCCGTCAGTCTTGAAAGACCATGGTATCGTGCTCTGTGCTGCATACGCTGCATGTGAAGCATGAAAGCCTGGATTAGATTGTTAGATTGTTTCGTGTTGATCCTATTGGTTCACATATTCACAAGGAATGAGAAGCTATGTGTGGTGGATGACTGAAGAAATAGAATTAATATTTTTTTCCTCAGTTTTTTCTCCTGCATTTCAATATTCCCTTTTTAAACATTCAGTGGAAAGCAATAAGAAAATCAGGACGCAATCCGAACCAATTTAGGCCAGCTCAGCTCACCCATCTTCCCAGTCCTATAGTAGCATAGAGAAGCCGGTATATGACTGTACATTGGCCTAATCCAGTTGCACAGAAATGCCTTAAGGAACTTCAGTGAAATCTCTGAGACAACACAGGACTTGTGCTAGCCTAGCCAGGGGAGCTAGAATCATAGAATCATAGAATCCTAGAGTTGGAAGGGAGCTAGTGAGTCATCTAGTCCAACCCCCGTCTGTAGCAGGAAATCCTCTTAGAGCATCCTGGACAGGTGCTTGTCGAGCCTCTGCTTAAAGATCCCCAGTGAGGGAGAATCCACCACCTCCCTTGGCAATCTGTTCCACTGCCGAACCGCCCTCACCGTCAGGAATTTTTTCCGGATATCCAACCGGAATCTCCTCTCTTGCAGTTTGTACCCATTGGTTCTAGTTCTGCTTTAGGAAGCAGCTATGAACAAATTGGCCCCTTCCTCCCTATGACAGACCTTCAGGTATCTGAAGAGGGCAATCATGTCTCCTCTCAGCCTCCTCTTCTCCAGGCTGAACATCCCAAATTCCCCCAACCTTTCCTCGTAGGGTTTCCCTTCCATCCCACTGATCATTTTTGTTGCTCTCCTCTGGACTTGCTCCACTTTGGCTGCATCTTTCTTAAAGTGAGGTGCCCAGAACTGAACCCAGTACTCAAGGTGAGGTCTGACCAATGCTGAATAAAGAGGAACTAGAACTTCTCACGACTTGGAAGCTACAGTTCTCTTAATGCAGCCTAAAATGGCATTTGCCTTCTTTGCAGACACATCACACTGCTGACTCATGTTCAGCTTGTGATCTACGGTTACTCCAAGATCCCGCTCACATGTTGTGCTGCCAAGCTAAGTAAGTATACCATGGACCTGCACTTTGCAGTGGGTTCAGTTTTATATCAAATCATTTGTGTCTGGCTCTGCAGCCTCAGAGCTGAAGCAGCTCAGGGCTAGCCAGCAGAGAGCAGGGAAGAGAGAGGCTCAGGATGAAGAGAAGGAGAAAGTAGGGAGACTCTTGGAAAGTGTCTTGGATTGCAGCCTCCTAACCATGTGTACCCAAAAGTAAGCCCCATTGTGTTAAATGGGTCTTACTCCTTGGAAAGTGTTTTTAGGATTGCAGCCTATGTAGACTTCATAGGATGCATGTTCTGAATTCAATTCCAGTGTTTTGTCATCATTTTTACATCATTTTTACATACATATTTTATATGAATACTAGTGAAAAACATACCCGCATTGTGGGAGTAAAATTCCCCCATATGCCATCCCCCCACGGTGCATCAATAACTCATGCACATCAACCCCCATGTGCATCAGTCCCCCATGCGCATCATCCCCCCATGTGCATCATTCCCCCATGCACATCATCTCCCATGCACGTTAACCCCCATGCACAACAACCTCCCAAGCGCATCAACCCCTTATGTGCATCAACTCCCAATGTTCATCTCCCCATGCGCATCAACCCCCCATGCACATCAACCCCCCATGTGCATCATCTCCCCATGTGCAACAACCCCCATATGCATCATCTCCCCATGTGAAACACCCCCATGTGAAACCCTCCCATGTGAAGCATTCTCCCCAGTGCACCCCCTCCCTTTGAACAACATCCCCCCCCCCCCGGTGCACAAGGCACTGAGCACCAAATTGGCTGGATGTTGGTTGGTCTTCCGTGATAAGTATAGGACAAAAAAACATTGCACCCCTTTTCAGACCCTTAAGAGTTAAATTTCTCCACATGGGTTCTTGGTGGGTGTTTGTGTGATGTAAGGAACACCCTCCACAAATTTCATGCTTCTGGGTCCGGAGATTTGGGCAGAGCATCCCTCAGTCACAGATTCTTCAATGCAAATATAGGGAGGAAAATGCGTTGCGCCCTATTTCACCCCCTTCCGGTTGGAATTTCTGAAAAGTGGTTATATATATATTTGGGGTTGTGGAACCAATCGTCTGAGTTTCCATTATTTCCTGTGGGAAAATCTGCTTCACATAAAGAGCAGTTCACATAACAAGCATGCTTCTGGAACGAATTAAACTGGTTATGTGAGGCACCACTGGTTAAACTGGTTAAACTGGTTATGTGTGGCACCACTGTACTTAAACTGGTTAAACTGGTTAAAGGCACCACTGGTTAAACTGGTTAAACTAGTTATGTGAGGCACCACTGTACACTGGTTATGTGAGGCACGAATTAAACTGGTTATGTGAGGCACCACTGTACTTCAATGTAAAGTGTATACTTCAATGTTAAGAATAGATGTGGGGTGCAATCCTAACCAATTTAGGCCAACATAACTCGCCCAGTCCACATTCCTATTTTGTGAACTTTTTATCAGAGTGCCTAAGGGCAAAATCCATAGCAGTTATGGGTCCACGCAGTTACGTCACCCTCTAGTTTTATCTTATGGAAAGTCATCTTAACTGCTCCATCGCACAGGGCTTAATTTACTTTTGGATATGGGCCTAACTCTTCTTCTTGAGAAATCTTATGGTAGACAAAAACCAGCTGTCAGAATTTATTAGAATTATTATTAGAATTATTGAAATTATTTGATACCTTTAAAATCACTCTGTGGGCTGCCTATAGTAAAGGACACGCAGCCGAGCACCTTACAGACATTAAACAATGGCTGGGAACACACATTTGCCCCAGGCAAGGCTATCCATCAAAATTCACAGGCTCCCTGGAGAGGAAATTATAACATCACAATGAATTGTCCCAAGTTCTCAAGCGTTGTTATTGTCTACAGTAAATGGCCCACTTAAGACTTGTAAAGAATGCTTATCTCAGCAGGAACTAAAAGAAAATTCCTTTCTTTTGTCTTTGCCTAAACCCTGCAGCCTAGACGGAAAGTAAAGCAATGTTAAATTGTCAGGCAAATCAGAAGAACTTATTTAAAGCCCAAAGATTATAAAATTAAAATAAAATTTTAATTCTTCTTCCTGTGGGAAAGGAAACTCAGATGGATCAACCAATGTCAGAATACACGTGCTTGAAAACCACAAGTGTTCTTCATTGTACTGATGTGTAATGTCATGTCCTGCCACATCCTATTCCCATCTCAGCTCAGGAAGCTTTAAAGATGGAATCTTTTAATCTGTATGAATTCTCTTGTTACCTGTGTGAAAGCAAGGGTATAAAAAAGTGTGTTCAATTTGTACAAGGGGCTCAGTCTTTTTGTGAGACAGAAACTGTCTGACTGAAGTCCAGAGCTCTGAATAAAGAAATCTCTTGCTTGCATCATCATCTCCTGAGTTTTCCCTGCTAGGTACCTGCTTCATTCCTATTACAATCTCACAAATGCATCAAACCAGGTGCACCAAATCAGACAGAGTTTTGCTCAGACTGTTGTGAGTTCGATTTGTTGTTAGTTCTGATATGCAATCAGACCACATTCTGTGATTAGGATCTGATAAGATCGTGTGGAGCAGGGGTGTCCAAATATTTTGTCTGGAGGGCCACATCATCTCTTTGACACTGTGTGGAAAAAGCTTATATTTAAATTTTGAATAAATTTGAATAAATTCAGATAAATTTGAATATATTTACATAAATATGTTAGATGGAACTTATATGAAAGAAGGTGCAATCTTAACCAATTTAGGCCACCACAGCTCACCCATCTCCCTGTTCCCATGGTGGCATGGGAACCCCAGCGCATGTCTGAGCACTAGTCTACCCCGCCCCCTCAGGAGTGGTGCAGAATTGCCATATGGCAACATATGACACTTTTACAATAGCCCCTGGCCCATGGGACTTGTGCTAGAATTTATGCCAGCTGGACTGGGGATTAAGATGGCGTGCCAGTAAATGAATGAACTCAAATAAGTACATAATCACTTTTTAGGGGGTGTTTTTCAAAACTGTACATAAATACTTTCACACACACACACACACACACACACACACACAGAGAGAGAGAGAGAGAGAGAGAGAGAGAGAGAGAGAGAGAGAGAGGGGTGCATGCAGCCTCCCCAGCCCTCAGAATACTCTCCTGAGATGCAGGGAGCAGAGCTCTCCTTGTATCCCGAGGATTACAGGGCTCACCCATAGGCCACATGGTAGGCTTGTCATGGGCCACATGAAGGGTTTGCTATAGACCACATGCTCACCGCAGGCCACACCTGACCCCAAGGCCTGGGTTTGGACAGCCCTAATGTGCAGCAATTTTACATCCCTATGGGCCAGAGGTTCAGTTCTGAGCTGATGAAAGGGTGGATGATGAAAAATGGGCCTAATGATCTTGCTGTGTGTTCCACATGTTTATAGCCATGGTGGACATAGATGAACAGGACTACATTGAGACTAGATGCCATCACCACATCCTGTGGCAGAGAGTTCCACAGACCAACTACAGACTGAGTATAGAAATATTTTCTCTTGTCCGTCCTAACCCTCCCAACATTCAGTTTTAGTGGATGTCCCCTAGTTCTGGTGTTAAGTGAAACGGAAAAGAGCATCTTTCTATCCACTCTGTCCATCCCTTGAATAATTTTGTATGTCTCAATCATATCCCCCCTCAAGTGCCTCTTTTCTAGATTGAAGAGCCCCAAACGCTGTAGTCTTTCCTCATATGCAAGGAGCCCCAAAACCATCAGTCATTTTAGTCTCTCTCCTCTAAACCTTCTCCATTTCCTCTATATTCTTTTTGAGATGTGATGACCAGAACTGGAAACAGTACAGTGGTGCCTCACATAACAAACACCTCATGTAAAGTATGTTTCACAAAACAAACAAAAATTTCTCTAGGATTCTGCTTCATGTAACAAACTGTGCTTCACATAACAAACACACTCATTGGCAGTTTGGGCAGATGCGCTGGACAGCAGCCCTTTTAAAAAGTATCAGTGCTTTTAGCGAAAGCAACACTTCCGCGCTGTTCCTCCTGTGGCCAGTGTCCGCTGGGCAGAGGGAGAGAAGAGCAGTGAAGAAGAGGGAAGCAGCTCAGGGCTAGCCAGAAGAGAGCAGTGGAGAGAGAGGTTCAGGGTGAAGAGAAAGAGAAAGTGGGGAGACACTTGGAAAGTGTCTTTGATAGCAGAAGAAAGTGTCTGATTGCAGCCTCCTAAGCATGTCTATCCAGAAGTAAGCCCCACTGTGTTAAATGGGGCTTACTCCTTGGAAAGTGTCTTTAGGATTGCAGCCTAAGTAGACTTCATAGGGTCATGCACATTGAATGCATGTTTTGAATTCAATTCCAGTGTTATGTCATCATTTTTACATCCAGTTAATATTTCTATATGAATATTTTTTGGGTTGTGAAAGCAATCGTCTGAATTTCCATTATTTCCTATGGGAAAATTCGCTTCACGTAAAGAATGTTTCACGTAACAAACATGTCTCTGGAATGAATTAAATTTGTTACGTGAGGTGCCACTGTACTTCATATGTGGCCTCATCATCGATTTGTACAATGGCATCATGATTTTTGCTGTTTTATTCTCAGTCCCTTTTCTAATGATCACAAGCATGGAATTTGCCTTTTTCACTGCTGACACACGTTGGGGTAACACCTTCATCAAGCTCTTCACTAGCAGCACCCCTAGATCTCTCTCCTGCTCTGACACAGACAGCTCAGAGCCCATTTTAACCTATCTATAAAGTTAGGATTCTTTGTCTCAATGTGCATAATTTTACATTTACTCAAATTAAAACGCACCTGCCATTTCACTGCCCAATCTTGCAGTACGGAGAGATCCTTCTGGAGCTCTTCACAGTCTTTTTGGTCCTCACCACTCAGAACAGTTTGGTGTCATCTGCCAACTTTGTTACCATGCTGCTTAACCCTCTTTCTAGGTCACTTATGAACAGGCTGAAAAGCACCGGATCCAGTACAGACCCCTGGTGCACACCACTTTTCATCTGTCTCCAATGTGATAATTTCCCATTGACACCCACTCTCTGTGGTGGATTACATGGAAGGAGGTGGTCCCTCTGGACCTTGGACCCAAGCCATAAAGATAATTTTAAAGTTGAAGCAAGCACTTTGAATTGAGCCTGGACCCAAACTGGCAGCCAGTGGCATAGGTATGGGTGCTGGGGGTGACAATTGCATCTGGCAACAAGCTTTATGGGTGCAACAACCTGAGTTTGACACTAGTGCCCAAAATTGTGAAAACCTTGGTATTTTTAAATACTGGTAATATCATCATGTTATATAACCTTTGATGTGTAATATAATGAAGAATGCAAACCAGTGGTGTAGCCAATGATTGTGTTGTCTGGGGCAGAGTTCAAAATGTTGCCCCAGAAGTAATGCCATAACCAGACTACAGTGGTGAACAATGGGGTAGAATATATTCAAGATTAAATTGGAAAATAAGTTATGAAGTTGAAGCTTTCTAATTCTATTGTTGCAGTCACTTCAGAGACACTTCACAAGGTGGCAATGTTGTATTAGATTATTGTTGGCTTCACTGAGATAGAAAAGAAAGCTTAGTCCCCTCAACTGTTCTTCCAAGGGAAAAATATTATATAGGCAAACCTAAAGAAGACAGCTAGGCAAGCTCTACAGTGCAAGCCTATACGTGTCTATTCAGAAATAAGTTCCCTGAACTTAGGGCTGTCATAGATCCCCCAAATCAGGGACAGTCCAAATTTGGGGATTGTGTTCACATGTTGGCAAATGGGACAGAGGGTCCTCTCCTGATTTTGTGGAAGAGAATTAAGGCAACTCTACCTAAACTCAATGGAACTTTCTCCCAGGAAAATATGTAGAATGGTGGTTCTCAAAGTGGGGATTGAGACCCCCCTTGGGGGTTGCAACTTCACTACAAAGGAGTTGCAAAAAAGCTGGGCACTGCCATTTTGGAATGAGGCATTCAGGCTGCTTTCCTGGAAACCAGTCTCATTGAATACAATATTACTTACTTTTGAGTAGACATGAAGGAACTCTGGCATCACATCATTTTCAGGAGGGAGTCCTGGGCTGAAATGTTCAAAAGTCATTAATGTAGAGGATTGCTTGTTTCCTGTATTAGGGACTTGTAGATTGAAAGCTTTCAACACCCTGCATTACAGCCTCCTTCAACTTAAAATGGTATGATGTTATCTACTTTTTCTCAGCTAATAGAAATGTCAACACACGCATGTGCACATGCATGCACACCTGGACAAATGTTAACAGAGCCAAAAGCAGAGTCTTGACCTGTTAACAGTGTTGACCTGTTGACATAACTATGCAAAGTTCAAAAGTATGTAAGATAATCACAGTGAGAGGGTGACCATATAGAATGGAGAATAGAGTGACGCTACCTTTAAATATTGCATAGAAGAAGGAATTTAGGCAGGATTAACTCAACATGGACTTTAAAAAGCAGCACCTGCCAAAATTCCCTCTTCTCAAAGGTAGAGGCATTCTGTCCTCCATTCTATATGGTCACTGTGCACAGTGATCATTCACATCTAGTCATGACACCCACTATAGGAGGGTCCTAACATTTTCATCCTAAAATCTGGATCCCAGTGCTAAAGGTTTGAGAACCACTGATCTAGATTAGCTAAAGTCCTAGGAGTCAGATTTTCACTCTTTTCTGGCTGCTACCTTTTTTGGTGCAGAGATTGGATGGTTTGAACCATGTTGACAGATGAAGGGCACTATTGGCTGGTGATGAAATTGCTATTCCAATTACTAAGCACGTACAGAATACTTTTAATACTTTTTTCCTGCCAGCCGCAAGCTTAACCGCAACACATCTGGAATTAGAACAGCTTCTGATCTGATTCTAAGCAGTGTCATCCTTTGCATCTCTCATTTTATAAATTAAATAGTGGGTGAAAACATTAATATGCTAACGAGGTGATTTCTCTAAAAATTAGGAATAATACTGGCCCATTTTAAGTTCTGTCCTCATCATATCTTATTTACATCAGTAAAATATGCCTGAAATTATGTGTCTAAAACTCTAAAAATGTTATATTTTTGCCTAAATTTCTAGTACCTATCTAAACTGTAGACAGTATTTTCCTGCATGCTAAATTTCTGAGATAGTTGTATGAGCAGAAATTGGCGATCCCAAGAGAATGGCATGCTCTGTCTGCATATTCTGATGGGTAGTCTCACATTTATTTTTTTGTTTGTGCATTACCAGCAGTGGTGGGCCCCGCCTGACCCAACAACCGGTTTGCCGGAATTTGGGGGCAGGGCTGGGGTCAGGGGGCAGGGGTGGGGCTAGGGGCGGACCCCAACCCCAGCGCACTGCACATGCGCCAACCCCCTGCACATGTGCAGTGCGTCTCCTCCAGTTGGAGGAGACATACTGCGCAAGCACTGAGGTTGGCGCATGTGCAGTACGGCTCCTCCAGCTGGAGGAACACACTGTGCACGCGCCGACATTGGCGCTTTCGCAGTGTGTCTCATCCAGTGGGAGGAGACGCATAGCGCGTGCCGACTCTTGTGCGTCTCCTCCTTCCGGCTTACGCTGGGTTTTCTGGGCACTCCGCTGCTACCGGTTCAGTAGCAGTGGGGTGTCAGGAACAACCGGTTCAGGCGATCTGGCCCGAACCGGCTTGGGCCCATGCCTGATTACCAGCATCTTCATCAGCTTGACCCTGGAGATTAATAGAACTCTGGAAGGGGTATCTTTCTTGCTTAACTGCTATCTAATTGAAATTATTCACTAGGATTTGATTAATCCCATTCAAACAGAAGGCTTCATTTTGCATTCCAATCAGAGTTGAAATCAAGACCTTTTGGAACTGATATTTATTTTCATGCTTTTGGAATGATTCATATGAAGTCATATGTTTATATTGGGGTAGGTGAGGAGCAGGAGGCATGGTGGAGTCCCAGCACTTGTGTCAGATCCAAGCCCTTTACCTGGACAGTTCAGAGCAGACCAAGGCTAAAAGGTCTGCTCAGCAATATGCCACCTCCTGGGATGGCACAGATCCATGGGACCAACGATGCTACTGCTTTATTACTCAGGACAAGGGGAAAACCTTCTCTTACCCCATGATCGTGCAGCAGCAGCCCAAAACCTGAACTGGAGTCAGCACAGGCCAACTGACCTTAGTTAGTATTGCAAGTTAGGATAGCACTGAAAAACTGTCAAGGCACACCATCATGCTGCCAGTGAGCCTATAATAATTCCTATTACTATTATTACTAGTAGGACATACTTTCTCCCAAAAGTGTGGCACACTTGTGGACCACTTCTATGTGCCAGTGTGCCATGGTATAGTGGTTGAAAATGACTGATCTAAACACTTTCTGGCTTCAGTGGCTGCCATAATGTAGTTCCTTTTCTACTGCTTTTCCTTTCATGTATGCAGAGGAGACTCATTTCTTAGTGCGGGTACCTCGTATAGGATAATTTCAACCCTTCCCATGCAGTTTCTCTTTCTTTTTAAAAAAATATGTATCATATTTCTGGTCCTCCTGTTTTAATATCAGACCATAAATTAAAAAAAACAAACCGAGCCCTGTTGTATTAAAATTCCCCTGTAAAAAAAGTTTAAGGCTCAAGAATTGATCTGTTCCGCTGATCCACTGTGGATCTTTTAGGTGGCTGAGGCAATAATATATCTGCTAAGCCCTTTCTCTGCTGGAAAGATTACTATTACGCTTTGCAGAATGAGTTCTGTCTGGTGCATAATTAATTTCTCTCAAAAGGTGAAAATGTTGAAAAGGTTTTAATAGCTACATGTCCCTAGTCCATGCAGGTTTTTTTTAAAACAAAAGCTGTAGTTAATAACAATTTTTAAACATAATTTTTTTTAAAAAAGCACAACAACAAAAAGATGGAGCTGCTTAATTTTGTAGTCCATAGCTTCTGGCAGCAAAATATGAAGTTTGTTTTGTGTAACAGATGCTAGCAAAAAACCGGCAATGTTATGCATTACTAGAAAAGTAATTATTGCCAATTGTGAGGTATCCAAAATTTGCAACTATCAGAGAGCAGACATTCAGGACATGAACCTAATGGGATAAGAAGAGCCCTGCTGGATGCGTCCAGAAGTCCATCAAGTATTCTGACAACTGTGGCAGGCTAAATTCTTCTGGAATGCTTCCTACAGGCAGACATGAAGACAACATCCTTCCCCTATTGTATGTCTCTAAAAAGTGCTAGACAAACATGTATTATTTCTGTTCCTGCAGGTTTCCATGACTTGTCATGTCTAATCACAGTTGACAGGCATTCTCCATGCACTTGTTTGATCCTTTTTTGGGGAGATCTTGAATATAGGTTGGTGGTGGTACTGTTATCCTGCATATAATGTTAGGTAGTAGGAGGGGACAAGCCAGCATTATAAAGGAGGACTAGACAAATCAGGACTTTTCCTTTTCCATCTCTCATCCATGGAAATGGCCCTCCCAATGAGAAAATTGCTGCTGTTTAATGCCTGGTCAGTGAATTGTTTAATTGTAGGACTCAATTCTGGATAAGCATGCTAACTTTGTTAAAATGGGACAGCAACTAGTTTGGATGAAGTGTTGCCATGGCCTCAGATCTTTGCCAGGGTGGGAAGCTCATTAGGTTGTTCCTCCCTTGGAAAATGATGGCTCCAAATTGATTCTTGACAGTGTGCATCACCTGGTGTGGGGGGAGCATGTCACCCACAGGATGCGCACACTCCTCCCAGGACTGTTCAGGGACCAAAGTTGACTCCTGTGCAGTACTCTTCTGAAGTCAATTGGCTTCAGAGGAGACTGCTCAGGTGTCAGAGTTGACACCTGCACAGTACTCTTCTGAAGCAAATCTACCGGCTTCAGAGGAGACGTCCTCCGCTCTAAGGAGAAGCAGCTGAATGGAGCAAGTCTGAATGGCAGGGCAGAGGCACAGATGGTGCATGTCCAAGCTTCTGGACATGCACAGTGGGAGCCTCCCAATGCACATATCCAGAGGCCTGGACATGCGCAGTGTGCCTCAGCCAGCCATTTGAGCCTGCTCCTGGCCACTGCTCCATCTCGGAGCAGGCCCTGCAGTAGCTGCCCTACTCTGATGATGCTACTGTGTGCAGCAGAAATGATTACTCCTAAGAGTCCTCCCCCATTAGCAAGAGGTCAAACACCTTGGTTTACTGAGGATCTGTAGGCAGTGATGGAATAGGGAGTCAGTTCTATGATGAAGGAAGATTTGAAATAAATGGGGATAAATAAATTCAGTTTAGTGCCTGTTCTGTGATGGTGATGGCAACAAAGAAATCTTGGAATCAGTCTCATCCAGCTGAGCAGTTATATGTGGTGAGACATTAGGTTGTCCTTGTGAGAGTGGAAAGGAGACATCTGTTGTCCACTGAAGCCAATTTGCAGATCATCTAAAGTCACCCAGGTCAATTCTGATCAGGGATCCTCTTTGGATGTAGTCCAAGTCATGACTATAGTATTTGGCCTGTTCCAGTTCAGTCATCCTGATGATATGAACAGGTTGCTTGGAGCTTTGAGACAAACCATATGCTACATCACCCTTGCCTATCATGGTCCATGGGAACAAGTGGTTGTTTGGATGGTGGAATCAGTGAATACCCAGGGTGTATTCTCTAGGCTTTTCTTGATGATAACAATTATCTTGTCCATTTTCAATACAATTTTGGAACTGGTATTGGGACTGAAACTGCCTTGGTTGTCCTGGTTGAAAACATATGCTGGGAACAAGACAAGGGGACCAATGGTGGGCTCTAGCAGGTTTGCACATAGTCTGTAGAACCAGTTGTTAATGAGAGATAGGACATATAAAGTTTAAAAATAGCCATTTAAAAGTGGCTGCCAGATGGGCATAGAATCGGTTGTTAATTTCTTTGAATCCCATCACTGAAGGGGAGTATGTTCTTGTTGGTTCTGTCTGATATCTCAGCAGCTTTTGATACCATTGATCAAGTGGCCTTCTGGGCCATCTGGCAGGGAAAGGCTTAGTAGGTAACATTTTACAGTGATTGGTTCTTACTTGTCAGATAGTTTTCAGAAAGCAGCTATGGAGGACTGTTGCTTAGCCCCTTGGGGTCCTGCAAAGTGCCAGTTTATCCTGCATACTGGTTAATATTTATATGAAACTGCTGGGAGAGATTGCCTGAAGATTTGGAGTTTGGTGCCAATAATATACTAAGTGACCTCTCTCTCCCCTGTCTTTTGGATAATAGGGATTCTGAAATGGATATTCTGTTGACATTGTGAACTACTGTCCTGTTGTAACACAGAATGGGATGTGGGTTAATACAGTACATTGAAATTTATTTAAAGCAAAACAGACGCACTGCAGGATATTATGCACCTTAAATATGTGACCTCACCTGGCCAAGAATCAAATGCAAACGCATTTTTCACTTGATTTTCTACAAAACTGACCTTCATTTTTGGTAAATTACAACTAGCTTTAAGTGTCATTTAGAAGCTTGTCCAAACTAGATGATGGAAGCAAGGTGGGAGTTACTATTGCTGACATTCACTTTGAAAGGATTCATTTTTCTCTGTTTATCAAACTTTAATCTCTCATCCACCTCAAAAACCCGACAATGAATGTCACCTTCACGTTGACACCAAATGCCGCATTTGCAAAAACCTGCCAGGGGAAAGACTAGACAGGTGATAGCTCCATCAGTTGGGCGTTTTTCATGCAAGGACAAATGTTCCTTTAAAAAAAATTGAATCTTAAACACTTTCCTGCATTGTATACACAAGGAATCTTTTCAGAGCATATTTTACAATTATTTAGGAGAAACTACCATCAAAAGTTATGACCAAATTCATTCTTTGAAAAATAAAAATTGAGATGCTGGAGTTTTGTTGCAGCTGTAACAAAGTCTATATCAGAACCACAATGGGTTCAGTTGCTACTAGAATGAAGGAGCACGAAAGATTGCCGTCTTCTACAGCCTGAGAAATCAGCTATAACGGAACACACAGTTAAGACAGGACACAAAATATTGTTTGAATTTATAGATGTCCTATCTATCACCATGCATTATCATTAGAGACTCCAGTTAAAAGTGATTGAAATGTACAAAAACAAAGGTAACATCAACAGGAAAGAAGAAGCTGTGATTTTGAATAGTTGCTGGTACCATTACTTCAAAAAACATCCACCAAAAAGATGTGGCAAAGTGGCAAAGATGTGGCAAAGAAACCTCTCTATGGACAGTATACCTTTATCTGAACATGGCAGACCTTAGGTGCTGCTCATTAGCTCCATAGCAGCTGGGACTATTTAAGATTATCAAAGATTATCCCCTCTGTAGCTCTTGACAAGGTCCTGTTTGGCTGGTGATCATTTTTCTGCCTTTGAGGATGCTGTCAACAATGCACAGTGAACCGGTAAGCCTTGAATTGCAGCTTTGCAAATGGCCACAAAACCTGGGAAGCAACATACTACAGCAAAAATTGAAATCTTTCTCCACTGATGTCTGGTTGCATATAAATATTGAGCAGAATTTCTATTTTTATTAAAAACTCTGTCTCAAGCATGACATTTGAATATACTGATAGCATGGCTTACCATGATTTTAAAAAAGAATGGTAATGACTGGCGATATATTCCAGAATCAGGTCCTCACAGTGAGTTTAGGAAAGTAGTGGTTATTGGCTTTTCAGTGCCTTCAGTGTTATTCTAAAACAACTTGAAGAGTACCTGAACTGCACAGAGGACAGAAACTATCGTAAATCAACTGCAAAAATATAACATTACTGGAACCAGTTACATTTTGTGACATTTTAAAATAATATTAAAATAGGGGAAAATATCAGGCACCCCCGGTCCTTGGGAAGCACCTGTATGTGGATTTTAAAAGCCTGACAATACCTCCTCCTTCTTCTTTGGTTCCTTAATTTCATGCAACTCAGGCACATTGGGTGATATACCACTGATATGAAAACAACACCACTGGTGACAATACCACTGGTGCAAAAATTTCATAATACAGGTTGATTCTCAGCATCCATGAGGGTTCTGTTCCGGTAGCCTTTTGGGATGCAGATTTTTGTGTTAAAGTAATTAAAAAAGTGTTTTTGTGTTAAAGTAATTAAAGGATTAGACAGCCCTTTAGAAATTGTTTGCTTTCCATGGTTGGCAATAAATGGTAGGTTTGTTTCAGCTGGGATGCAGACCCCTCCCTTTCCCCTGGAACTACACAAAATAATACAAAGTAAAAGTAATAATCACTTCTTGATTGCTTTGCATTCTGTTGTTCCACTCCAAGCAGGGGAACAGACGGGTTTGCCTTCCAGCTGAAACAAACTTTTCTGAGCCACAGAGAGGCTTAAACCAAAGATTCAGAAGACCATAATGTCATTTGACAATAGCAAATGTTGACTTAGTAAAATGAAAGATGAAACAGCTGACCATTTAGTTATTTTCTGTAGTAAGATAGTCCAACTGACGAAGGGTGAAATCCAGAGTAACTACAGGGAGTCCTTGCTCAGGAGTAAGAACAAGTTACTCTGGATTGCAATATGGATTTCCCATAGGTTTTCATTAGGTGGTGCAGTAACTACGGGTGCATGTAATGTCTCTCATGTGCTCCTGTAGTTACTCTGGATTGTGTCCTAAGAAGAATCTCACAGAAGGTTGCAGCTATTGTCCATTGTAATATTTGCACACAATACAATTTTCCTTTACCCTCCAATTCCTGGGACCATAAACCTGATGAGATCACAGAGAATAACCAAGCAAAGATAGTTTGGGACTTCAGATTTCAGAAAAACAGACATCTAATTCTTGACAAGAAGGAAAATCAAGTTTGGCTCATTGATATTGCAATCCCAGGTGACAGTAGAATTGAAGACAAAGACCATGAGAAGATAACAAGCTACCAAGACCTATGAAAAGAACTTTGGCAACTCTAGGAGAAGAAGGTCAACATTGTTCCAACAGTAATTGGAACTCTTGGACCAGTGCCTAGAAATCTGAAGAAACAACTTAACATTCTTGGGCTTGAACAAATTACAACAGCTCAGATAATAAGGCTTCTTGGAACATCAAGGATCCTATGGTGTTATCACTGCAATTCCCAAAATCCCAATTTGCAAGCTATAACTATCCCAGCATAAGTTGTAACAACAGGAGCAGCAGCAAAAACAACAAAAAACCTTAAAATGTAAATAACTCGTAGTACTTTCTGGGGATAGAAAGTGTCGCTCAAGTATTATCTCCATATTGTCCCTGCAGAACCATAGGTAACTATTTTTGTCACCTACATATTGGATGGGTACATAGGGAGTTGAAGCAGATGAGAAATGGCTTGCATAAAGCCATCTAGAGCACAATCCTAACCATGTCTACTCAGAAGTAAGCCCCATTGTGTTCAATAGTTCTTTCTCCCAGGAAAGTGTGTTTAGGATTGCAGCCTATAGTGAGTTGATGTCTGAAGTGGGCCGGAACTGTGACAGTCTTGATTGATTGATTATCCTGCCTTTTTCTATACAAGACTCAAGGCAGGTCACAAAAATAGACGTTCTGATTTGCAGCTCAGAATCTTCTCTCTGCCATACCTACACTTGTGCAATCCTAAGCATGTCTACTTAGAAGTAAATCCCATTCTGTTCCATGGGACTTACTCTCAGGAAAGTGTCTTTAGGATTGCAGCCTTTGTGTCCAAAGGCAAACCACTCCTTTTTAACCTTCCCTTCTCAGCTACATTATGGGGCAATAATTACATGTAGCAAATAAATAAAGGTGTCCCTTGTTATCCACTGGGTTTCTGTTCTGGAACCTCCTGTAGATAATAAAATCCACGTATTAAAAGAAATGGAAAAATAAGTTTAAAGACCAACTTTAAGGTTTCTTTTCCTTCTATTGCTCCTAATTGAATAGGTTAGTGCCTCAGGATCTGCATGGGTTTGATTATGGGACTGAAAAATGGAATGACTGCTTGCTTCTCTACAACAGAAGAAAAGCAGTTTTTTTAAACCGGGAATTGCAATGGCCATTTGTGTTGTGTCAAATCCATAAATTAAAAAAAAACTGTGTATAACAAGTTTGGACCTGTAAATACTGATCAGATGTATAAAAATACTTTCAGGTCACCCTGGGATAAGATTGTTCTAAAATATCCTGATTGTTTTATTCTGTTTGGCTGTTTGACACATTGCATTCTGCTATGTAATAAATGATTACAAGTGAGAACATTAACTGCAAAGCTCAAAGAGTTCTATAAAAATTTTTAGATCCAAATTTGCCCTTTGGATAAGCTAAATTTAAATAAAAACAACAAAATGTCCTGTGGCATCTCAGAGACTAACAAATTTATCATGACATATGCTTCTGTAAGCAAGCGCCTACTCCATCAGATGCCTGATGTTGATGTGTTGCTTTTTGAATATTCATCTCAACTTTTTTAAAAAAGTATTTTACAAATGCTGTGCCAGATATGTTAATAATGATGGTGTGGCTTTTGAGGCTTAAATAGCAAAAGCTGGGAAACACAGCCGACAAACTACCGGTAACTAGTTTTTCTACCAATCATCTTTTAGAGCCTATCATCACAGTATCGGGACACAGTATCAAGAATGTTGAAACAATGCTGATTCTAGCTTTGAAGCTCAGTATATAGTCAGTCATGTGAAAGACAATGTTAAGGGTATGCACCAAATACCCACATGAACACCATTATATATTACCCGAAACATACCCGTGTTGCACGAGTGAAATACCTCCCCATGTGCCATTCCCCTAATGCACATCACCCCTCCCATGCACATCAACCCCTCATGTGCAACACACCCCAAAGTGCATCCACCCCATGCACTTCAACTACCCATGTGTATCAAACACCTATGTGCATCAAATCCACTGATGTGCAGTGTCCCCCCATGCGCAAGGTCCCCATGCAAACCCTCCCTCCCAGTGCATCATGTACTGGGCACCAAATTGGCTGGATGTTGATCAGTCAATCTTCAACGTTAAGTAGAGGACAGAAACATGTTGCACCCCTTTTCAGATCTGGAGATAGAGTCAATGGAATGAAAGCACACTTCTTCACCTTGGCAAAAGAAGTTCAAGAGCCAGTGATCTGTAGGGAAGATCATGGTCACTGTCTTCTAGGATCGGCAGGGAGTCATTCTCAGACCATCAACTTGAAGATGCTCAGACCATCAACTCTGAAAGGTACATGATGATAGTCAGAAAACTGAAGAGAGCCATCAGAGTGAAGAGACCCGACCAAGATGCAAGTGACATCAAAATTCACCATGACAATCCCCAACCCCAAACGTTGTTCACCACAACCCAGCACATTGCCAAGATGGGTTGGTTAGTGATGCCCCATCAGCCCTATAGTCCCAGTCTAGCCCCCGTGAACTTCCACTTCTTTGGCCCAATGAAAACCAGCCTCTGTGAACAACAATTTGACAACAAAGACAAGGTGAAACAAGTGGTAAAGAAGTGGGCGAGAGACTGCCGAAAGGAATTTTTCCAAAGTGGGTTTGCAGCTTGGGTTGAAAGGTGGCAAAAATGCGTCAATTGTGATGAAGACTGTAGAATAGTACACACGTGCAAAGGAAGGATTGAAGTACATGCATTTCAAATTTGAGCTCAATATTCTTATAAATAAGAAAGTTATGACCAGAGTTGCATTAGTTTCAGAATGACACTCATAGCTTCTTTCCTTAGATGGCAAAGGCCTGGTAAAAGCATCCTTAAATGGATCCGACCAGACTGATGATGGGCTAACAAATGCCACATGTAGAAGTCTTTGAGCTTCAGAAGTCTGGTGTCTGCATTTGTACTAAACTCGCACTGAGACCTACTTTCCCTATTTCCTACTTTCCCTATTTCCTACTTTCCCTATTTCCCAGTCTGAATGGTGTTGTGAGTGCCATGAAAGCCTTATTTAGGACTGTCCCAGAATATGGCATCTATGCCTGAAAGTCAACACAGAAGGACTCAAGTCCGTAGATGCCATTTATTGTGAGAACTTACCCCTACATTGTTTGGGGTACAAAATGTTTTGGACAGAGTTGCTAAGCCTTATAAATACAGGGTTGGTATAAAAAGGGTTAAGTAATAGAGAGAAGTCCTTGGAAGAAAAGTTTAGGTTGCATTTAAGTGGAATTGCACACTTCTTAGGAAATGAATCCAAACTGCTCACCATCCTGAGATTTGACCATCACCGCTTGCAGCAAATTACTTTCCACTTTAAACAAAATACCTGTAATGATGGGTTGGTGCTACTGAGTCAATTCTGCTCCTGTTAAAACATGACCTGAAAAGTGTCCCAGAATTGCAGAGGACACAGAAGGCTCCAAGACCCTTGTAAGTGACACTGAGTTCTGTCTTCAGTTCAAACATTTTTCCTTCCTTTACAATCATATTCTTCATTTTCCTCTCTCTTTTTTTTCCTTGTGAAAGATGGCAACATTCTTTAACAGTGTTGAAATTGTCAAGGAACGAATAATGCTCGATATATTTTCTGAGTTTAAATTGAACATTTTGACAAGCTATCCTACTGTTTTTTCTTCAGTTACTTATGTATTAAGTGACTACCGCTTATCCTTTTAGAATTGAAACACAGACACCTGCGGTTACAGCTTAGAGGGCTTTAGCAATCCAAAAGGACTGTCTTGGAAAAGGAGAAATTAGAAATTGTGGGTCGATACTTCTATTGGGCTATCTTAGATGGCACCTTTTATAAAAACCTGGTGCATTGACCTTTTATCTCAGCTTTTATGACATTGGCTCTTTAAGCTTTTCAATGGACACTGGTGAACAGGAGCAGCTCCAAACTCTGAGAAGTTCCTGTCTTTTATGCCCGAAGTAAGATCATGTTGGTACCTGAAGTGCAGAGCATTATGCAAGGGGCATCTGAGAGGGCATTTTGAGTGTTGCATCCATAATATGACCCCAACTGGGATTGAAATCAGAATTGCATTTTTAAAAAAGGAAAATAAAAAAAAATATGAGGGTTTAGGATTTAGGATGCTGAAGGAAGAGATATTTAAAAGTAATCAGAAATGTCATTAAGTCCAGTGGAATTTTTTTTTTTTTAAAAAAATTGGCTATAAAAAGATTTTTAATTGCATTTACCCAGACAGGAAAATCCTTGATGTTATTTTCCTATGTGCAGTTGCTGCATTTATTATCTTTTCTGCTGTGAGAAATGCACATGACATAGGTATATATTTTTAGAGGGGATATTTAATCCTCAGGAGGTATCATGAAAGGTTTATATCAGCACTCCTGTGGAAAACAGACATCACTTTACAGACTGAGCATCATCTGCTATTTTGAGACTCTGAATAACATGCTGCATCCAAACCCATGACACCTAGCATTTTGACACTAATGTCTTCACACTTACAAGCCTGGCGGTAAGAAGTATCAATACTATTAAAATCACAGCATAAGGAGACAAGATTTGCTCAAGTTCTCAAGAACAAGTTCCCAAAACCCTAAGCACTGACTAAACGCTCAAAGTTCCCAAGGGGCTTTTATGAATGCAGTTTGCTAGTCCAAGTGGAAACTGTCACCTTTGGGTCAGAAGCTAAACTAGATGCAATGGCACCAGGGCAAAAAAAATCATGAAAGCCAACGAAAGGGTTTGTTTGTTTTTTTCCTAAGGAAATCACACAGGATTCAACCAGGAATGGAGTCAAGGCAAGGAAGTGGAGGTACTAAAGCGCCACTCACCCCCTAGTTTCAACAGTGTTCCTTAAACAATATTTTGTATTAAAAATGTAGAGGGATCTTATTTATTTGATTAAATAAGATTTTGTTATTCAATCTTATTGTTTTAAAAATAAGATTAAAAGTTGTTAAAGATTTATTTAAAAACTTTGTGCCCCTGAGCACCAGATGCCTTAGCTATGCCATTAGTTCTGAGTCCCAGTGTATGGCTGTACAGCAAGAATGCATTTCAGCCAGATTTGTTGGTTATGCTCTGCTATCTCTTGCTCTGGGGTTAAACGATGGAGCTGTCCAATACAGAGGCTTACAATTTTTCAGATGGTGAGCTGGTAGATGATGGGCACTAAATTGAGGTGCACTTGGGCCAGGCTGTCTGGCACTGAGTTGGACTAATGCCAGATTGGCCAGCCTAGCTACCATCTTGAAGTGCCATTGCACCAATGACCCTGCATAATGCCAGATAGGCCAGATAATCATATCCTTTCTTTCCATCTTGCTGTAGCTGTGACTGGTTGCCAGTGAATCCTGGGCTTAAAAACATAAGAAAATAAGAAGAGCCTCTGCTGGATCAGACCAAAGGTCCATCTAGTCCAGCTTCCTGTATCTCACTGCGGCCTCAGGGAGAACACAAGACACCGACATTCAAGTCCCCCTTCCTGCATCTGGCATTTTGAGGTTGCCCATATCTACATCTATATATGTACACACACCAAACACGATAGGAACCAAATTACAGTGCAACCAATTCCAGTCAAACACCTGGCGACTGTAAAAAATATATTTATTAATTATTCAGAATTATTATCTTTCTGAATTATTTATGGGACTTTCAATAGTCCATTCCACCCCATCTATTCTTTGATCTAGGTCCCCAGTTATCCTCAAGTTAACCTCAGGATTGATCTCACACCATGGTTGTCCATTTTCATCACAAGTGAGAACTTGAGCAGATAGTGCCCGTGTTCCCATCCCCACTATGGGAAAAAAACCAGACATGAAATCTAACTACTGATGGAGAGACTGGCCTACTTTGGCCACATTAAAGAGGGTTCCTTCATAGAATGAGAGCTAAGGGAAATGTTAACAAGAAAGAAAGCAGATTTCATCAGCTTAGCTAATGGTCTAATTACATCCTGCTTCTTTTTAACCCTCCTTTGGAGGCTACAAGCTGAAGATTTAAAAGGAGGGAATATTATTTCTATCAGCTCTCTGGAAGCTGTAATCCTGTGCTGTGAAGAAGTCTGATTTTTTAAGGCAAGGAACAAAGCCTTAACAGAGCCAACTGCTCTTCTCATGCTAGTCATTTGGGGAGAGGTGAGTGAGCAAAACGTTAATGTTGCGTAGGACTGGAGAATAAACTTTGCAGTTTCAACTATCATAGCCAGCAGATCATTTTTATTACTGACGGAAATGCCTTTCATGTGATAATGAGTTTATGAGACAGTCCCATTTAAATAGCCTCGATCCAATACACATTGAACTTTCCCTGTTGTACCATATGGGCTGAAATGAAATGCAGTTACTCAAGGGTCCAACTTTATTTAAAATGCCAGTCATTTGTCTAATTTATATCTGGTAACCATAAGCATAATAGCACTTTTACGTTATTCAGGCTTTGGTGACCATCATGTAAAAATTAGATGTCTCTGCTCAGTTTTCAGCAAGGTTCAGGGTGACCATATGCCATAATCAAAGAAAGAAGACAAGGCCCCCCAAAATGTAGGACATTCGAGCAAAATGTAGGACATAAAATAAAAGCTGAAAAACTCATATATATTGCCTCCATGTGGGTAACTGAACACAATATTACTACTTAAATTTAAATCTACTACATAGAATTTATTACATAGAATTTATCATTGACAGAAGGCTATATACTTCCTGCTTACAAGGAAAAGGGGGACAATGAAAATATTTTTGTTTTAGGACACAACCCTAAAATCCAGAATATGTTCTGGAAAAGGCACATATGGTCACTCTGTGCAAGGCCTGACTTTGCAAAACAGCACATGCTCAAGTGTGATGAGATGTTGATGCACATGGAGGTTTGATGCGCATGGGGGTGGATGTGCATGGGAGATGTTGTGCATGGGGGGTTGATGCTCATGGTGGTTGATGTGTATGGGGGACTGATGTGCATGGGGGACTGATGCGCATGGGAGAATGTTGTGCATGGGGGGATGAACATGGGGAATGTTTTGCATGGGGGTTGTTGTGCATGGGGGATTTGTGCACTGGGGGTTGATGAGCTTGGGGGGTTGATGTGCATAGGGGGGATGATGGCATATGGTGCATGAACTTGGGGGCTGTTGCACATGGGGTGGATGTGCAGGGGGGGGTTGATGTGCGTGGGGGATTGATGTGCAGTGGGGGGATGGCGTACGGGGGAATTTTACTCCCTCAACACGGGTACGCTTTTTGCTAGTTCTTTTATAAAATAGTAATTTCAACTGGAGACATGGTAGTTTTCATATGATGAAAGAGATCTTGTTTCAGGCAGGAGAATTTCTGATAAAACAAAACATTAATAATTCCTTTGAAACGTGATTTTTTTGCCACACTCTGTCTGGGACCTCTGGTGTGTAAACAAAAGCTCAGCTGCAATATCCTCTCCCAGTTGTGCCAACCTATTTGTAGGCAATGAAATGGGACAACATTTCAGAAATTCTTTAGAGGATTAAATGAGTACCTTGCTTGATGACCATCATTATTTTCCCTACAATGTTCTGGACAAGTTGCTTTGTAAGTTTGTTCCAAGAGATCAGGCTGTGTAACAAGTTTGTTCCAAAGGAACTGTAAAGGTGACAGTGACAGCAGCTGGGAAGAGCAGTCCCACCACTTGCTAGGAGAAGTGCTATCATCATCACTCCAAAATAAAGCAAGTCATGGTGCATGAATGTTGTATATGAAATACTGACTTGAATGTTTTATTTGAACTTGAATATTGTACATGAAAAAACATTCAGCTCAAAGCTTTTTTGATCTGCTGCTATCAGTGCTGTGGGTTCTGGACAAAGTGTTATATTGGACCTCCAGAGTGTCCTCCATCTGTCCCTGGAAGATGTCTTGGCTATTATCACGGCTTCTAATACTCAGAATTTGGTAGTCAGTCTGCCCAGGTGGGTTCTCGAATCACCCTTGACCATGCCCATTTTAGTTGACTCTTCCTGTTCTAAGGACCATTCCAAGTTCCAGCGAGAGGAGCAACCAGTAGACTGAGGTTTTCCTCCATATCTCTTGCTACAGCTGCAAGAACCAAGAAAATGGTTGGGAGTAGTAGGAAGGAATAACCTATTCCTGCCTGAATTCTAGCTCCCTTAAGTTCCAGCTAGAACTTCACACACTGATTTTATGTAACCAGCAAAATCACTAGCTGCAGACCTCTGGTTCTGTGTCATCATTACTGCACAATTACAAGATGGTACTCAAATTGTACATCTGGTACTCAAATTGGGTCCCAAGGGTAAGCGCTTGTGAGTCTTAACTCAAATTAAGCTTAGACTACCGGCAGCCAGGCAGTTTTATTCCATTCCGACAGGTCTTTCAAAGCGGCTTTCTAGTCACATGTTGAAATCGTTATACTGATCCACTCTGGGAAGTCACAAAGACATGAAAAGTCGGAATCTGCTTTTCTGCCATGTGCCAGAAAATAGCGACGACTTCCTTTCAAACTGCCACCAATAAAGAGTATGGAACATAAAATGATTGGGGGGGGGGGGGGGGGCAGAAAGTGGGTTGGAATGCTTCAGACTCTCTGCAGTAATCCTTTTCAATTCACTATTTAAATACTGTCCTCTTTTGCTGAGAATAAGCTATGCCAACATGCTGCCACACTACGTTTTGACTTTGCTTTCATATACCTGCTGGAATGTTTTAGATGTAACACTAAGGCCTTTTTATGCATGCCATTTTTCATTATAAAAGATAATATAAAAATAGCAAGGAACCATTACTGCTAATCTCAGCCTGTAGGTTTTCGCCTCTTTCTTCCTATGTTTAGCATCTGGCATCTAATCGAAATTGCTTTTGGACTACTGTCTATAAATACTATTTTTTCAGTGTTTTTATATAATATAGCATGAAGATTTTGGAATTTTAATGAGCAGCAGTGTTTTCTCTAAAATGCAATTTTTCTACAAAGAAAGAAGACTCAATGCAATGAACATAGCACTGCAATCATATGTGGTGTGAAGCTAATGACCAGAACAACATTGGAATTATCTTTGTTACTGGAAGATTTCATATTCTTTAAATCTCAAACCATGAATTTCTTTTTCAGTGACTGTAGACTTTTTAAATTCCCTCACTGTACAGTCTAGTCAAAATGAAGTCTCTGGTCTGACCCATCTCTCTGTTCTTTTTGGTGGGAAGGAAACATGGTAAATATTTGCTTGATGATGACGTCATGTCAAAGGCATATCAGTCTCTCAAAAAAAGAGGCATCTCAAATATCTTCAAACATCTTTTTATAAACCTGTCTAACACTCTAGTTTTGCACTGATTCTGGGAGAAAGGAGATGAGCCTATTCTGTCAGCACTCTTTCTGGATTCCTGCACTTGGCCCATCAAAAACTGCTATTTGCACCGCAGGAGTAGAAATACAAATACACATAAATTTCTGATTTTCAAATATATAAGTACCCTATTGTTATACTCTTGACAACCAAATTGAGCTCTGTGGAAGCTACCTGTACGATAGAAAAAGGTGTACAAATGAACTTCAATCTTTGGTTCACAAATATTTCTATGTATGTTGCTCATATTGGTTGACTAGTGTGTAACCTTGATAAGGCACTGATCATTTGCTTTCCTTATTATTGCTAGACTGTCCTCACTTCTTCATTCTTTCTCCATGATGTTTAGTTTTTACCTTCATCTTCTGCTTGTGTGTTACCATGTCCTTTCTTTATGGTGTTGACTGTTCAATTCCAGCCCACTGTTTTTGCTTTGTTTGTCAGTGTGGGTTTGTACCCTTTCTTCATCTCCTCTCAATAATGCTCTTGTATGCTTGACATCACACAAGCTTTACATCACACAAGCTCTTGTGTATGCTTTCCTGTGATCCAAACATTGCAATTTTCTCCATATACAGTAGTACCTTATAAGACAAATAACTTGTAAGAAGAATGCTTTGTAAGACAAATTAAAATTTCTAAGGAATTCTGCCTTGTAAGACAAACAGTGCCTTCTAAGATAAACAGTTTTACAACAAAAATTTGTTGTAAAACAAACGAATGGCTGGATCTGCGTTGTAAGCAACAGCAAGAGGTTATGGAGGAGACCTCATCTGCAGAGGAGGAGGAGAATAAGGAGGTGGAATCCCTCACATTAAATGTGATTAAGCACATTCGTAAACATTGGGAAATTATGCACAATTTTGTAGAAAAGCACCACCCTAATAAGGCTGTAGCAGCGTGAGCAGTGAATCTGTTTCATGACAAGGCAATGTCATATTACCATGAAATCCTCAAAGGGAGACAAAAGCAAGTGTTATTAGAGAGGTTCCTGTTAAAGTTGGTCAAAAAGACACCAGTGACTCTTTTAGTGAAAATTAGTCATCCTTGGCCAGAAAGGTTTTTCTTTTCTGTTTTACTGTACAGTATATATTAATGTTTTTATTAATATTACAGTAATTGTGTTCTGTATTACAGCATTTTGAATTCAATTACGGTGTTTTGTCATCTTTTTTACATACAGTTAATATTTTCATATGAATATTTTTGGGTTGTGGAACAAATTACTTGACTTTCCATTATTTCCAATGGGAAAATCTGCTTTGTATAAATAACACTTTGTAAGACAAACATGCTTCTGGAATGAATTGTGTTCTTCTTACAAGGCACCACTGTATATGGCTCACTTTACTGCAACTCAGCAATGACCAAGTGGTCTTCATAAAGAGTTAACCATTGGATTCAGGGGTAAAGGAGCCACTTGCAATTGTATTGATCCATGTTCCAGCTCAACAGGAGCCTTGCTTACTAAAAATTAGGGCAGATGCAAGACAGAGGGAAGGATAACCACTGTAGTTTGTGCTAACCTCCCAAGAGCTGCCTGCCAGTTAGTGATTGATGGGATATAGCACTCTGCTTTCCAACCATGCCCCATCTTTTCCCCAAAGTACTTTTTGGCTTTGCAGCTGGCAAATATAGCTGAAACAATTTGTCTAATAAGACCACAAACAGGAGTGGAAAATAGGAGTAGTGGAGACAGGAATGATTATTTTGAAGCATACAACTAGTTACTGTAAACAATTATGGCACATTTATATTTATGTAGCCTTCAGCCTCAGCTTAACTCTCCTCGATCAATGCCTAGTTGCTAGCTATGTATTAAAAATTCTATCAAGGGTAACGTTCATTCAGTGTGAAATCTCACTCAGAAATAGATCCTCGGGTGATACATCTATGATGAGCTGTTTTTAAAGAGGGAACAGTGCGTCTCTCAAAGACTGTGGCGGAGCATGGGGAGGGTGGAAATGCCTTGAGATAATACCCTGCTAAATCAATAGGCAGATATCACAGACTTAATCTCATATAACAGGTTTGCTATGTAAGCAGTGCACTTTGGATAAAGATGGTATAAAATGCAAACATATTGGATGATAGGACAAAAAAAAAAAGTCTTGTTGAAAGGAGTTATGACCCAGTTTGAGCAGATAGAAGGAAACAACAAATCCTGTAAGCAACTGGAATGTAAATGAAAGTGAACTTTTATTGACCTTACTGGAGCATTGGATATTTTCCTCCTCCTTAATTTGTTGGTGGTTGCATATTTCTGCATATTGCTGCTCCCATCAGCATTATGTGTGTGGAGGGCGTCTCTTCAGGTTCATGGAATGCCCTGGCACAGTAGTACACTGGCAGTCCAGCCCGGGACTCCCTTTCAAACTTAAAAATCTCTCCGGGACCCCTATCAAACTTACCATGATGTGACGTCACTGTGATGCCAGAGATCCTCCATGTTTACTTGGAAGTAAGGCTGAAACCCTAAAGGCACTTTCCTGGGAGTAAGACCCATTGAATGCAGTGGGGCTTACTTTTGAGTAGACATGGTTAGGATTGTGCCTTAAGTCCCACTGTGGTAAATGAGACTTACTCCCAGGAAATAACAGTGTCAGATTTCAAGATGATGGGTCCCACCTTCTTGAGACCTACCTGGCCTGAGTTTGCATCCCTCCAAGGGGGTCTTGACCCCCACTGTGAATACCACTGCCCTAGCATAAAGATAAAGCCATTTCAGATACTGGGGGAAAATGTAGTTTTCAAGGGCTCCAGCGATCTTTAAAAAAAGCAGCAGCAGCCCTGCCAAACTATAATTCCTAGTTATCTTTGTATAGCAGACCTCCTTATACATTAGAGTCTAATGAGAACAGAGGAGCAGTTCTTTTCTTACCCCTGACTCAAAGACAATGTTGCAATGTATGTTTGGGGAAAGAGTTGGGAGAGAAATGAGGAGGGAGGAAACAAGATGCATGAAAGTCTGGGGTCTGTGGAGTGTTGGCTGGGAAAGATTTAGACTGGGCTAGGTTGTGTTTTCAGAGTACATTGAGAATGTTATTTTCTTGAGAATTCTTGAGAAAAGCTTGGAAAAGATGAGCCCATTCCAAATCAAGAGGTGTGTGTGCTTGCATGTGGATTTTTAATTAAAGAATTTTAAAGATGCTTTCTTTGCACAGACTATCTCATGTTCCAAAGGGAATTTTCTCACATAAGGCCTAAAGCAGATTTTGACCCTCTCCCATACGGCCTTGGTTTTTAAAGTGTTATTGTGGAGACATACTTTTCTTGGGGGTAGAAAAGAGAGAGAGAGAGACTGAAGAAGGATCATAGACACTTGCAAGGTTCCTGACTGCATGCAGAGTGTACATGCATACAATATGTTTTGACATATGACATAGAGCCCAATCCTAACCATAAGCCCCATTGATTTCAATGGGTCTTACTCTCAGGAAAGTTTCTTTAGGATTGCATTTAGGCTGTCCCTGCCCTGACATAATCCCATGCTGACCTGGGGGGGGGGGCGTCACCAGAGTGTCATAAGACACATCTGCACAACTCCTGGGGGAGGGTTAGGTCAGAGCACAGACATGCACTTGCCTTCCTACATCACCATAGGAATGGGAAGACGGATGACTTGTGCCAGACCAGATTAGGATTGCACCTATAGACACTGTGCATACATGCGATTAGGTCAGGAGATAGTCTTGTTACCAGAATCTCTCTCTCCCCTTATGCATCTTAATTGTGCACACTAGCAACGTCTGGGCTATTTATCACCTACTAATGTCTGTAGATCAAATGGCCACAAAGGCTATATTAAAAAATGGTGAACTCTACCTCTTCTGAAGCTACCCAGGGACTTCTTGGTTAGGATTTTAATTTGCGTCATCTAAAATGTTCTGCAATAAACTACAGAGACTGGTTTTTCATTTGCAATCTTTCATACAAAGTCCTAATAGTTTTATGTGAGATGTAAAATTAATCAAAACAGGGGACCTGCATCGTTCAGCTTTTGTTTACCCATTCATCTTTGAGTGGAACAATTATTTCTCTAATAACATATGTTATTAAAATTTTGTATGAGCAGAGTGTGATAAGGTGGTTATGATGTAATTAACAGTACATTCATTGCTTTTTCCTGGTAATTGTTTCCTAGGAACAAATACAAAAAGAAATGATTGCTTTTTAAAGGATTTAACCAAGTTTTCAGGTATAGGTCACAAATCAGATGAGTTGCATGATCCTGGCCCAGTCCCTTGAGAAAACATGTCCTGGATGGCAAATTAGCAGCAATCCTGGTTAATCGTTTTTTAAAAGGGCTAAGACTTGAATAGCAGAATGGATGAAGTTGCGAGTCAAAATTAAAATATGTGAGCAGGAATGTGCGGGGGAAGCTCAAACAATCCTATCTCTTGTCATCACTTTAAAAAAAAGACTGTTTTGAAAAGAAAAGAAATGTACAAAAGGATGGAAGTATATAAAGAAAACAACTGTGCTGCTTCATAGTTTAGTTCTAACATTTGTCACGACAGCGGGAATCAAAAGTAAATGTCTCTTTGTGCTTTTGACAGCTGACATTCAAGCAGTGGCATCGCCAGTGGGGGTGCAAAGCACTACATTTTGTAGTTTTGTAGGGAGCAGTATCAAAACTACTGTTTTGTAGAACAGTATCAGAGCTGCTCATCATCCTCCCCTTTGCAGCCATTCCAGGCAGTGGGAGAAAAATGGAGATGGGGGAATGTGACCAGATGAACTGGGACAGGTAAATTTTTTAAAAAAATTATTTACCTCTTCATAATGGCCATCAATTGGTCTATTCAGACCTATGCCTGCTATTTAGTTAGGATAACTGTGAGGAGAGGCAGTGGGTATGTTGGGACAGATAATAGGATCTGGCATGTGTCGGCGCCACTTCGTTCCAGCCCCTCTTACATTTGAACAGCCCTTGCCCATCCTGCCCTGCCCGTGTCCTCCTGCCCATGAACTTCCTGGTGTGACATCTGGGAGTTTCTGACATGTGTGTAGAGCCTTTAATGGCCATGAAGCTCGTGACAGTGATGTGGGTTTTGCAATACCATAAGGTTCTGCTGCCATAGGAAACCAAAAGGAGTGTCTGCTTGAGCACAGGGGAAAGTGCAGGATATAACTCTTTCAAGAAAAAACATAAAACACCCAATCCTATTCAAATTCCCAACACTGATGCAGCACTGCATCCTGTGGTGGTAGTGGGGGCAGTCACAAAGACCTCCTCAAAGTCAGGGAACATTTGGGACTACATTGTTTCCACATCACTTTGGAAAGTTACATAGGACTGGGCTCAAAGTACAGCACAGATGCATTTGAAAGTCAAAATTTAAAGTCATGAACAGAAATGTGTGGGAGCGACTCACACAATCTTATCATCACTTGAATACATAATGCACATTTTCACACATACAATATACTTTCTTCCAAGTGAACATGTTTTAAAATTTGTAACTCAGACTATGTATATGTAACTGAGATTAATGCATATTTTCCCTCTGTTTTTTGCTCCAGGGTTCCTCACCATCCTCTGTTATTTCTCTGTTAAATTTTACAGCCCAATCCTATTGTGCTCTGATCGCTGAAGGTCACTCCAAGAGGGGATATTGTTTCTGGGTGGAGGAGATATTTTTACTTTCCCATATGTATGTATGTATGTATGTATGTATGTATGTATGTATGTATTTATTTATTTATTTATTTATTTATTTATTTATTTATTTATTTATTTATTTATATCCCACTTTTTCCCCAAGACAGAGCATTGGCAACACTGACGAGCTGGCACAGGAAACCTGTGTTGGCTCATCACAGAACTCAGACTGCACTCTTAAGACCACCTAAAAATAGCCTAATTTGCATAAATTATAATTGCTGCTCAGTGGATCAGGTTGGTCATCTAAAGGTTACGAGTGTTATATTCTTGGGGCAGGGACTTTTCTGTATCGCACTCAGCGTCAGCTTGTTATACCTTAATGCAAATAATTTGGTCTTAAACAGCTGCATGACAGCTTGTAATTCAATAGATGTTAATACCTCTTAGTATGGTATTAACCATGCTAGTTATATGCGCAAGTGGCTAAGACACTGCGCTTGTTAACCAGCAGGCCAGGGTTTGAGACCCGGGTCAGCCCCACAAGACAGCTTAGCCCAGCTCTGCGATGCCAGCTGGATCCAATTGTATTGGCTCTGCCTTTCCATTGGACTAATTCAGTGGCGTGGAGAGGGGGGATTTGCTGCTTGGGTAACAGCCTATCCTCCATATCAATCCAACCCAGGCTTTCGTGCTTCGCATGCAGCGTATGCAGAGCTGAGTATGATACCATAGTCTTCCAAGACTGACGGAGGCCTGCTTTTTTATATGCATGTATCTGTTGATTAGGAACCTTAAGACATGGAAGTCTTTTTATATTGTGTAATACGATATTTTTTCCTGAACCTCTGGAATCTCTTAGATTTTTCTCAAAGTTAGTATCAGAAAAAGCTAACGATTAGAGGACAGCACTGGTGGCAGTGGTGGGCAAACCTACCCGTAACAGCCTCTGAAAGACTTCTCTACATGCATCACTAGATGGCACTCCTGTTTTATTCTCAGTATCTATAGGCTTATGCATGTTGCTGTCCTCTGGAGTCAAAAACTCTTAACAGTGTGATTGGTATGAATATCATAATCTTTTATTTTAAAATTAAACTTGCAGTGTTTTCCATCTCATCTTGAGCTTTTACCATTCACATCCGTCATCAGTGCTTCTCCCCAGCCCCCGTGCATAAAGGCTAGAAATGCATTTTGAAGCAAAACAAAATATTTTCATTCTTATCACTAGCTTTTATTATAAGAAACTTCATGTAATGTTGAGGTGTGATGAACCAGAACAATTTTAGGATGTCTGTTGTCACCCATCAGTGCTGTTCATAAATGGTGTTCTTATATCAGAATTCAAAATAAATTAGACTTGAGTCTTTTATTTTTACACAGCTGGAAATCATGTAGACTGAATGAGTACAGGAAGAATCAGATTGCTAGTGCAATCCTATCAACATATTTAAAATAATGCATGCAGGTTCTGTCAGCATTGAGCCTATAAACATGTGGGGGTTGGAATGAGGAATAATGGACTGCCTCTCCACACATTCATATACCGTATACTGTATATACAGTAAGTATATACAGTGTATACTGTAGGTGAGTTTCTGACATGTAAAAGTGGCTCCAGCTTTTAATGCAGAGGTCTCCAAACTTTTTGGCACGAAGGCCACATCATCAATCTGACACTGTGTCGGGGCTGTGTGTGCATTTCTAATCTACATTTCACATTTGAATATATTTACATAAATTTACATATAAGAACGTATTGGAGTGGTTTACAAGACTTGTCCAAGGGCCAGATAGAGGGGTCTTGACAGAGACCACATTGAGGCTTGCAGAGAGCTGCATATGGCCCCTGGGTTGGTGTTTGGAGACCCCTGCTCTTATGAGACAAATGTTATGCTGCCCAGTAAAGAACAGGGGGAACATGAGATGATGAAGATGAAGATGATGATGATGTTGAAATGACAGTGACAATGATGACAATGAGGCTGGCACAGTTAGACCAGCACAAGTTCTGGCACATGCTAGCTTGGGGTATTGCCATAAGTGTTGTAAGCTTATGTGCTGGGCTAAAGAATGCGTACATGATACTCCCTAACATAGTGACAAATCTGGGAGGTAACTGGCTTGCTATCGTAACTCTTTTGCTTGTGAATCTACCATGAATACAACTGTGTACCAGATACACAACTGTGGGACTACTGCTACTGCAGAATTATGTTTTGGTACACACAGAACATTTTCCATGCTAGTGTTATTCTAAATATGATGATTTAATTTTCTTCAATGATTAAAAAATTAAAAAAAATTAGAGACTTTAGAGTATATTTGGTTCTCTGTATTACTGTTTCTAGCTACTGACACTATGTGGGCAGATAGACCTGGGCTCCACATTGGGAAGTACAGTAGACTCTGAAGTTTTTTTCCCTGCTGCTGCAGTTCTCCCCAGTCCTGTTTTATCCCTCCCAGTCTCTGACACCAGTCTCACCTACTCTGTTTCATCTCTCTCCTTCTCCTTTGGGATGGGACAAAAAAAGGAAAATTGTATCCCCTGATTAAATTCCTCTTGGAGATCCTGGTTGCATGTGGTCCACACCAATTTCAATTTTCATCTCAGTGGTCTGCAGGCTTGTAAAGGTTGGGAACTACAGGCCTAGTGGGACCTGTTGGGCTTCTCATAAGCAACATTGTTGTATGCCATAGTTATGTGGCATGGCATACCTCTGCAATGCAGTGGCTTACATCATCAGGTTTATGGGCTTAATTCTGCAAAGTGCTGAGCATTCATCTGCTCATCATCTTATGGACTGCATCAAGGACCTTTAGGACTGTGTCATGTGAGCACCATCCCTTTTAAGGAACAAAAATATATATGCGGAATTTCTCCTCTGTGGTCTCTTCATGGGCCTTTTATCTTTGAGTTAAAAGAGACCGTCATACAATAGCACATCTCAACGTATGCCCAAATGACCCAGGCATGAATGGCATTCATTAAATCGAGATGTTGGCACTTGGAACCAAATCCACACATTTCTTACTATTAAAAAGAAAATGCTTGCTGGCTAAAAATACATTTTATAAAGAATGTCATAAGTAAGCAACCCAAGAGGCTTTCTAATGCACCGTGCTCCTGGACATTTCAATGATGAAGGGAAAAAAATATATATATAAAAAGAAACTTCTGCACTTTTCCTTGCACTAATTGAATTTCAGTCGATGGCATTTACCACCATTAAAAAAAAAGAGAGAGAGAGAGAGAGAGAGAGAGAGAGAGAGAGAGAGAGGAGCTGCATAATTACCTTTCCCCTTTAGATTTTCTCCCTCTCTCTTTTAAAACTCATTGTATTGTGTCATTTTTATAGGACTTGGAAATAAATCTTTTGTTAACTCATGAATTATTATTCCAAGTACACAAAGAGCACTGAAAGAAAAGAAACTCAGAGAAATGGAATGCTCTTTCTGAATCTCCCTTTGCTACTCAATTAAAAACAAATGAGGACACCTCTAAGTTTGCTAACATGGCTTCCACTGCAGAGGATTTTTTTTTCTGTCTTTTGCCATCAAGGCACTGGACTATACAAATGCTTACTAGAGGGTTGTTGTCTTACAATCTGATAAAGAACCGATTAATTATTCTGGTAGAATTGATTAGGGGAATTGATGGGAAATGAAGGAAGAGTATGACATTCTAGAAATTATTTGCCTCCCAGTGAGTGACAATTAAAAAAAATAGAAACCCTCTTTTTTTCTCTCCAAAGGATTGGGAGGTGGTAGCACTATCCTGCAAATTGAGGATACAAAGAATGCACCATGCAGATAGGTGTTGAATACCCCACCTTTCTGTGTTGAGTACCCCACAATGATGGTAAGGCTTGAATGTTGTGCACCCTAACTGTAGTGAATGCAGTGGGAAGTAGAATAAACAGCCACTCAGATTTCTACTGCAACCCTATACAGTGAATGGGTAAATGTGGGTGCAATCCTGAACCAATTTAGGCTGGCATAACTCACTTGGCATAACTTCCTGTGGTGGTAAAGAGTGGCTGGAGCATGCTTACTTCTGAGTTATACTCTTGTAATGTGGATCAGTGCAGACAAATAGGTGGATGGAGGTGGGTGCTCTTGAGAATGGAACCCAGATAACCATCCCAGATGGCATCATGGAAGGGCAGACCCTTATTTAAGGGTGTAATTAGTATAGAGAATGGCTAGCTATTTGCTGTCACAATTAAGTTGTAGCTGTCCTTTTAATTTCTGAAGAAAATATTTGTTAATTAACAAATATCACCATATCACCATCTGAGAGATAATGGCTCTGGACCTTTCACAGAATGTCATTTGGCACCAAACATTGAACTATTCTGGTTGCTTGATGATGCACTGAAGATTTCAAAAGACTGGATATCATGCTCTGATTCAAAGATATTAACATAATTTGGAAAAGCAATAGAGAAATTTGTAGCATGAAGTAAGTGCACATCTCGGGCTACAGGAGGCTGGTTTACAGAGGTGGACTGAAACATCTTTCTGCCAATTCAGCTGCAAAATGGAATTAAGCAACTTTATTAGGCTGTGCAAAGCACAAAGAGTGGTTTAAATAGAATGATTTTGGCAGGTCTTTTGCAAGATGACAGTGGGCACCTGGTAAAGGAGCAAAGGCTAAAAGAAGACTGGAAAGAGCTTGTTGTTGCAAGCATTGCAATCAGCCAATGATCCACCATTTACTAGTTTTTTTTCCTTCCTAAAATAAAAAATGAATTGCAATTCATTAGCTGCAAACCTGTTAAAAAGCCTTGGGTTTCAAATCACACTATTATAATCACTGGGTCACTCTGTAAATCCTATCTCTTTGGGCTGTTTCTCTTATTCAGTGCTAATTATCATAGGTTGTTTTTCCAATGCATGTCAGTCGGGACAGTTAGTAACATGTCGTCTATCATATGGGAGGGTAGGGAAGAGCAGGGAAGGGGTAGGTAGGGAAGGGGAAAGCAGGTTGTGAAGGAGCCATTGGCTTGGTTAAATGTAGCAGTGTGGAAAAATGTCTTTTTAACTGTATCTTTAAAACTGTGTGTGATGATTTCTGAAGCTCTTTGCTTACTGCCCCACAGGCTTGAACCAATGGCCCCAGATCCTGGGGGCTAGGCATCATCAGTGAATCTAACTCCATTGGTAACAGCCATTGTTACTCTTGCAACATAAAAAACCTATCAGAACATTAGAACTGGCCAGTAATTTTGGCAATAGCCGAGTCTCATTAACAGAAAAACAACATCGTCTATGATAGCCAGGTTTTTGAGGTGGAAACCCACATCTAAATGTGCACACATATGATTAGTATAGGGGTTTTTCAGCTCATAACATACCCAATTGCTTCAGTACTTTCCTTTTTACATTCTCTGAAACTTTGCAGCAGATATAGTCTGTCCATGAACCATGCTGGGAGAAACCATGACTCTATAACCAAAAAAGAGCTGGAACAAATGTTTGGGTGAATTTGGCCAAGATCCACTGATAACAGCTATTGCGAGCATGGTATAGTCTAGCTGGCAAAGTGGATGGCTCAGTATAAAATGATTCAGCTATGACTCCTTTTTCTCTGCTGCTGCCTTTTTCTTTACTTTATTCTTAGAAATACACTAATCATTAACTATAGGTAGAGTTGCCAAGACTTCATGTAGAAGCTATGACACTCAATCAAGCTGAAATGTTCCAAGGCATTGATCAAAAATATATCCCCTGCATCTTTTCCAGGTCCACTACTGGTCTACAAGGTCATGGTTCTCCATGTCTGATGTATCCAGAAGGACTCCAAGTTGATGCCACAACAGCAGGAGAAAAGAGGTGGGAAGGATGGCCAGTGGAGGAATAGGGTGGGAGGCAAAGTGGTTGAAGCACTGGCTATGTAGCAACATGTACCTGTTGATTTTTTCCCCCTGGGGCAAATAGCAGCAGGTGTGTGTGTCAAATTTACTTGGGAAAAGGGGGGAGTAAGTTTAAAGCTAATCCCTCAGTATCATAATCCTGATTCAAATAACATCACCTTTCCCTAACTGCATTTTGTTTTGTGTTTTTTTTAACTGCAGAAGATCCAGTCTTAAGTCTATGAGCCTGAGCAATGCTTTCCTTTACCCCAATCATGCTTCAGAATCAATGCCTAACACCTTATTTGGCAAAAAAATTTAAAAATTGCTAAATGGTAACCATAATAATTAAATTTGATAAACTTCAAGGATACATATTGGTCAAAGGGAATAGATTCTTGCAGAGAAGGGAAATATTCACAATGAATAATTCAACTGGCTCTTGTCACTGCTTGCTACTTCTGCATTCGCTATACAGCATGTTTGATTTTATCAGAATTTCTGGAAGGTCAAGCTGGAAAGAACGTAGTGGGTTATCTAACACATTTTAAGGCATCTGCACTCGGTCAATCTGAGCACAGTATGCAATGGGGGAAGTAATTTAAGACCTTTGTTGTAGAAATATTTCCTTTTGAAGTCAGGAAATAGGATTTAGTTAAATGTCATGGAAAAGATGGTTCAGCCATATTAGTGTGCCCGACGTAATGAGGATGAAGCAAACATATGTGACAATTTTGTGCTAAATTCCTCAGTTTCATATTGATTGAAATAAAAATATCATTGTTAAATCTGACAGCCAAGTTGGGCATGGTTCTGCACCAAGGGGGGGGGGGGGTAATCAAACAACAACAACAACAACAACAACAACAACAACAACAACAACAACAACAACACTGAAGAAGGAGACGGAAGGCCTGAACAATTCTCCAAGAACAAAATGGAACAGATGGAAATAACAACTGAAATGATCAGACAGAGAGTGAAAAGAGTTAAAAACTGGACTTCACCTGGTAATGATCAACTACATGGGTTCTGGCTCAAATACCAGACTAGCCTGCATAGAAAAATGGCTGAACAATTTAATGAAATGCTACAAACAGGTAACATCAGCCAGTGGTTAACAACTGGAAGGACTCTACTAATACAGAAGGATCCAGCAAAAGGGATAGTACCAGGAAACTTCAGGCCAATAATGTGTCTACCCACCATGTTCAAGCTGCTGACTGGCATCATAACTGACAGGATTCAGGATTACTTGGAAGTAAATAACATCTTACCAGTGGAGCAGAAAGGCAATAAACGGAGAAGCAGAGGCACAAAAGATCAGCTCCTGATTGATAAAATGATATTGGAAAATTGTAAAAGCCGAAAAACCAATCTGCACATGGCTTGGATTGACTATAGAAAAGCAATTCATTCATTGCCACATAGCTGGATCATAAAATGTCTGGAGTCCATCGGGGTCAACAAAAATGTAACAAACTTCATTGAAAATGCAATGAAACTCTGGAAGACAGAATTATTCGTAGCCAATGAAAGTTATGGGCTTGTCAACATTAGAAGGGGAATCTTCCAGGGGGACTCATTGTCCCCATTGCTGTTTGTCATCGCGATGATCCCTTTGTCAGTGATCCTACAGAAAGCAAATCTGGGTTACCAAACTGCCAAAAATTCACAGAAAATTTCACATCTATTGTACATGGATTTGAAGCTCTATGGAAAGTCAGAAGCAGAAATCCAGTCACTCACCAATACAGTCCGAGTCTTTAATACTGACATTAACATGGAGTTTGGCCTGGACAAATGTGCCACAGTTGCACTAAAGAAAGGGAAGATCATGGAAAGTGATGGCAGTGAAATGCCAAATGGTCAAACCATTAAATGCCAACAACCTGAAGCCTACAAATACCTGGGCATACTGCAGCTGGACAATATCAAGCACAGGCATGTAAAAACTGGTCAGCAAAGAATACATTCAAAGGGTTAGAAAAGTTTTGAAGAGCAAATTGAATGGTGGCAACATTATAAAGGCTATAAATACCTGGGCCATACCTGTAGTTAGATATACTGCTGGCATTGTGAACTGGACACAGAAGGAACTGGAGGACTTGGATAGGAAAACAAGGAAGTTAATGACCATTCAATATGCTTTACATCCACGTAGTGATGTTGTACCTGCCTAGAAGATCAGGGGGCAGAAGACTTCTGCAAGTGAAGCAGTCGGTGGAAGAAGAAAAACATGCCCTAGCAGATGATGTGCGAGAGAGAGCCAGGAATCTGCTCTGACTGAAGCCAGCAAGAGAAAGTTGCTGAAAGTGCAGCAGACCAACTATGAATATTGCAATAGTGCAATTCAGGTTCGGACTGCCAATTGGCAGAATAAAGTATTGCATGGCCAATTCCTTGCCAAGATCGAAGGAAAAGTGGATCAGGATAAGACCTGGTTGTGGCTCACGAGTGGAACACTGAAGAAGGAGACGGAAGGCCTGAGACTTGCTGCCCAAGAACAGGCAATCAGGACAAATGCCATCAAGGTCAGAACTGAAAAATCAGCCAATGACCCCAAATGCCGGCTCTGCAAAGAAGTGGATGAAACCATCGACCACATTCTAAGTGGTTGCAAGAAGATCGCACAGACTGACTACAAACTGAGGCACAACTCTGTTGCCCAGATGATCTACTGGAACTTATGCCAAAAGTATCATCTACCAGTGGCAAAAAACTGGTGGGACCATAAGCCTGAAAAAGTGGTTGTAAATGAGCAGCTCAAGCTTCTGTGAGACTTCAGGATACAGACGGAGAAGGTCTTGGAACACAATACTCCAGATATCACCATCATAGAAAGAAGTAAGGTGTGGCTTGTTGACATCGCCATACCAGGTGACAGCAGAATTGAGGAGAAACAACTGGAAAAGATCTCCCGCTACCAAGATCTAAGAATTGAATTACAGCGTATCTGGTGTAAGCCAGTGCAGGGAGTTCCAGTGGTAATTGGCACACTGGGTGCAGTGCCCAAGACCTTGGCAGGCACCTGAAAACTATTGGCATTGACAAAATATCACTCTGCCAACTGCAGAAAGCCGCTCTTCTGGGATCAGCACGAATTATACGCCACTACATCACACAGTCCTAGACTCTTGGGAAGGGTCCGACTGGTGAAGTGAATGAAACCAACATGAAATTGTTTGCTGTGCATTTATGTTTGATTTTCCAATAATAATAATAATAATAATAATAATAATAATAATAATAATAATAATAATAATAATAATAATAATAATACTTTTTATTGTCATTGTATACAAGTATACTGTGAAAATTCTAAGTGCACTTTTTCAGGATACAGACTCAGGATACGATCACTGGAGTGCTGAGCCACTGCATGTAAATGTGCAGCCACAGATGATCCTCATAGCAACCCTGTTGACCAGGTAAGCACTGATGGACTTAACCCTGAACCCCTAATGTTGCTAGAAGTGGAAGTATTAAAAGCACTGAGGACCATCATGAGGCATCTGGTTGCTTTTAAGTCCTTAAAATGCCACTTCTGAGTTTTTACTTTGTGGGTTTTTCACATTTGGGATATGAGCTTTTAAGGCCTTCCGGAGGCCTTCTGGGGAAGCCACATCTGCCTCCTCAGTCCTCTGAATACCCTCTGGAGGTGAAAACAGCACAATTCCCCTCATATCCTGAGTGTCCACGTAGGTCCAACTTGTGGGTTCACGGATCTGCTGATATTGTATCCCAAATTTGCAGATATAGCAGATCTATGGTAAATGAAGTTTTTTAACTTCTTGTCCCAGTGTGCAGCACTTTCCACTTACTTACACTGAAGAATGCGTCTGCCATTTTGATGCCCATTCCCCCAGTTTGGAAAGATCCTTCTGGAGCTCTTCCCAATCCATTCTAGATTTTAACAGCCAGAGGTTTACTATCATTCATAAACTTAGCTCCCTCGTTGCTTATCCCAAACACTAGGTCATTTATGAACAAACTGAATAATACCAGTCCCAGGAATGAGCTTTAGGTTACACCATTAGGTAACATCCTTAGGTTATCATTGTGATAATTGCCCATTTATACCAACTTTGTTTCCTATTCTTCAACTGATTCTGAAGGCATAAGAGAACCTGCTTTCTTGTTCTTTGATTTTTTTTTCAGGATCTTTGGTGAAGAACTGTGTCAAACACCTTTGAAGGTCCACATATATAGTGTAATATTGTGTAATGGAATTGATCTGTTTTTGAGGGAGTAAAATATTTGTGGACCCAAGGCATGGCTGATTACCACTGGCACCAACAGACATCAGGCACCAGAAGATACCAGGGACAGTGGTGGGCAGCAGCGGGCATTGGGCACCCTTACCTAGCACTGGAAACCAGTACCAGTTCTTAGTGGGTGCCTACATCATTGGAGGAAATTTCACACTTCTAAGCAGCTTTGCTTGGACATTGATAAGTCAGCCACTGAGTCATTGAACCAATAAGTGACTCTTTGATTTTATATATATATATATATATATATATATATATATATATATATATATATATATATATATCTTGTTTCAGCAGACACAGGTGATCCTGATATCTCATAAGGCCTATGGCTTTGTTGGCAAACAGATATGGATCATTTTCTTAATCACCTGCCTTCCCAGATCCAATTATTATTGCCTTACAGCAACTAAGCTGAACCACATTTGGATCACAAACTGACCACAAGTTCCATGACCTACAAATTGGGAAGAAAGTTCCGTGTCCTACAAAGTGGGAAGAAATATGTTTATTAAAATATTAATAATGACAATGCTAATAGTACTTACATAAATAAGTATGATGAATTATATAAATCCTGCTGTTGTCAGAGAGAACACTGTGAAAACCAGGAAATAAGGGTTTCAATGGAACAGGCCAGCCCAGCTCTATTGGTAACCCCTGTGTTGTTACGGCAATTTCCATTAGCAGTAAATATGTTTTCATAACCTCTTGTTCTAGGTCATGACAGCTAATTGGCTTGCTAATTCTACACCTGCCCCACTAAGGAGCCCGCATGGATGTCATTAAAAAGAAGAACTCAAGTGTTTTGTTTCTAAAAAATTAATATTTATTGCATCTGGTCTTCATCTCTCAATTTATTTTGAATTAACTGTAGCTTTTAGCCTTTCATCGGATCTAAAAGAGGGGCATGAATTGCACTAAAAAGCAATAAATGGTTCAATTAATCCCCACTTTGTTTCCATGCCATTCTTTTTGAGTGGAAGGACATGATGTCAGGCAGTAATATCTGCCTTTGCAGAGAAAAATCTAAGCCATATCTGTCAAAGTCCAAGGGAATTTATGTATAAGAGCCAGAGACCAAAGTAAAGAATTCTATGTCTTTGCTAGATCTAGAAAATCCCAGGTTCAGTCTCTGGCATCTCCACCAAGGTCTTGGAAAAAATCTCCTGTCTGAAAAACCATGAAAAGTCTCTGCCAGGTGGTGTAAAAAATGCTGATCTAGACCAGTGGCTCCCAACTTTCAGGACTCTGTGGACCACTGAAACAGAAATTGGAATCTATGTGGATCACATCCAACTGGGTGGGTGATCAAAGAACTGGTTGACACAGAGACACAGCCTGGAGTGGGGTAATGGGCACATGGCATGTGGGGTGAAACCATACCATGGAGGTAATGGGCACGAACTTCCCTTTAGGATGCCTCTGATCTGAAGCACTAATGTTGCAATCCTAACTCCAAGTTAGGATGGACTAAGCCTCAGCACAAGGCCCATGTTAACAAGGGGGTGTCACAAAAGCGCTGTAAGGGACTTCTGCATCACTCCTGGGGAAAGGGTTAGGCCAGTGCACAGACATGCGCTTGCCTCCCTACATTACCATGTGATCAGGAAGACCAATGAGATGTGCCAGTCTAAGTTAGAATTGCACCCTAATTCAAATTACTGAAAAACTACTTTTTTGGTGAGCTTTTTATGGACCACTTTCCAGGATTTCATGAATCACAGATTGGAAACACTGATCTAGAACAAGAGTGGGCAAACTGGACCACTTTAGGGATCCTTGACCTTTAACATCTCATCCCATCTCATCTCACTGACATGAGGACAATTGAAGAGGTCACACAAATTACCTTATGAAATTACCTTTTCTCTGCAGTGAGTGCAGGATCCCAAAAGTGGCCCAGCTTGCCCACCCTGACCTAGACAAATCATTGGATTGACCAGTTCCATACAGAAAATCCCAGGCTTTTTAAAATGGTAAATGCTTGTCAATTAAGAACTGCTGTAAACCGCTTCTTTCTGAACCCTACATTCAGGCCTAAATGCATTACTTTGAATGCTTAGCAGAACTGAGTTCATGACAAGCAACAGGAGTGTGTAATAATAAAAACATGACACAACCTCCAACAACTGACAGATAAAAAGAGGTATATATATTATGAGTAAACAGTTTTTGTTATTTCTAAGCACTGCTTATCCTAAGTGCCAAAAACACTTACTGGATTGTATATACGATACTTTTCCCAACACCTTGAATTGCTTTTAAGAGCCATCTTTTATGAGAATTTTTTAAAAAATCTATTTTTTATTGAGAGTTGTGGAGGAAAAGAACTTTCAAGGCAAAAACAATATTTTGTAAAAAAACAAGGCAAAAACAAGCTTTTAGGCTGGCATCCTTTCTACCAATTTCATCCCTGCTTCCTCCCCCCTGGCCCACGTTTAGTGCCTCTCAAGCTCAGTTTTAGAGAGGATCAGCAACTCAAGAGATGAAAGGAAATGAAATATAGAAAACATGGCTGTTCATTTGTCCCCTTTCATGCCAATACTTAGTACAGAGGGGAGAGTGGCAAAGCTGATACCAAGAAATTGTGCCATCTTCTGCCACTGTCCCATCCATCCTCCACTCCCTGGATTAGAAAAAAGAAGAAAGGGTAGAATGAAAGAAGATGTCTGAAGGAGAAGACTGTCTCTGATGTTCAGCGTAGGGGTGTCAAACTTATTTCAGAGAGCCAAAGTTAGCATTTATGATGCTTGCTAAGGGCAAGTTGTGTGGCGGTAGCTAGAAGTAAGGCCTTCTCAGCAGTGGCGCCAACCCTCTGGAATTCCCTCCCTCTTAATTTAAAGACAGCTCCCTCCCTAGAAACTTTTCGGTGTGGCCTAAAAACGTTTTTATTTACAACAGCCTTCTGAGTTTTGATCGACTGGTCTTTAACCTGGCCACCCTTCTGCACACTCTTTTACTATGGTTTTTAATTCTGTGGTTTTTAGTTGGTTTTTATTGTAAATTTTTAGGACGGCATATTTTTAAACATTTTTCTATAATCTAATTGTATTTTAACTGTATTTAATTGTGTTTTAATCTGTATTTATTGTTATCTAATTTTAGTGGTGTTTTATTGTTCTTTTAATTCTTGTTAGCTGCCTTGAGTTCCCTTTGGTTAGGGAAGAAAGGTGGGACATAAATCAAATAAATAAATAAAATAGCGACATCATTACGGAGGAAGTGATATCATTACAGAAATGATGACTAGAAATCAGTATTTTGTTTTCCCATAGAAACTCATTAGCTGCAACTGACAGAAGAAAAATGTGAAAGTCCTGTTCATATTTCAAAGATATGAGATAGCCCAATTAGCAAGCTGACAGACAATTATTAAAAAAAAAGATAAATTGCTTCTTGGGTCCACAGGCCTTATGTTTGACATGTCTGCTCTAGCCCAACACTCTCCTTTCTTCTTCTCCTCTTCCATTCCATCCCTCTCATTTTTTTATTGAGGAAATGGGAAGAGGTGCAAGAGATTGGAGACAAATGGGTGGATGGAGGCGGTCACCCTTGTCGACTATTGCTTCAGGTGACTCAATCAGCCCTGTGGATGTAATGCACCTGGTCTGCAGGCAAAGTCTTGCGCTGATGGTACCCAATGACACTCCTTGTATATCCACTTGATGCATTGGCCACAAGCACTATCTGATGGTTCATTGGGCACTCCACCTTGGTAATATCTTGACTTCTAATGGTCAAAGATTGACCTGTGATGGATATTAGCCATGGTTTCTAATATCTGCCTTGAGGATTGGGATTGTCCTGTACACTTGTATATTTGTCTGTACAACCTTCTTCTACATGTTACACATTAGCGTAATGATACATAGAGACCAGTGATGGGCTTCAAAGAAATTAAGAACCGGTTCTCTGCCCATCTGGCAGCCACTTTTAAATGGCTATTTTTAAACTTTATATGTCTTATCTCTTGTTAACAACCGGTTCTACAGAGTAGGTGCGAACCTGCTGGAGCCCACCACTGATAGAGACCCTGATGCATAGAGACTCTTTCAAGCCTAATGTTGGGCATGCCAAGATCAGAAGTGAGACCAGTAGGATGTGGGAAGAACTGATGTGGGAAGAATGTTGTCAGGGCCTTCTCTGCTCATTTAATATGTGCATTGGGAAACAAATGACTAGCTCTAAAAATAGAGGAAGTGGGGGAGATAAGGAAAATACAAATAGTAAAAAATGGAAAGCTGTTACAAATGCTGTGTCAAGAGGTAGAGTGGAATTCATCCAAGGCTCCTTTCAAATTTTCATTAGAAGTGCTCCTCATCTTATTGATATAAAAAGGTGATCCTTTTATTTTTCATATAAACTGATAATCATCTCATTTAGCCATATGTTTATGCCTGGTGGAAGTCATACCCTACAATCCAGAGTAACTATGGGAAGATGTAAGAGGCACTTACTCTGGATTGCTCTATGAATTTCCCATAGGTTTCCCACAGGTGGCACCGTAACTACATTGGTGTAAATGGTCCTGTAGTTACTCTGCATTGCCTTCTATGTTTGGTATTACTGAAAAATGAAACATTGGTATAGCACAATACTGTGCTGTAAAGCTGGACCATTAAGGTGTTGGAGAAGACTCTTGAGAGTCCCTTGGATTGCAAGGCAAACAAATCAGTTCATCCTCCATGAAATCAACCCTGATTATTCACTGGAATATTTGAAGTTGAAATATTTTGGCCACATCATGAGAAGGGTGGTCTCTTTAGAAAAGGCCTATTCAAAGGAATATTAGACAACTTTTTTCTATCAGAATTACAAGTTAATATGTTAAAGCAGGCAACTTTGTTATACTGGGAACTTCATATGAACAGGTAGCTGAAGTTAGGATAGGATGGAATAAACCAAATCAGATTTAAAATATCAGTATATTGTTTAAATATTGCTCCATTTTCCCAGCATTTATGAGGCATCAGTGTCTTCTTCCCCCCAGAACAGAAGCTGTAATCTCCATGAAGAAGTTGTGCTCATTGAAGGAGAAACATGCGTCAGTTACCCACTTTGCATTAATTTCACATCTGTGAAATGGAAAATGCCAATTTTCTGCCAGCCAAGCCATTTTTAAACAGGCTCATCCTTATAGTCCAATACTTGTATCTCTTGCTAGCCTGATCAATAATGAATTACACATCTGTTTAAATTTGAAGTAAAACGATACATTATTTCTTTGCTCTAAGTGGCAACAGATTGCCCTGTCTATATTCTACCACACTGTCTGGTGAAAAGATGAGGACCACCTTGTAAAGTGACATTCAGGAAGGATTTACTCAGTAAGACCTGACCGTTAAAAGGGGAAAAATGAAAAGATCTGTGTTTTCCAAAACATAAAGAGGAGATTCTCTGCATGTTGAACTCCTTGGCAGGTATATGATTTCACGCCTGTGCTGTGGTTGCATCTTAAGACTTTCCTATATAGCTAGCCTATTGGTCAATCTGTATCAATCTTGTCTACACCAAAAGGCAGCAGCTCTGTGAGGTCTGAAGCAGCCCTACTTTGTTAGACCAGGGATTAAATCTGAAACTTAGGCTGCAATCCCCAGTATAAGTCCTGACCTGGGAGTGTCACAAAAGTGCTTCAAGATACTTCTGCACCACTCCTCGGTAGGGTTAGGACAGTGCACGGACTTCTGCTTGCCTCTCTACTTCACCACAGGAATGGGAAGACCAATGAGTTGTCTGGCACAGGTCAGAATTCAACTTTTACTGTATGTCAAGCAGATGCTTTGCCACTGTCCTGGGTCTGCTTATATCATAATTCATAGTATTTGAATGTTGAGAGGATTTTTCTTGTAATTCTTGCAGTAAACCCGTAAGCTCACTCAGTCTGCAGTAGTGTAAGAAAGCAAGTACCTAAGAGTATCCTCTGCAATCAGAGACTGCATGGGAAAAAATGTGGTTACACTTTTATGAGTGAACACTACAGTATATACTTAGCCAAGAGCTTCCAAGTTGACGGCCAGTTTACCAGTAAAAAGTGAAGCTGGACACAAGAAGGAAGGGTTTTTCCTGCGTGATATACTTGCAAGTTTCCAAGAGCACCTAGGACTGACCACTAAGGGAATCAGAATCCTGGAGAGATGGTTCAATGATTTGATCCAAGTGAACTCAGTGTAGTATGTCCAATCCTCCCTAGGCTGGGTGATGGTAGCACCTGCCATAAAGCAGTCTGTGTCAGTCGTAAAAAGTGCTCATGCAGCACACAGAGCCATATATTGCCAGAGCACTGTGACAGTCAGAGCCTTCCCTTGAGCTCCAAAGCATCATGAAGAGAGTGGAGTTAAGATGCCAGGGGAGACAGAATGAGGTGGGAGAGCATGGGAAAGGGTGGCAATGGGGTATGTGGATCAGGTCCAAGAAGGCGGTGGGTTTGGTAGCAATGGCCACTACCAAATCTTAATTACCTTTCTAGTCCTGGTACCACTGCTTAGGTCCATAGGAGCCTGCACCAGCTTTTTTACTAGCGCAAGTAGTAACAGTTCAGTTACTGGTTACAAGTAGTAACAGTTCAGTACTAGTACAGTTCCCTTTGCACCATGGAGTTCTACCTTGGGGTAGGATTGTTGGCTTACCCAGTGGTACATAAAGGGTAGGTAAGGGATTGTTAGCTTACCCAGAGAAGACTTCCACAACCACCTTCCCACAGGATGGCAGCTATTTCAGCATCACTGCTTCCTTCAAGGGAGAGGGGAAAGATAAGAGGATTGGGCTTCCAATCTCTTACATTTATGAAGTTCCCTTTAAGCCAACGTACATTGCTGAAGAGGTAAACTGAAACCGAATAGTTAATGGCCTCTTCAGAATGTCATAGAAACTGCCAAGATTCTTTGGTACTTTAGTATGTACAGTATGTTCTAGTCTGATTTTCATCACAATCTGGGGGATTTCAGTGCACCAAGAAAAACTGTGGTCCCCTGGACCATGTTGTAAGAACCACTTAGCGAATCCTGTTCTCAGTCCTAGAACAACTTGCAAAAAACATCCCCAAGAGTAGTCTTCAGACTTTTCCAGAACAACTCAAAGGAACAAATTACGCAGTCTCCCTCCCTGGGCAGTTTACTTAATGTTGAAGCGAAACCCATCCTCCTTTGTGTAGCTTTAAGCCTAATGTTGCAGTTTTATACCATTGGCAATTAGAAGAATCAACTTTGGACATTTTGAACAGAAGAGACGGCATTGAAAAAGAGAGAATGGCTCTGAAAAAAAATCAATTAAGACCAAACCCCATGGTGTTATTTTATGAAGTCTCTTCTGAGGAAGCAAATGCACCTCAATGATCCTTATTATTTTGAAACATTTCATTGATTTGACGATCACAAGCAAATGAACTAAAAGTGGTAAACTGAGTGTTTAATGTTCTGATGCTTGCCAGGTGTTTGGTTTTACAGTCCATTGGGATGAAAAGAAGAAGACAGTGCTCTACCCTGAAGGTAAAAAACTGCTAAGGAAGTTTGGCAAAAAGAAAAAAAGAAAAGAAAAAGAAATGCACCCTTTGGAAAATGCAGGATATTGGGTGGGAAACAGCAAAGTAGCAAATAAACATGAACAGCTGTTTAGAATAACAACTATTTTCATTCAACTGGTTTTTCTTTAATTCCCAGCATCCCCTGCACTTGTTCATTTCAAAGAGAAGACACTCAGACTGAGGAGATTGTACATTGTGAACTTGATAAGTAAAAGGGAGGGGGATTGAAGCATACCCTCTGGGATGACCATCAGCCTGCCTTGGAAGGGTACATGCTGGTATGTGTTAGCAGTGCCAGCAGCAGGCAGTGTATTCAGGTGGTGTGAAAACATGTGCATTCCTGTTTCAATGGTAGGACAAAGGCCTTGGAGTTGGTTCTGCTGAATCTCAGAGGTGAATTTTGGTTGCTGGCGGTCTCCTTGGGGTAAGACGACATGTTAGATTATATATTCTTGCTCTAGGGTAAATCCTAGGAGCCACAATAGACTCACTGTTAGGGGATCAGGCCAGTGATGGGATACAAAGAAATTAACAATCGGTTCTATGCCCATCTTGCAGCCACTATGGCTATTTTTAAACATTATATGTCCTATCCCAGTCCTTAGGGCTAACCGGTCAACAATCGGTTCTCTAGAGTAGGTGTGAACCTGCTGGAGCCTACCATTAGATCAGGCCCAGGAGATAGGACTGGGCCAAATATGTAGATAATTGTGGGTGGCGCAAGCAGTTAAGACGCTGTGTCTGTTAACCAGCAGGCCAGGGTTCGAGACCCAGGTCGGCCCCACAAGACATGGTGAGCTCCTGTCCTTAGCCCAGCTCTGCGACGCCAGCTGGATCCAATTGTATCGGCTCTGCCTTTCCATTGGACTAATTCAGTGGTATGGAGAGGGGGTTCTGCTGCTTGGGTAACAGCCTCTCCTCCATAACAATCCAACCCAGGCTTTCATGCTTCGCATGCAGCTTATGCAGTGCTGAGCATGATACCATAGTCTTTCAAGAGTGACGGAGACCTGCTTTTTTTGTGGCAAGAACTGACAACATTCTTTCCATTCCTTTATTTTTCATCAGCATGAGCTGCAAGAACAACTTGGTTGAACAAGCAGAATGTGATCAGTTTTGGCATTCATCCAAGAGTCTTTTGCGCATTGCAATGTATTTCCTCCTTTGAAAACTTGGCTTCCACAATTATGGATCTTCCCCCATTTCTCGACCTCATACGATACGATTTGCAGATCTTGCCTCTGAATTGATTCAACCTTTGGCATCATAAACTGTGAGCTGATACATAGAGATCTTCCTGCTCCATTGGTCTTTATGATGTTCCCACATCACGGTTCTTGTTCTGGGATTTCAGAATGGCTTTGCCTCCCCTATTGCTCATTAACAGGCTGATGAACAGCTTTTTTGTACCCCTGTATTAAACAAATAAAAGACATCAAGGGAACTTAAAATCACATCCAGCTGCTTGCAAATTTCCAGTGGCAACATTAAACTTCCATTAAAAGTACTTTTTATAAAACAACGTGTTATATCCTTTGGGTTCATCTACCTGTGACAATTGGAAGTGAGGCTATCAAAATATACTGGCTAAATGTGAATATGTAATAACTGAAAGTTTATTGGCCACATCTCGGTCACAAAGCAAGGCACCTTGGGTATTTTTCAAATGATCACAGGGGGAATTTGCTACAGATTTCTCCTTCTAAGAGAAGGTTTATGAAGCAAATAAATATTTTTGTTTCCTGCCCTATGGATATCTAATAGATTTATTCTGATTGAAACCAACTGCCTTGAAAGGAAACGAATTGTTAAAGAATCTAGCTTTATGGCCAAGGGCTCCTGAAGATGAGTTTTCAAAGTTTGCTTGCCTTTTGGACAATTAGCATCTACTCTGTTCCAGAGTTAGCTGGGGAAATAATGCCAGATTTGAACTCAAGGGACTAGAATCCAAATCCTAATTCAGATCTGGAGGAGTTTTATAGAATGTGTGTGCTCTCACAGGCATCAGGTAGTCTTGGGCCAGCCCTCGTTATAAGCCAACCAAATCTGGAGGTATGGCAATGTTACATATCTAACAGCACAATCCTATGCATGTTCAGTTGAAACACCCTGGACCAAAGAACAAAGGAACTGTGTTTTTTCTTTTACTGAGATGTGAGACATTTAAGTCTTCCATACATTTTGGCCTTTTATGTAGCCAGTCTTTGTATTTTGCTATTTCCGTGGCTCCCAGGACAATGGGACACAACACTGGTGGAGGCAGATTCTATCCCTGCTTCTGCCTATATTCTGCTGTATGAGTCTCCACGGAGCAGTGCTGCCGCAGCAGGATTTGATGTTGACACCGCGTATTGTTATCCCTTTGTGTGTACTGACTGCACATTGTTGTTCATTTCCATTCTGCCTTGTCCTGCTTCCCGTATATTTGCATACAAACACCTTTGAAAGTTCTCAGGTGACCTACTTTTCAGCCAGTTATTTTCTCTCTAGCTTTGTTTACCAACTAGTTTCTCTGAACATTCCCCCCCCCCTCAATCCTTAGGGCTTTTTTCTTTATATATATATCCATTCATTCTTGCCTCTCTGCCCATCCATATGCTTATTTCATGCACTGTTTCTTTCCTGTTTTGGAAATACTGGCCCCAATATAACTGCCCAGCTACCTGAATCATGTACTTGTTTCAGAATGTTGCATCCTCTAAGAAGTTTGCAAAAAAGAAGTCTTCACATAATTCAGACATTTGATCCATTTCTTTTATCCAGCAACTTTGGTTGATGTCTTATTAGGGACAAGCCTAGCTTTACTTTATACCTGTCTTTAAAAGACAAGTTGAAAACAAGAAGTGAGCCTAGACAATTTAATATGATAGCACAGCATGCCATGGAGGGGTTGGAAATGTTCTCCCGTCGTTTACAGTACTCTTGTGGATCCAAAAATTTTAATACCAGGACCCACTTTTAAAACAACATTTTATTGGGTAAGTTTACCAGACTTGTAGAAAAAGGAGATCTAGAAAAAATAATTATTGTAATAGTAAAGAGAAAGGCCACCAAACATTTATCTTCCTATTTTTACACATGCTTGCAACCCCAGAAGGTCAGTTCCTTTCAGCGAAGCCACTACAGTATCTGATTCACCATTTGGGAACCATTGGAAAATACCCTCACTCCTTCTGTAAAAATCATGGCTTTGGGGAGAAAATTGCCCCCCATGGCATATGTTTTTTTGGTGCAAAAAGCATAGAGGAGAAATCATTCATCTTTCTTGAAGGTATGTTTTTCAGTCCTACATCCCATTGCTCTCCCTGCTGTTCTGTTAATGGGCTGTTCAGACTATATATTTTCTTTTAAACCAGCCCCACATGTAGATTAATGTGTGCATTCATGGTGTACTCACATGCTTGCCCTCATTCCCCTTGCTGGCTATAAAAATCTCCTAATCGCAAAGAGAGCAAGTTCACCCTTTAAAAGTGCTTGCACCCTTTAAAAGGGAAAAGGTATGGAAACCATTTACTGGTTGCAAGTGGTTCTCAATATTTTAGAAGCCCCAGAAGGTGCCTGATTTGTAAATGCCAAGGGTTGTGTCTATAATTTTGATGGTGCAGCAATGAACCCTCAGTAGCAGCTTGTTTAACCCATTCTGCAAATAGATGCCTTTGAATTATGGTGTTGGAGAAGACTCTTGAGAGTCCCTTGGACTGCAAGGCAATCAAATCAGTTCATCCTCCAGGAAATCAACCCTGTCTATTCACTGGAATATTTGAAGCTCAAATATTTTGGCCAAATATTAAGGGCTGTCTCCTTAGAAAAGGCCCTGATGCTAGGAAAGAACTGAAGGGAAATGGAGAAGAAAATGCCAGAGGATGAAGTGGTAAGGTAGTGTCACCAGGGCAATGAGCATGAACTTGGACAAATTTTGGAAGTTAATGGAGGATAGGATGGACTGGCATACTGCAGTCCATGGGGATCACAAATTGTCGGACAAGACTTAATAACTAAACAACAACATAGCACAGTTTCTTTGGATGAGAAACTAGTCAGTTCAGAAACACAAACTTTGTGTTATGGAGGCTTCCCGAGACATGCAGGTAAAACACACATTTCCCTTGTCAATCCTAACGATGTCTACTCAATCTGCCCTGTCAGTTTTGTAACCCAACAAAAATTAGGACTTAACCTACTGGTGTATTCCAGACCCACTATTTGGGAACCACTGCTGAATCTGAATCAGCCAGAAAATGGTTTTTAACTAACATCTGATTTAATCCTTAGTATTAGTTTATATGCAGATCTGCAATGAATTCCCCCTTCTGGAGTTCTTTCCAGAACTAGTGCCAGTTCTCATGAGAAATGTTTTCTAGTAATCTGAAAGTTCATTTGAAGACTTTTTAAAATCCTTAGATGGAAGATGGGAATATTCACAAAGCCATTACCATTTTCACTCCTGCCCATTTTTCATTAGGACGTAGCAGTAGAAGTGCATGTGCTTCTCGATACTGGTGGACAGTGTTGGGAACTCTGATGACGCAGGGTTGAATCACAAAAAAAGACAATTTATAACTCAACAACTCTTGAGTAGCGTATATGGCAGTAACTTCTATTTTTTGCAAGATAGAGGCATGCGCACAACAAGTGATACATTACATGTCTGTTTCATACTAAAAATGCATGAATGTGCTATCGTGTGGTGGTTCTCAAACTAAATGCTACAGATCCCAAATGTGCTACAGTGAACACACAGGGGCACAATAGGATGACTCTGGTGGCCTCATTGACTATCATCAATGAGTCGTCACCTGGTCATTGTGATAATTGACTATCATCACATGGTCATCACCATATGGAATTGGTGCATGAACTGTCACAAAAATAATATGAATTGCAATATGAATTGCAGAATTCAAGTTGGCACCTTCTACTGGCAACACTGTGATAAGGCACTGTAATCGAAGGGTGTTGTGACCATGGTATGTTTGGGAACCAGTGCCACATGGAAACTGTGAACATGCTTTTTGTGAAGCCATTTGCTCAACTTTATCTAATGACTTATATCATGAATGGAATAGTTTGTCACATGAAAAAAGATTTTCATTCATCTAAATCAGGTAGTCTGTTCCAAGGGACCACCTCTAAGAAAGGAGGATATATGTTGTTTTTTCTGCACTGACCGCAGGAGAAAAATGCCTAAGAAAATGTAGTCAATTCACATAAATAGAGGTGAAATGAACATATCAGGAACTGTTCAACATGAAAATGTCCTGTGGAGTCTGTCCCAACACAATAATGATTATCTAAGAATTTAGCCAAGTGTACTTAGTTTTAGAAGAATAGCTGAAGTCATCCTTATTGAATATAATTTTATTTTAACATATTGCTCTGCGCTTGAGTTATTATCTCTACAGTGCCTCGAGAAATAAATTACATTGAAGCCTTTATTTTTGACCTGTGACATCAATACACGCCATGGACTGATTCCAAAATCTTATCAGTTTTGGCATGGCTATTAAATTATAGTAGTGAACAAACCTTTTTAGAAATGAAAAATGCTTTTGGAGCTTTGACCTTTTACATTTCAATTCACAGAGCGCCTAGTGCAAATGGAAAATGTAGATCAAAATCTGGTTACTTTAATTTGCCACAGTGTCCTTTCCACATAAGAAGTACGGAGCGTATCTCCTTGCCTACAAGCACTTTGGATTTACATATTAAGTTTGGCCTGAAACAAAGGAGATCCTTTTCGGGGAAAGAGGTTTTTGCTAATTCCAAGTTGATGATGCTCACAACTAAAAAATAATTTCACAATTTGATGAGATTTTTTCTTAATGCATAAATGCCTTCCAAACAGGTCAAGTTAGTAAAGGATGTAGGTCCCTAGGGCCATGGCTATAAACTTATACAGCTTGGGACCTTGTGATAACATGTTTCCATATGAATCTGTGCATGTTTTAAGAGTGTCTGATGAAGCCCTCCTTTTTCTACCTGCTATGCTAAGGCAAGTGGTGATTTTTAGTGTTGACATCCCATTTCTGAAATTTCAGAGATATCTTTCCTAGTATTCATATATATTAGCACCTGTATATTCACTGCTGGGTAAAACATTCTAAGCTGTGGCTTAGAATTACTGCTCCTCTGTGCTCCTCTTGCCCATTATATTACATTTTTATCTGAATTTTCTGTCTGCTATGAAATTTTTGTTTTCAGTATGGTAGTACTTTATTCTGTGTGCTATGCATCCAGGGCCATAGCCAGTTTTGTAGAAGTGAGGGGGGGGGCTGACAATTGTTTATTTTTTTGGGGGGGGGGGGAAATTATGCTAAGTATCTATATTGTTATAATATAACATTGTATATTGTATATCTTGTATACAATATTGTATAACAATATTGTATATTGTTGTAATATAACATTGTATATTGTAATATTGTATATCTATACAATATAAGAATAATTGGCATAGGATAAATGCATCTCTGTATATGGTACATATTTGTTTACATAGAAATAACATCCAACTTATCTTTCTATTTTGCACACCAACACAATACATAAGACTGCTTCCCTTCAAAAGTACAAAAGCCAAGAAAAAGCCCCATCTTCCATGTCCCTTATGTGTAAGGATTCCTCTCCACCACCACCACTGCTGCCACAGCATAGAAATCTTGCAGTCAATGAACTCGATACAATTACGAATACCTTTATTAGCATTAAAGATTACATCAAAACAAAAGCAGTCAATGAACTCTAAAAGCCAATAAAAGCCCCAGATTCCATGTGGTCCTTCAACAGGTCTCTACCCGTCCAAACAAGCATTAAATTAAAAAATATATTTAGCCCATCCCATAAACCAGTGGTGGGACTGACATGCATTAACAACAGTTCTATGTCCATAGAATAACAGGTTCTATGTCCCATTAGTAACAGGTTCTCAGAACCAGGAGCTCATTAGCAAAGGGTTCTATAGAACCTATGAGAACCCCCTGAAGCCCACTACTGCCAGAAACCCATTTATGATTTTCTCAACAACAGTTTTGTAGTAACTTGCATGATTCAGAATAGAGGAAATAGTCTCTAATTTACTCACTCCAGCTGGTGCCAGAAGACCAGAGATGATAGGTGGGCTCTAGGAGGACTCTGCAGTGAGCATGAACTGCACTGAATCTCCTGGGAAAGCTAAGGCAGAAGTTACAGCTCAGTTTGTTTGTTGTGTTTGTTTGTTCCTGCCACTTCTCTCCCTTTGTGATGCAAATAGCAGGAAAGGAATTGCGGACAGCCACTTGGGTTTGACCTGACCAGACTGGACCAGACCAGACTTGCCTGCAGGGAGGGGTGAACACTCAGGGAACAAAAACCAAAATTGAGGACATCCATTTGAAGGAAAAGAAGCTGAAAAAACCAAGAAAGGTCTGTGAAAAAGCCAGCTGCTATCTCAGTATCCCCTTAGCTATGGCCCTGTATGCATCAGAAGTATGTTATGTGTATGTGTATTATGCAACAATGACCTCTTTTTGGGTCTTACATCCTGGACAAACTTCATTTTCTCTGTGAGCAGGTAGACACAAATTTCTTATTACACACACACACACACACACACACACAGTGGTGCCTTCACATAACAAATGCCTCACGTAAAGTATGTTCCATGTAACAAATAAAAATTTCTCTAGGATTCTGCTTCACGTAACAAACTGTGCTTCACATAACAAACACACTCATCGGCAGTTTGGGCAGATGCACTGGACAGCAGCCCTTTTAAAAAGTATCAGGGCTTTTAGTGAAAGCAACACTGCCGCGCTGTTCCTCCTGTGGCCGGGCATCCGCTGGGCAGAGGGAGAGAAGAGCAGTGGAGAAGAGGGAAGAAGCTGAGGACTAGCCAGAAGGGAGCAGTGGAGAGAGAGGTTCAGGGTGAAGAGAAGGAGAAAGTGGGGAGACACTTGGAAAGTGTCTTTGATTGCAGAAGAAAGTGTCTGATTGCAGCCTCCTAACCATGTCTATCCAGAAGTAACCCCCTTATGTTAAATGGGGCTTACTCCTTGGAAAGTGTCTTTAGGATTGCAGCCTAAGTAGACTTCATAGGGTCATGCACATTGAATGCATGTTTTGAATTCAATTCCAGTGTTATGTCATCATTTTTACATCCAGTTAATATTTCTATATGAATATTTTTTGGGTTGTGAAAGCAATCGTCTGAATTTCCATTATTTCCTATGGGAAAATCCGCTTCACGTAAAGAATGTTTCACGTAACAAACATATTTCTGGAACAAATTAAATTTGTTACGTGAGGCGCCACTGTACTTCATATGTGGCCTCATCATCGATTTGTACAATTGTATCATGATTTTTGCTTTTTTATTCTCAATCCCTTTTCTAATGATCACAAGCATGGAATCTGCCTTTTTCACTGCTGAAACACTGCTGACATGCTGGCCGACAGCCCTTTTAAAAAGTGTCAGGGCTGCCTAGCGTACCTGGCCATAGTGAAAGCAACATTTCCGTGCTGTTCCTCCTGTGGCTGGGTGTCCACTGGGCTGAGGGAGAGAAGAGCAGTGGAGAAGAGGGAAGCAGCTCAGGGCTAGCCAGAAGAGAGCAGGGGAGAGAGAGGCTCATGTATGAAGAGAAGGAGAAAGTAGGGAGACACTTGGTAAGTGTCTTGGATTGCTGCCTCTTAACCATGTCTACTCAGAAGTAAGCCAAAGAGTCTTTAGGATTGCAGCCTAAGTAGACTTCATAGGATCATGCACACTGAATGCATGTTTTGAATTCAATCCCAGTGTTCTGTCATCATTTTTACATCCAGTTAATATTTTTATATGAATATTTTTTGGGTTGTGGAATCAAACGTCTGAGTTTCCATTATTTCCTATGGGAAAATCTGCTTCACGTAAAGAACATTTCATGTAACAAACATGCCTCTGGAATGAATTAAATTTGTTACATGAGGTGCCACTGTATATAACTGAAAAGTTACTGACTCACTCACTCATCAACACTCAGCCAAAACCACTGGACCTAGAAGCGTGAAATTTGGGGTGGGTGTTCCTTCTGTGATGGAGGCACCCACTACGAACAGGTTTTCAGAAATTCCAACCAGAAAGGGTTGAAAAGGGGTGCAACGCATTTTCCTCCCTATACTTTCCATTGAAGAATCCCTGACCGAGGAATGCTCTGCCCCTACCCCTGGACCTAGAAGCATGAAATTTGGGGATGGTGTTCCTTCTGTGACAAGAACACCCACCAAGAACCGATGTTGAGAAATTTAACTCTTAAAGGGGTGAAAAGGGTTGAAACATGTTTCTGTCCTATACTTAACATTGAAGACAGACTGATCAACATCCAGCCAATTTGGTGCCTGTTGTCTGATGCACTGTGAGGGAGAATGCACTGGGGGGTGCACATGGGGAATATTGTGCAGGGAGTGATGTGTATGGAGGGGTGTTGCATGGGGGTTGGTGTGCATGGGGGTTGGTGTACGTGGGGGGATGGTGCACATGGAGGGTGGATGCGAATGGAGGTGGACCATCCTCGGTGTATGTCCATTGTCTCCTCAATGGTTAGTGGAATCAGAACCAGTAGATACCGCAGAAGAAGATTCGGAACTTGAAAAAGCTCCAAACAAGGACCTCTCACCTGGTTCAGGTATAGTACTGTCAGACTGGGAAAAGTTACCTAGAGTAAGGGGAGGCCTGATTACCCTCTTAGTGCTGATTCTGGTGTAGATGTACACCTGAGAGAACCTCTAGCATCAGGACTGTTGGGTTGGGTCTGTGATACTGGTTTGTGTGTGTGACTGTGTCTAAGTGTGGACTCCTTAGTAGTGCAGCTCACTTGTCCCGTGAGGGTCAGGGCCATGAGCAGGGAGAAGTGTGAGAACCTACCCCTTATTGTCCTCTTTAAGGTTATGACATATGGTCACCCTGATCTTAGAATCATAGGGCGCAATCCAGAGCAAATTCAGCCTGCTCTGCCCTAACTGCTCTCTCCTAACTATTCTGTATCCCGAACATAAAGTTATGCTGCATTCAGAGAGTCAGGAAGCCTGGGCTGCCCTAACTGTTCCAGAGCATGCTAAGTAATTGACGCTTGGGGAGGACTTGCTCCTGAGGAGACCCCCCCTCAGATCACACTGAACAAGGAACAGCTGTGGTGTCTGCTTTATAAGAAAGCCCAGAAGTTCCTGACAACCAATTACAGCTGCAGTTCCTCTAGTGGAGGTTAGATGTTTGGAGTGGCCTGCTGTATCCCCAGGTTAGTGGGCTGCTGTTCCATATCGTGAGGTTGAGAGGCAGGGTTTGCAGCTAGGCTGGCCAAGAACTCAGATTTTTGGTCAGCACTGCTGTTCTTACTCAGGCCTTATCATGGACCCCTATGGGTCTACTCATTACTATACCTGCCCCTGAGGTGGTATAACTCTAAGGGCTGGAAGAGGGCATTTCTGCCTTGAAAACAGGCTTTGGATACAGAGTAACTGCTCTGCCCTAGGCAATGGTAAACTTGCCCTCAACTTGCCTCTCCTGAGCTGCTTAGGCTGCCCCAGTTAGGGCAGAGCAGGTCCACCTCTCTTAGGGCACCCTATGTTGCCTTGCTCTGCCCTAAGCCTCTTCCAGAGTAACTGGGCTGGAGCATCTTGCAGTTGCTCCACCCTAGTGATAGATAGGGCACCCTAAGGCCTCTTATGTGCAAGGAACAGTTGCTCTGGATTGGGCTGTTAGAATCATAGGCTGCAATCCAGAGCAAATTCAGCCTGCTCTGACCTAACTGCACTCTCCTAACTATTCTGTATCCAGAGCAGAAAGTTATGCTGAATCCAGAGAGTCAGGAAGCCTGGGCTGCCCTAACTGCTCCAGAGCATGTTAAGTAATTGACACAAGGGGAAGACTTGCTCCTGAGGAGACACCCCTCAGATCACACTGAACAAGGAACAGCTGTGTGGAAATCTGGTGCGTCACCTGGTGCCGAAATCTGTGCGTCATCCCTGGGATGCGCGCCCCCCCCCCACCTGGACTGCACAGTCACCAAAGTTGGCGCCTGCGCAGTTGTTTCTGAAGCCAACTGGCTTCAGAAAGAGTACTGCGCAGGCACCATCTCTGACACCTGCGCAGTACTTTTCTGAAGCCTTTTGGCTTCGGGGGAGACTGTGCAGGCGTCAGAGTTGGTGCCTGTGCAGTACTCTTTCTGAAGCTATTCGGCTGCCGCTCCGCCTCCTGAGTGAGGCCGAATGGCTGTGCAGAGGCGCGGACTTTCTCTGCTCTAAGGAAGTCTCCTCTGAAGCTGTTCGGCATGCTCAGTCTGTTTCTGCGCAGTGCATCTCAGATGGCCATTCAGGCCAGCTCTTCAGACAAGTGTCAGCTTCTGGCTGATTCTCCGCCTTGGAGCAGGCCTGAATGGGGGTGCTGACACCCAGGGCCTGCCAAAGGACAGTCAAACTCCTCCGGCACATCACCCCATATGGAGCGCATCCCCAATGCAGCCCACACCAGCCACACCAGTCTGATGACGCCACTGGGTGCCTGCCTTTTAAGGAGTCCCTGATGAGATGCCAGTACATTCTACAGTGAATACAAGGGGCTTCTTGGAGTGGCCTGCTGTATCCTGAGGTTTGTGGGCAGCCGTTCCATATCCTGAGGTTGAGAGGCAGGGGTTGCAGCTAGGCTGGCCAAGAACTCAGATTTTTGGTCAGCACTGCCATTCTTACTCGGGCCTTATCATGGACCCCTATGGGTCTACTCATTACTATACCTGCTCCTGAGGTGGTATAACTCTGAGGGCTGGAAGAGGGCATTTCTGCCTTGGAAACAGGCTTTGGATACAGAGTAACTGCTCTGCCCTAGGCAATGCTAAACATGCCCTCAACTTGCCTCTCCTGAGCTGCTTAGGCTGCCCCAGTTAGGGCAGAGCAGGTCCACCTCTCTTAGGGCACCCTATCTTGCCTTGCTCTGCCCTAAGCCTCCTTCAGAGTAACTGGGGTGGAGCATCTTGCAGTTGCTCCAACCTAGTGTTAGATAGGGCAACCTAAGGGCTCTTATGTGGACAGATTAGTTGCTCTGGATTGGGCTGATAGAGTTGGAAGGGATCTAATAGGTCAACTAGTCCAACCCCCTGCCTGCAGCAGGAAATCCTCCTAGAACATCCCTGACAGGTGCCCATCGAGCCTCTGCTTGAAGATCCCCAGTGAGGGAGAGTCCACCACCTCCCTTGTGAGACTGGGAAGCAGCTTCAGGTGCCTTGTCTCTGTTTCTCTCTCTTTCCACTGTTTTTCTTATCTAAATTGCAAGCTTTTGGAGCAGAGACCAATATATTGGCATCCTTCAGTCTCGAAAGACTATGGTATCGTGCTCTGATTGGAGGTCCTGAAACAACATCTAGTGTGGCTAAAGAGGCCAATGTGAGAGTGGCAATCCCTTCCACACTGAGGACAAATAAATTCCGTCCCCTGCCCAGGTCCCAGATGTCGCTGCTTTCAGGTCTGTCTCTTTGCTTCAGCCTGCCGAACAAGTTTCTCTTCCAGTTGGAGAAGGCCATGCTGGGTCTTTTGCCTCCACGCTGAACAGTCAGAGGTCAAGGTTTCCCAGCTGTTGATGTCCATTCCCAAGGCCTTTAGATCCCTCTTGCAGATGTCCTTGTATCGCAGCTGTGGTCTCCTTCTTGGGCGCTTTCCCTGCACTAATTCTCCATATAAGAGATCTTTTGGAATCCGACCATCAGCCATTCTCACGACATGCCCAAGCCAGTGTAGACGCCGCTGTTTCAGAAGTGTGAACATGCTAGAGATTCCAGCACGTTCCAATACTGTGTCATTTGAGACTTTGTCATGCCAGGTGATTCCAAGAATACGTCGGAGACAGCGCATATGGAAGGTGTTCAGCTTCCTCTCCTGCCATGCATAAAGGGTCCAAGACTCACTGCAGTACAAGAGTGTGCTCAGGACACAAGCTCTATAGACCTGAATCTTTGTATGTTCCGTCAGCTTCTTATTAAGCCATACTCTCTTTGTAAGCCTGGAGAATGTAGTAGCCGCTTTACCAATGCGTTTATTCAGCTCAGAGTCTAAGGAGAGAGTGTCAGAGATAGTTGAGCCAAGGTACACAAAGTCATGGACAACCTCCAGTTCATGTTCAGAGATTGTGATACAGGGAGGTGAGTCCACACCCTGACCCATGACTTGTGTTTTCTTCAGGCTGATTGTTAGTCCAAAGTCTTGGCAGGCTTTGCTAAAACGGTCCATAAGTCGTTGAAGGTCTTCGGCAGAGTGAGCAGTAACAGCAGCGTCATTGGCGAAGAGGAACTCACGCAAGCATTTCAGCTGGACTTTGGACTTTGCTCTTAGTCTGGAAGGATTGTAGAGTTTTCCGTCTGATCTGGTCCAGAGATAGATTCCCTCTGTTGCGTTTCCAAAAGCATGCTTCAGCATGACTGCAAAAAAGATCCCAAATAAAGTTGGTGCGAGGACGCAGCCCTGCTTCACTCCACTTCGGATGTGAAAGGAGTCTGATGTTAGGCCATCAAAAACTACAGTGCCCTTCATGTCCTCGTGAAAGGACCTGATGATGTTGAGGAGCTTAGGTGGGCATCCAATCTTGGGGAGGATTTTAAAAAGGCCATCCCTACTAACCAAATCAAAAGCCTTTCCTCCCAATATTTGTTAAGGAATATGTACAGACATGATGCTCTTAATTTATATTAATTGGAAATTAATATGAACCGAGTGAGACTGACTTCTGCATACACATCTTAAGGGTCCTGCTTTGCAATGCCTTAAAAGTATGTGCATTACTCTAAGCCCTTTCCAAGGACATTCCTTCAAAGTACTCTAGCTTTAAAAATGTGTTCCAACAGTACTCAAGCTTTACAATTTTCCCTGGAGCTGTCTTGAAAATACATTCAGACACTGGATGTTTGTTTAAGCATCATTTTCTTTAAAGAAACCTGTGGAAATTGAGATGGCTTTTAATTGCCAAGTTCAACTACTTCCCAAAGATGACTTCTGAACTCTCTTTGCCACTTTTGGTCCACTTCGCTATGCCCTCTACATGAAATCTCCCTATTTAAGAGGCCATAGATCTCTGAATATGAACTGCTGGGGACATACAATACATGCAACACATGATTTTGCATTCACATGCTATATGCTTCCACGGGGCATCCATCTGGCTGGTCACACTTCAAAACCAAAATGCTGATAAAATTGACAGGCCTCTGAGCTGGTGAAACAGGACCCTTCTTGCTTTCTTTTGTCCTCATAAAGTCATGCTTGGTTTCCAAAATTGCTTATCCTCTGAGTGACATGAGTTGCCTCTGGACACCATGAGGAGAGTTACACAAAGTTACAGGAGACCAGTTGGAAAGAAACTATAAATCAAAGGAACGTTGGCACCTGCAGTGGAGGATAGTGTGGGACACATAATGAAACGTGTAGATAGGAAAACAAAGATGGTGCTAAGAATAGCTCAGCATATAATTTCCTCCATTTCATTAGACACTGAAAGAGGTTTACTTTTCTGTATACATGTAGGTGGAACCAACAAATATTTTTGGATTCATGCGCAGAAAACGTGTCAGACACAACATTTTCTTTGTACATGTGATTTTTGTTTTGCAACAGTAAATTAGTTTTATTGCTTCAGGAAAAAAATATATCAGCTTGAATTGCTGTGATCTTACATGAGGGGCACAAGCTCAGAGACAGACACAGTGAATCCTGCACCATTGGGCTCAGATAGGAGTTTTGGACATTAGACATGGGCTGCAATCCTAAACACACTTTCCTGGGAGTAAGACTGATTGAACACAGTGTGGCTTACTTTTGAGGAGACACGGTTAGGACTGTGCTCATGAGCTCCTTATTGTACTAATCCGGTTCATATGCTTGTGTGTGTGTGACACAATGGGACAGACATACTACAAAATATTTATTTCCTTTAGATGGCGGTCACCTTTTTATTTATTTTAAGGATTTATACACTACTTTTCCCATATCAAAGGTTTCACAAGAATCCTGTGAGGAAGGTGATGCTGAGAATCAGTGACTGGCCTAAGGTTGCCCAGGAAGCTTCATGGCCAAGGAGGGTTTTGAACCTGGATCTTTCATGTGTCAGTAAGAACATAAGGAGAGCCTCCACTGGATCAGGCCAAAGGCCCATTTAGTCCAGCTTCCTGTATCACACAGGGGTCCACCAAATGCCTTAGGGAGCACACATGACACCTGTATCCAGGTGCTCCCCCTGCATCTGGCAGTTTGAGGTTGTCCATGTCTACACGCATCCCTCATGGCTTGTAACCCATGATGGTCCTTTCCTCTAGGAATTTGTCCAATCCCTTCCTAAAGACATTGAGGCTAGATGCCATCACCACATCTTGTGGCAAGGAGTTCCACAGACCTCAACTGTGGAATTTGCCTTCTTCATGGCTGTCACACATTGGGTTGACAACTTCATCAAGCACTGCTAGATCCCTCTCCTGCTCTGTCACTGATAGCTCAGAACCCATTAAACTTTATGTAAAATTAGGTTAACTTATTACACCACCCTGGGTCTCAAAGATGGTATTGCTCTTTAAACAAGAGCAACAGATGACCAGGTAGAAGTAGAACCAATCATCACACTACATGAAAACATGATCTTCTGTGTCTTCTTGGTCTGAGTATCACAAGGCACATGGTAGTCCCTTGAAACTAGGGTTGCCATAATTCCCTTCTACAAAACTGGTATGGTACAACACCACTGCAAACTGGGACAAAACTGGGTCAGAGCGTTGGGACACAATCCTGTGCATGTCTACTTAGAAGTAAGCCCCTGATAGTGAATAAGCATCCCTCCCTGGCCCCCTCTTACCCGAGGCACCAGCTGGGGAGAGCCCTCTTGAGGTCACTCACACCACACACCCACACATCTCTCTCACTCACACCATACACACCCAAACCCTCTTCTCTCTCCAGCTAGGTTCAAACTTGGGATTTGGACTGAGTTGTATGGAACAGGACCCCCCAAACTGTAATGTCCTAGTTTTTCTAGGCATATGGCAACCCTACTTTAAACCTTTATCATGTCATTATTATTTCTTCCTCCATATTAGGTGGCATGGAAAATGGTAGCTTATTAAAAAAGTACATTACAGAGAATGAAAATATATACATAGAAGAGAGATAAAGAAAAGCAAACCATGTAAACACACTAATGTCCTTTGAAAGGTATTTTTATCAAAATATTGTCAAATGCTAGTTCATAACATTACTTTAACACACTGTAAATAACATTCATTGTTAAACAAATCTGTCCTTGTCAAGCCCTTCTACAAAAGATTGATTTTGACGATACAGCATAGTCCCATATTTTACAGTATGGTGTTGTTGTCGCTGTTTGCCAGTTTACTGCTGTACATATTTTAGCTGTGGTAAATACTGTAAATTCACAAAGGGTTCTAAATCCACATGATTTACTATGTCCGTAAGACAATGCAAGAAGGCAAATTTTTATATCCTCTCATAGAAATATAATGGTCTTACCAAGGCTGTGATGGCTGCGTGGTTAAAGATGCTATGCTTGTCAAACTAAAAGTTGCCAGGGTGGACGTTTGAGACCCGAGTACCACACATTGGAATGAGCTTTGTTATTTGCCCCGTTCCTTCCAATCTAGCAGTTTGAAAATATTTAAATGTAAGTAAATAAATAGGTCCAACTTTGGTTGGATGGTAAAATGTTCCATGTACCTTTGGCATTTAGTCATCCCATCTACATGATGATGGAAAATTTTTTTGACCATTTTTGGAAATTTTTTGGCACTTACTCTTATGGTCAATCATGACTAGCAGATGATATCTTTACCTTTATCTATATATATAAGGGGGTACATCATGGGGTGCTGAATATGCTGTCATTAATGGGTGAAAGTATGTACTGTGATAGATGAAATGAATATCAATAATCCAGTGTCACGGTCCTACACAAGCCTAGATTTGAAGGCAATATTTAAGGTCAGAGGACACCAATAAAGATGATAGGAGTCAGGCAGGAGTAAGGCAGGATAAAGGCCAAGAGTAAGGCAGAATTCGGCAAAAAGCATGCAGAGATCAAAGAAAGGGAACTGGTGGACAAGGAAAAAGAGTAAGACACAAGCTTCAAGGGAAGAGAGGCAAGAGGAAAAGATCAATAACAAGGGCTTTCTTTATGCAGAAAAAGAACACCTCATCAAATATGGATTTGCTTAGGCTATCAAAGAGTAGCTGAAACAGTGAAGGGAGCTAAATTTGAAAAAGAGTACTGAAATAATTAGGACATCCATTCTCACCTCTATTTCACTTCAGTGTAGTTGAGTATCTAAACTTCAGTCAGCAGCATCCCAGGTGAATGGATGGAATGACCTGAATTTCTGGGTAAGTGTAGATGGTTAGAAGTTGCTAGGAATTCCCACTGAAAGCTAGGTGATGGTAACATGGTTTAACAATGCCAGAATTTCCTGATTGTATATACCATATTTACTCAAATCATTTTTCAGCTGGGTTTAGTCTTCAAAATCAGGGTGTGCATTAGATTTGAGGGTGTATTAGATTTCAGTAAATACAATATTTTGATCGTACAAGGATCCCCCACTTTCTCATGGTTTGTTTTATGATGATCCACTCTTTCAACACCTTTCAGTTATAACCAGAACCCATTCATTCAACACATATCCTGCTCTTTCACCCCCTCTCTGCTTTTATAAAAGCCAAAATTGCCTTCCCCATGTTGTAGCTCCTGGTCTAATCCCATTCCTGAAGGAGTTAATGAGAATATATTTACAGAAATCTTTGAGTGGCAGCAGAGACTTGCAAGTGGCAGCAAGGACTTGCAGCAGGGACTTTCAAGGGGCATTTGCAATTTGCTATCTAAAAAAGTATTGGAAGTAACATTTATAAATGAAAAAAGATTGGATTCCACTTTTCAACAGTTTTCACTTTTAGACAGTGCTCCAGTCTCTAACCTGTCCGATAAGTGGGGGATCTCTGCAAGTACAGTGGCACCTCATGTAACAAATTTAATTCGTTCTGGAGGCATTTTTGTCATGTGAAATATTCTTTACGTTAAGCGGATTTTCCCATAGGAAATAATGGAAACTCAGACAATTGGTTCCACAACCCAAAATATATTCATATAAAAATATTAATTGGATGTGAAAATGATGATAAAACACTGGAATTGAATTCAAAACATGCATTCAGTGTGCATGATCCGATGAAGCCTACTTAGGCTGCAATCCTAAAGACACTTTCCTGGGAGTAAGCCCCATTTATCACACTGGGGCTTACTTCTGGATAGACATGGTTAGGAGGCTACAATCAAAGACACTTTCTTCTGACACTTTCTCCTTCTCTTCATCCTGAGCCCCTCTCTCCTCTGCTCCCTTCTGGCTAGCCCTGAGCTGCTTTCCTCTTCTCCACTGCTGTTCTCTCTCTTTGCCCAGCAGACGCCCGGCCACAGGAGGAATAGCGTGGAGGTGTTGCTTTTGCTATGGACAGGTACACTGGCCTAATGCTTTTTAAAAGGGCTGCCAGCCAGTGCGTCTGCCCCAACTGCCAACGAATGTGTTTGTTATGTGAAGCACAGTTTGTTACGTGAAGCAGAATCTTAGAGAAATTTTTGTTTGTTACGTGGAACATACGTTACGTGAGGTGCTTGTTACATGAGGCACCATTGTATAGGTCAATATTTAGCTTAACAGTTTACTTATTGTAACAAAAATGTAACATAAACCAATTGTTGTATAAAGTACAGCAATTAAGTAAAGCTTATAACATAAACCCACTGTCATATTATTATTGTCATTTATCTCATTGTTCTATGCAGTAAAATTTAATTTTGCACCTGCTTTGCAGCTGCACTTTACAATTGCCAGTAAGTATTTTTTAATATCAAGCCATTTGAAATTGGAGTGTGCATTAGATTCAATGGCACATTAGCTTTGAGTAAATAGAGGTTGATACTTTCCTGAAAATAACAGATGATGCAAATAGGGGTACTCATTACAATTACCAGATGTTTGGGATGTGGGAATGCTGGGGAAAACCTTTTAACAGACCTCCCCAGGGTTCCTCTGCCCACACTATTATAGCACATTAAGCACTACCATTGTCACTCAAATTGATGATCCACTGTGGCTGCTGTGGCTTATCCTGAGCAAGAGATAAATGTTCAGTTACCCCAATGAAACTTCCAGGAACAAAAAATCTCCTGTAGGAATGCCGCTGCATCTTATTGTTAGGTAGGATTAGGCAGCTAGTCAAAGAGATCTGAGGAGCAGGGGCTCTGGCCTTTTCTTATAGGAAAAGTTCATAATTAATTTCCAGAGTCTTGCATATAATTCAGAACTCTTAAAATAGAAAGTCTTGGGATATAAATTTTAGACTAGGACAATACTAAGGACTTTCCATACATTATATTTCAAATAAATGTTTTCCATTCCAGGTACACACAAGTCCCTAGTATCTCTAAATAGCACCCCAATTATTTGATATTTTAAAAAGGGATCAGGTAAAAGGGAAAGACCTCTGCCTTTGACTTTGGAGAGACTTTGGAGAGATGCCACCAGTCATAGAATATACTGGACTAGTCTAATATCTGGTCTGACTTGGCATAAAGCAATTTTAATCACATACTCAGTGGAATGTGAATTTGGCTCATCTGAATTGCAACTGCTCAAACTCCCAAGAATCATTTCATCCTTATTTCATTCCATCCTTATTTCTAATTATATTGCATACCTCAACATTCTGATTAATTGAAATCCCTTTGGGGAAAAAAGTTGATTTGCAGGGACCTCAAATGAGAGAGTGCATTCCAGTTTTTCATCATCATAATTCACTGACTTGATGAATTATGCCAAAGGTTGCCAAATTATCAGAAGTTGCCCCCTCCCTGGACCCTGGAATGAAGACATGGGGAAGTTTTATGGAATTAGTTCTGAGCCGCAACTTTATTATAACTGAAGTAGTCTGCAGTAAGATGAACACAGAATATACTAAGGGGCTAATCCTAACAGCATCCCACATGTGCCTTACTGTTGTGCACAACCAAGCAAGTGGGAGAAACTGGAAATGATGGAAACTGGAAGAAACTGGAAGTGACAACAGCTCACAAAGATGCCAGTAAGGTGGTGTGGGAAGGTGGGTAGCTGGCAGAACAGAATAAGAAAGAGAAAAAATGATGCAGGTACCAAGATGGAGATAATGGAGATATCTTTCCCTGGCTTGTTCCACCAGCCCAGATCCACTCAGATATGCACCAGCCAAAGAACTGGTGCAGGTCTGAGGAGCCTACGGGGGAAGAGAATTGCCCCTTACAGGATAAAACATGGGTTCCATTGGTATAAATGCATCAGCTGGGAGATTAGGATTGGGCAGAATTCAAGATGGCACTTGTTTGCTTGGTTGGGAGTAGATCCCTGCAGTAGATCGTACCTCTGAGTAGACATGCATAGGCTTGGGATGTTAAGTGCAATCTGCCTTTGAGTGGACCTGTGATTAGATAATCCTACCCTGCCAGGCATTAGGCAGGTGCTGCTGACTCTGTAAAGTGGTGATGAGCAAGAGGTGGTGGTGCTAACCTTTAGGGATGTTCTGCCCTTCTCCAAGACTGACTTCTGGGCATAAAGCCATCCACCCTTTTACAATCTTATGGGTTCGCTTGGCAGGGGACGGGGTAATTTCAACAATCAAATCTAAAAATCTTGGGCAGGGGAGCAAGGTCATACTATAGATCTATTTGATCATACATTTGATTAAACACCCATGATTATTTTAATTATGCATTATATTCATTACTAGTGAAAAGTGTACCCGCATTGCAGGAGTAACATTTCCCCATATGCCATCCCCCCAGGGTGCATCAACACCCCATGCACAACTTCCCCCATGCGCAACTTCCCTCCATGTGCATCATCCCCCCATGTGCATCATCCCCCCATGTGCCTGAACTCCTCATATGCAACATCACCCATCTGCATCAGTCCCCCATGTGCATCAGTCCCCCACGTGCATCAACCCCCATGCGCAACTTCCCCATGCGCAACTTTCCCCTGTGTGCAACATTCTCCCGTGCGCAACTTTTCCCCATCTGCATCATCCCCCATGCGCATCATCCCCTCAGGCGCAACTTCCCCCCAGGCGCAACTTCCCCCCAGGCGCATCATCCTCACATGCGCATCATCCCCCCAGGCGCAACTTCCCCCCAGGCGCAACTTCCCCCCAGGCGCAACTTCCCCCATGCGCATCATCCCCCCATGTGCATCATCCCCCATGTGCCTGAACTCCTCATATGCAACATCACCCATGTGCATCAGTCCCCCATGTGCATCAACCCCATGCGCAACTTCCCCATGCGCAACTTTCCCCCGTGCGCAACATTCCCCCAGGCGCAACTTCCCCCAGGCACATCATCCCCCCATGCGCATCATCCCCCAGGCGCAGCTTCCCCCAGGTGCATCATCCCCCCATGCACATCATCCCCCATGCGCAACTTCCCCCCATGCACATCATCCCCCCATGCACAACTTTCCCCATGCGCATCATCCCCCCATGCACAACTTCCCCCATGCGCAACTTCCCCCATGCGCAACTTCCCCCATGCAGAACTATCCCCATGCACAACTACTCCCATGCACAACTTCCTCCATGTGCATCATCCCCCCATGCGCATCATCCCCCATGCGCAACTTTCCCCAATGCTCAGCATCCCCCCATGTGCAACTTCCCCCCATGCGCAACTTCCCCCAATGCTCAGCATCCTTGCCAGTGCAACCTCTTCCTCCGAACAACGCCCCCCCCCCCCCAGTGCACTAGGCAGAGAGAGCCAAATTGGCTGGATTTTTGTCAGTCTCCCATGTTAAGTATAAGACAGAAACACGTTGTCCCCTTTTCAGCCCCTGAAGGGTTAAATTTCTCCAGATGGTTCTTGGTGGGTGTTCAGGTGACAGAAGGAACTCCCAGAATTCCATGCTTCAGGCCCAGCAGTTGATGAGTCATCAATTCTGCTATGCAAAGTATAGGGAGGAAAACACGTTGCGCCCCTTTTCACCCCCTTCCGGTTGGAATTTCTGAAAACCGGTTCTTATTTCACGCTTCTAGGCCCACCGGTTTTGGCAGGGCGGTGATGAGTCAGTCAGTGAGTCAGTCAGTGAGTGACTTTTCTCTTTTATATATATATAGATGTATTACAAATTATTTCAACAGCCACATTTTTGCCTACATGAAAAGCACTTCAGTGATGTCTTGAAACAGCGCACTCTGTCTCAGGATTCTAGTGATCTTATCCCTTGAGTGGCAGGAACAAGAAAAAGGGTTCCCTCTGATTCTTGTCATATGGACTGGATTAATCACAAATGAGGATGTGTTAATCTGTCCAGGGTACAAGGAAGAGAAGTCAAACAGCTGAAGCCCATATTTTGGACAGCAAATGGTTAACAGGCATGTAAAATTGATCACTGTATAATGTGGGAAACATTTAAAATATGTTAATTGAATGCCAGTTGACTAATCTTATTCACTGAGGTTTCACATCTCAGTTAAAAGTAATGTGTCTATTACAAAGTTGTTAAACCTCATTAAATAATTGTCAAGTGGTATTTCATACACAATATATATCCAGTGAAATCCTGATGAAATGTTTCCTGTGCATCAGCTGGAACTTCTTACACTCTCCTTCCAGTTCAATTATGAAGAGAGATTATCAAATAAAATTCTAAATAAAATAAGGTTTAGTGCAATACCATCTTTTTGTAATCCAGGTGTTTTGTAGAGTTCAAGAGTACAATTCACCAAACTTTCTTCTTACACAAGTATAATTCTGTTTGTACAGTTTCCTTATATTTCTTAGTGTAATAATGTGAAACAAAATTGTTGTTGAATCTATTTTTGAAGGACATAGATTGACAGCCCGATCCTACCTAGAGCAGCAATCCTAAAGAAACTTTCCTAGGAGTATGATCCATTGAAAACAATGGGGCTTACTTTTGAATAGACATGGTTAGGATTGTACTCTAAATCACCCACCCACACACAGATGCAACCACATCACTGGAGTGCAGGCTGCGGGGGGGGGGGGGGCAGTCCTGAAGACTTCCCCCACTCAAGGGAAAATTTCTTCCCTTGGCCATAAGTAAGCCTCCATTGCCCTGCTGGGTCTACTTGATATTGTACTGGGTCTACTTGGTATTGGCACAAGTCCATATGGACCCAGAAAGGCCTAAGTACTAATGCCAGGAAAGGGAATAGGAAGTCAGTAGCACCACTTCTTTTGATATTTCCGGCCTCAATCCACCATCGTTCTCCACAGTTTCTGCTTGTTCTTCCCCTTTCCCACACCATTCTGCATACCTCACCACCCTCCTTCTGCAGAAGTAAGGCCTTGAGGGAGGAGTGGGGGAGGGATGGGAGTGGACAGAATCGGATGGAGGGAAGGCAGAATAGGTGCTAGGAGGGTGATGGGACTGGTGAAGCCCTCCTCTGCCAGATCCTATGCTCTATGTTGGGTTGAGAAGCCGAACATGGAGTTCCTGCAGGATGCATCAGCAAAATATCTGGGGCAGACAGGAGAAGACTCATTGCAGGGCCTGTGCCTTTATTTGTAGGGACGGGACCAAAAGGCTTTTCCTGTGAGGAGAACGCCAATGCCATGATGTCCATAGGATGCAGCAGTAGCTACTTTGGTTCCATGGCTCCTCTGGGCAGCTTAGGATTGGGCTGTCAATCAACTTCATTAGGAATGCCAAAGCAATTTCTGTACACTTTCTATAATCCTTTTGCATCGTTGTTTGACCATATTTTATGGTGCTCTCATTGCAGCCGAGGTGGGACTGATGGAAGGAAATGAGAAAAGCTTTAAAATACTGCAGATTCATAGCTTACAGCAAAGGCACATGAATCCTGCATAACAGCTAAAAAACCACTGCACATTTGTTGAGCTAAAGCAAAGCGAGTAGAAAAACCCTAAGGAAAGAAATAACTGGAGTTATATGTTGGTTTATCAATAGAGGATGAACTATCTAGAAGATTCTGAACTAATGCCAACAGGTAAAACACTCAATCTTTTTGTACTTTCTGAATAATTAATTTGCACTTACAATGGGTTGAGTGAAGCTCTCCAACGTATTTTATAGGCACTAATTAAGAGCTCTCGAGGCTGTGCCTGGGAACCACTTTATTTAATCTATTGTGTTCATTGAAATAGGGTTTAAGTAAACTTAAAAAAAATGGAAGTTCAGGACATCAGGTTCCAATGAGAGTTATGGGAGGAAGCAGGAATAGACTCTTCACATTCAAAAGAAACATCCAGGCACAGCCTTGCCAAAACTAAGTAGTTTGTTGTGACTGAAGGTTGTGGTTACAATCTCATTGGCTGGCTCTGTTTGTATGAATACCATCCACAACTATTTCATAAGTGAAGATCTGTGCTTTTGTGACTATTCCATTGCCTTTGCACATGTCCAAGCACATTCTTTCAGGATACTGCAATAGGAGTCCTTTATGGATGGGAGAATGAATATGAGGGCAGCGTTAGCTACTCAGAAGAGTACTGGGGAAAAGTAGAACCCTCATTTTTTTAAAGTACTTTTTCCGTTTTTTGGCATCCATCAGACTTGAAAGACTATGGTATCGTGCTCAACACTGCATGCGAAGCACAAAGCCCTGGGTAGATTAATATGGAGGATAAGCTGTTACCCAAGCAGCAAATCCCCCCTCTCCTCACCACTGAAATAGTCCAAAGGAACAGCAGAAACCGATACGATTAGTTCCAGCTGCGTTGCAGAGCTGGGCTAGGGACAGGAGCTCACCCTGACTTGTGGGGACTTGGGTCTCAAACCCTGGCCTACTGGTTAACAGGCACAGTGTCTTAACCACTTGTGCCACCCACAGCCCTTACTTTTTCAGTACAACCCTTTGAATACTGTACTTTTTACTGTCTTCAGTCTTGACTTCCTGTTAGGTTGGAAAGATTCAAACTTCTGTTGCCCTTAACCACGCCTTATTTGTGACTTGATCTGAATGATTTCACACACTTTTATCCTTAAAGATAAACTTCCCTCCCCAAAAAGTTTTTTTTCCACGTTTGAACTAGCATGTTGCTTTCCCGTCACTTCTGCTTGTGACAAATTCTGAGTCTGAGTAACGAATGTTTTGTCAGGTTTTATACATTATGGAAGATTTTTTTTATCCCCATCACCCTTATCCAGTTGTCTTACAGAACATCATAGCCAGATAGCACATAATTGAAACCCTCAATTTCAGAAAGCCAGAGGACATAACAGATTTTTCATGTCTCAAACTGGTTCCACAGAGCACAATGAATGCTCCCTATTTCAGAAGACAGATTCAGATTGTCATCATTTTTGAAATAATTTTGAAATAATAATAATTTTGAAGGTCTGACCACCTTCGTTATCTGTATGAATTCAAAAGTCAGCATGTGGAAAGAGAAATTTGGACAAATGCCCTCCATGTGTGATTACAGGAAAAAGAGAGGGGGAATAGGACATGGGTATGTTGTGGCCATACACATTTTTTTAATGTGGAAACAGTTAAAGTTTAAGAATTAGTAGAAGTAGCCTTGTGAGTTTCAATTGGTTGTCTTATCCACCATGACTTGACAACTGAACTGAGCTCTGCCGTTCAGTTTCAAATTTTGTGTTAAAGAAACCTAATAAAGAACAACTCCACATCTTCCTCTCTATCTGTCTATCTGAACAGAAGGAGCATAGCAGGAAGAACAGAGGAACTGTGCCATTGAAGGAGCTAAATTTACCAGATATTAAAGGCTTTTATTCAATTTATTGGTACAGGAGTATAACCATGATTTATGTTAGTTATCAGAGCTTTCCTCTGAATGGGGCTGCTCTTCTACATTACATGGCAACATTACATTACTCTGGAGTGAAATTCTCCCATAAAGCAATGTCTGTTTTCGTTAGCGTGATCATTGTCCTTTAAAGGCTAATTGATACAAGACGGCTTCATCCTGTAAGGATTTCCAATATATGTCCCTAGTGAACGAGTTATTGGAGGGGGGGTTCCTCACCATGACATGAGCATCACAGAGAAGCAAGCATAGACCTGAAATGTTGGTGACACTTCTCTGTTTTCATCTAAAATATGCATTAAAATGTTGAAAAGGAGCAACTGCCATGAAGAAGATCAATCTCTCAGCAGGAATACTTTTGCTCCCGGTCTTATGTCTCTTTAGGGAAATAGTTTAGAAAAATAATTCCTTAAAACTGTGGTTGATGGACTTCTAGCAAGGACTATTTCTAGAAAATTCAAGGATAGTTCTCGATTTATTCTGGATCATATCCACATGTAGGAATGTCCCTATCAATTTCCTTGTCTTTGCGTTATAAATCAAATTGTAGTACACAGAAGAGAAGAGGAGTGATTCAAGATGCTACCTATGAAAGCTACAAAGTCAGAGGTAAACACAGCTTTGGGAAGGCCATGTTGCAATATAGGAAGGGAAAGAATCATGCACATTTATTAGAAGCAGGCCTCCATCAGTCTTGAAAGACTATGGTATCATGCTCGGCGCTGCATACACTGCCTGCTAAGCACGAAAGCCTGGGTTGGATTGTTATGGAGGATAGGCTGTTACCCAAGCAGCAAATCCCCCCTCTCCACGCCACTGAATTAGTCCAATGGAAAGGCAGAGCCGATACGATTGGATACAACTGGCATCGCAGGACAGGATGGGCTAAGGACAGGAGCTCACCCTGTCTTGGGGGGCCGACCCGGTCTTGAACCTTGGCCTGCTGGTTAACAGGCACAGCGTCTTAACCGCTTGCGCCACCCACAGCCCATTAGAAGGTAGCCACTGCAAAACCTAGTGTATGTGGGATGCTTGGATGCAGTGGCATAGCTAATGATCATGTAGCCTGGTGCAAAGCTCAGAATGTTGCTCTGGAAGTGATGTCACAACTGGAAGTAATGTCATCCCTAGGCATTTTTGAAAAGAAAAGAGGAAAGAAAATCATACCTCTTTCTCCTCAGCTGTTCACCACCCATCTCTCTGCTAGTGGCACAGCTAAAGCACTTATTTGCTATCTGGAGTCAAAGAAGGTTTTTTCCCCCAAAAAACAAAATCAAATTTAATTATGTAAAATAATGAAAAGTGTGTCCCTTATTATTGGTTAGGGAAACTTGCCTGGACAATTGGAATGGTTATTCTTTTCCTTCTAAATATAAGAGGAGCACTACTTAAAAGTGTTTTTATATGATATATGTACTGTATCTGGTATATATACTGAGAGCTGATTCTTATTAAGACCTTATTAGTTCCAGACAGTATCAGAATTACATCTTATTGGCTCTAAGAGCAATCAATATCATGGAGAAGTTAAGAAAATCCACTTTTTGTTCCATAGGCTTTTGTGTTATCATTTCCTGATTAATTGGCCTTAACATTTGATAGAATATAGATATTTCAATGCTGTTTGTTTCACTGCATTCCCTTTCCAACGATATATAAAATGATGGTATTATCATTCATACATATCCTGTTTTTCACAATTTTAAACCCTAGTGTCAAGCTCAGCTTGTAGCCCCCCTAAAGCTTGTAGCTTGGTGCAGCTGCACCCCCCTTAGCTACGCCACCGCTTGGATGCATATACAAGCAGAACCCTATATCTGCAGATCTGGTACCTGCACTTTCAATTATCCACAGATCCATTATCCACAATTTCAATTAAGCCCTCTGTCATCTGAAGGAACAGTGGTGCCAAAATGACAACACCTGTATTCTGTAGGTGTCTGGGAGCTGCCAGAGGTATCCTCAGATGAAAGAGACTATTTCGTCTTCCCCTGAGTGCACATGACCTGCTATGTGTCTTCTTAAGTCTGCATGAGCAATTTTGCCAGAGCACATTTGAGATTTCAGTGTAGGGTTTTTTGTTCTGTCACAAAGGGCAGGATCCAGCAGGGGAGGCCACTCTCCATAGAATAAATGTATAGGAGCCCAATCCTAACCATGTCTACTCAAAAGTAAGCTCCATTGTGTTCAATGGGTCTAACTCCTAGAAAAGTGTCTTTAGGATTGCAGCCTATGTTCATTTCAAACTTTCAAATGAATATTACTTTCTCTGAGACTTTGAAAGGAGGAAAAAGCTGGATGTGTAAACAAATAAAGTAATAGTTTATGGAAAACACAACTACTGCTTTAACAGTTCAGACCACTTGGATTTGAAAAATTTACATTTCTGAAAAGTTTCCATCCGTAAGTGATTAAAAAAAACCTGATAACTATTAGTTGTACTAAGATGGAAAGTTACAAGGAATAACACAATTTTACTGTTTCGTTATAGACAACCAGTGTTGCAAAGCCCATCTGTGCTACAGCAGTGTGTGCCCTTATAAAATGCTGATATAAAAATAGTATTACATCACCCCTGCATTTATCCTCCTGTTCCAATTATGCATCGTACTTGAGATGTATGTGCATGGCCCTGTTGCTTGTTATTTATAAAATTCTATTTCATTGTACGCCATAATATACACCAGGCTGAGCATTTCCAGGGACTTGTTGTAATTCACTGATGGTTAATCACTTGGCCTTTGGCCTCCTGCCTTATAATTCCATTTGACATATCCTATAATTACTACTTGGGGAGTTTTATTACTTAATTATCCTATCAGCAACTGCAATTTAACATGCTATCAATCTCTTCCAACCACTTCCTCCAACCCACAAACAAATCCTTATTCTCAATTAAGCCCTTCCACAAGTTTACGCAAAACAACGAATTACAAAACTCTGATCACTAAGTTTTCTTTTCAAAGTAATTTTCTCTAAACTCTTTTCTTGCTTCCTTCTGCAGCCATTGCATTTTCCAGATTGTGTAATTTTCAGACTTTTTCAAAACACGGAGTTATATTTACCAATGCTGGCATGAAACAGCTGCACCTCCTCATCCTTTTAAATGTGCCTCCTAAAAAACAAATTAGGAACCTACCAGACAAGCTGTTGGCTTGTTTGAACATCTGCTTGATGCTTCGTGGTCTGCTTACAAAACATAGCTGATCCTAGCTGATCCATCCAGTAGACCAGTGGCTACTACTGTTTAACCCTGAAACATTTCCTCAATGCATGAAGAGCAAAAGGGATATACCATAATTATCTTTCTTGTTTTTAGGAAAGCAATTGATAGAAACAAACAAAAATTTAGCTGTGACTAATGACCCAGTTCTGTCCACCCACTGTGCTGCTACTACCTCGTTCTCCACTGTGGGCTGTGGCGCAGTGCTCCTTGTAGCACTCCGATGACTTATTGGGAGCCTCCAGCGGCTTCTTCTAGGTCCACAACCCTGTAGCCCCCTGAAAAAGCAGCTTCGGTGCAATAGTTAATAAAGTTTGTGATATATCCAGTGGTAGCTAGTAGGGTGCAGGGGATGCATATGCACTGTGTAACAAGCTTCAGGGGGGCAACAAGCTGAGCTTGTCACTAGTGGCCAACATGGTGAAAAAACGGGGTATGAATGTAGGAATATTAATACCATCATGTTATATATTATTGGAAAGATAATTTAATGCAAAATACAGTGAAACAAACTGCACTGGAATATCTGTATTCTATTAAATGTTATGGCTAATTAACTAGAAAATAAAAATATCAATTGTCTATGAAATAAAAAGTGGATTTCCTGAACTCAAAACTGACCAAGGAGATGGCTCTGAGAGCCAATTATGATACAATATGGAACCAATAAGGTTTTAATATAAGTCAGCTTCAATTTTCATGGACTGTATAGTAAAACCTTGGCTTGAGAGTAACTTGGATTGAGAATTTTATGTAAGACAAGCAAACATTTCTAATAAGTTTTGACTTGATATACAAGCAATGTCTTGATAAGCAAGTGAAAAATAGTCCCAGCTGGGGAATGCTGGTTTCAGCACTTTGCCAGCACCTGCTCAGCCTCTCCTAAGAGACCAGCCAATGCATGTCTATTCTAAAGTAAGCCTAAGGCTGCAATCCTAAGAGCACTTTCCTGGGAGTAAGCCCAATTGAACTCAATGGAACCTACTTCTGAATAGACATGAATAAAATTGCACAGTAATATAGTTAACGGGGCTCACTCCTGTATAAGAGGATGATGGAAAGGAGCCTGAGAGACCTACAGTGCAATCTTAAGCATGTCTACACAAAAGTAAGTCCCATTGTATTAAATGGGGTCCACTCCCAAGAAAGTCTGTTTAGGATTGCAGCCTTAGCTTTCCATGTCTACCCTAAAGTAAACCCTATTATAGTCAGTGGGGCTCACTCCTGTGTAAGGGGGGCTGATTGCAGCCTAAGAGACAGGCAGCACAATCCAGAGCAATTAATCTGTCCACATAAGAGCCCTTGGGCTGCCCTATCACTAGGGTGGAGCAACTGCAAGATGCTCCAGCCCAGTTACTCTGGAAAAGGCTTAGGGCAGAGCAAGGCAAGATAGGGTGCCCTAAGAGAGGTGGACCTGCTCTGCCCTAACTGGGGCAGCCTAAGCAGCTCAGGAGAGGCAAGTTGAGGGCATGTTTAGCATTGCCTAGGGCAGAGCAGTTACTCTGTATCCAAAGCCTGTTTCCAAGGCAGAAATGCCCTCTTCCAGTTCCTCAGAGATATACCACCTCAGGAGCAGGTATAATAATGAGAAGACCTATAGGGATCCATGATAAGGCCCGAGTAAGAATGGCAGTGTTGACCAAAAATCTGAGTTCTTGGCCATCCTAGCTGCAACCCCTTCCTCTCAACCTCAGGATATGGAACAAACTACGGCTGCCCACAAACCTCAGGATACAGCAGGCCACTCCAAGAAGCCCCTTGTATTCACTGTAGAATGTACTGGCATCTCATCAGGGACTCCTTATAAGGCAGGCACCCAGTGGCGTCACCAGACTGGTGCGGCTGGTGTGGGCTGCATTGGGTGATGCGTTCTGTATGGGGTGATGCGCTGGAGGAGTTTGACTGTCCTTTGGCAGGCCCCGGGCGTCAGCACACCCATTCAGGCCTGCTACAAGGCGGAGCAGCAGCGCAGAAGCTGTCACTTGTCCTCGGAGCTGGCCCGAACAGCCAGTTGAGGTGCACTGTGCAGAAACACACTGAGCATGCCGAACAGCTTCAGAGGAGACTTCCTTAGAGTGGAGGAAGTCTGCATCCCTGCAGGAGGCAGAGTGGCAGCCGAATGGCTTCAGAAAGAGTACTGTACAGGCACCAACTCTGACACCTGCACAGTCTCCCCCAAAGCCGAAAGGCTTCAGAAAATGAATAGTTTATATGAATAGTTTTGAGTTGTGGAATGAATCCATTCCATTATTCAATTATTTCTTAAATAAAAATGTGCTTTGATATATAAGCATTTTGGATTACAAGCATGCTTTTGGAACAAATTATGCTCATAAACTAAGGTACCACTGTATATTTCCAAAATACAGTTACCCCTGCTAACTGGGGAAAGAGGCACTTTTTCAAGTGCTGCTCCCCTTATATTTAGTATGGAGAAAATAACTATCCTTTTTTAACCATAGTGTCTCTTACCAATAAGGGGCACATTTTTATTTATTTACTTAATTAGCTTGGCTGCAATCCTAAAGACACTTTCTTGGGAGTAAGACCCATCGAACCCAAAGTTTACTTTTGAATAGGCATGATTAGGATTGTGCTCTAAATTTGTTAATAATAAAATATTTAATTACATTCTTTTAGGCGAATCTTTAACCCAGGATAGCAGATAGATGCCATAACTAAGCCACTAGCTTGGCAAGTTGGGAGCAGAGGGAAGGAGGCAGCAGGACAGGGCAGGTGGGTTTTTAGATCTCCAGTTATGTAGGACATGCACAGAGCCAGGGCATCACTCTCATAGAATCATAGAGTTGGAAGGGACCTAGTAGGTCATCTAGTCCAACCCCCTGCCTGCAGCAGGAATTCCCCCTAGAGCATCTCCAACAGGTGCTCATCAAGCCTCTGCTTGAAGATCCCCAGTGAGGGAGAGTCCACCACCTCCCTTGGCAATCTGTTCCACTGCCGAACCGCCCTCACCGTCAGGAATTTTTTCTGGATTTCCAGCCGGAATCTCCTCTCTTGCAGTTTGTACCCATTGGTTCTAGTTCTGCTTTCAGTAGCAGCTATGAACAAATTGGCCCCTTCCTCCCTATGACAGCCCTTCAGGTATCTGAAGAGGGCAATCATGTCTCCCCTCAGCCTCCTCTTCTCCAGGCTGAACATCCCAAGTTCCCCCAACCTTTCCTCGTAGGGCTTCCCTTCCATCCCACTGATCATTCTTGTCGCTCTCCTCTGGACTTGCTCCAGTTTGGCTGCATCTTTCTTAAAGTGAGGTGCCCAGAACTGAACACAGTACTCAAGGTGAGATCTGACCAATGCTGAATAAAGAGGAACTATAACTTCTCGTGACTTGGAAGCTACAGTCCTCTTAATGCAACCTAAAATGGCATTTGCCTTCTTTGCAGACACATCACACTGCTGACTCATGTTCAGCTTGTGATCCACGGCGACTCCAAGATCCCGCTCACATGTTGTGCTGCCAAGCCAAGTATCCCCCATTTTATACCTATGTTTTTGGTTTTTATTGCCTAAGTGCAGAACCTTGCACTTCTCCCTGTTGAAATTCATTCTGTTTGTTACAGCCCAGGATTCCAGTTTATCCAGATCCTCCTGGAGGTTTCTCCTGTCTTCTGATGTGTTTGCTACTCCTCCCAGTTTGGTGTCATCTGCAAATTTGATCAGGCTCCCCCGTATCCCTTCCTCCAAGTCACTGATGAAAATGTTAAAGAGAACCGGTCCCAAGACAGAGCCTTGGGGTACCCCACTAGAAACTGACCTCCAGGTTGACACAGAACCATTTACTAAAACCCTTTGAGTGCGGCCATCGAGCCAGTTGCAGATCCACCTAACAATTGCCTTGTCAAGCCCATATTTTTCCAGCTTCCTAATTAAAATGTCATGTGGGACTTTGTCAAATGCTTTGCTGAAGTCAAGATAAATGACATCCACAGCATTGCCACTGTCCAGTAAGCTCGTAACCCGATCAAAAAAGGAGATCAGATTTGTCTGGCAAGATTTATTCTTGGTAAATCCATGCTGGGTTGTTTTGATCACCGAGTACTTGTTTAGATGTGCACAAATTGTGTGTTTTATGATTTGCTCTAATATCTTGCCCGGGATTGAAGTCAAACTGACTGGCCTATAATTTCCCGGGTCTTCTTTTTTTCCCCTTCTTAAAAATTGGGACTACATTTGCCCTCTTCCAGTCCAGTGGCACTTCTCCACTCCTCAAGGATTTCTCAAAGATGATCGACAGAGGCTCTGCAAGGACATCTGCCAGTTCCTTCAGAACTCGAGGATGCAGCTCATCCGGTCCAAATGACTTGAATTCATTTAGGCCAGTTAAGTGGTTTCGAACCAGTTCTCTGTCAATCTTAATCTGCTGTTCTGTACCATCCATGTTTTCATTACCTCTTAGGGGATGTAAACACATCCCCGAATCAGTCAATGATCCCGCACCCCCATTTGCACAGCCCTCCTTCTGTGAATAGACGGATCCAAAGTAGTAGTTGAGCAGCTCCGCCTTCTGCTGGTTTCCAGACACCTGTTGTCCATCCTTGTCCAAGAGCAGCCCCACCCCCTCGTCTCTCCTCCTGTTCCTCTGGGCATATCTAAAGAAGCTCTTTTTGTTATCTTTGACTCCCCTGGCCAGCCTCAGCTCATACTGAGCTTTAGCATCCCTGACCCCCTCCCTACATGACCGGGCTACCTGCCTGTACTCCTCTCTGGTGATCTTTCCAGTCTTCCACTCCCTATACTTCTCTTTCTTTAACTTCAGCTGATCCCCAAGTTGCCTATGGAGCCAACCTGGTTTTTTCAGCATTTCCCCCCCTTTCTTTTTTATTGGAATTGTTTCTGACTGTGCTTGTAGAAGCTGCCTCTTAAGGAGCTCCCACCCATCTTGGGCCCCTTTCCCCATTAGATCATCAACCCATGGGATCCCACCTATGACTCCTCTAAGCCTGTTGAAATCAGCTTTCCTGAAATCCAACATGTAAGTTTCACTCTGCACTCTTTTTATTTCCCACATTATTCTAAATTCCAGCAGCTCATGATCGCTTTCCCCTAAAGTTCCCACTATGTTGACCTGATCAACCAGTTCTTCATGATTTGTTAAGATCAGGTCAAGGATGGCCCCTCCCCTTGTCGTTTCCTCCACTTTCTGGACCATGAAGTTATCTTCCAGGCCCATCAGGAATCTACTGGAGCTTCCATGTTTGGCTGAGTTTGTCTCCCAGCAAACATCTGGGTAGTTAAAGTCCCCCATTACTACTACCTCATATTTCCTTGCAATGCCTGCCAGTTGCTCCAAGAAGACATCGTCTACTCCTTCTCCTTGGCCTGGCGGTCTATAGTAGACGCCCACCACAATGTTTTGTTTCTTATTTTCCCCCCTTACTTTTACCCAAACACACTCCACAGGGATATCCAGACCACTCTCCTGGATTTCAGAGCAAGTATATATGTTCTTGACATATAATACTACTCCACCTCCCCTTTTGCCACTTCTGTTCCTCTGGAACAGAAGCTGATAGCCTTCCAATTGTGTGTTCCAGTCATGGGAGTCATCCCACCAAGTTTCCGTTATTCCTATCAAATCAAATTTCCCTTCACTTGCTAAAAGGTCCAGCTCATCTTGTTTATTTCCCAGGCTCTTTTTATTTGTGTAAATGCAACTTAAAGCCCTGGAGGTTGCAACTCAATGCACTTCCCTCCTTTTTTGTAAGGCCAGGCCCCTCTAAAGATTTTTGAGTTACAGCTGTAACTCATCTCTCATCTCCATGCTCTGCAGTTCTTTCAGTAAAAACCGAAAGGCAAAGGGATTGCATGTATACCATGTCTTTAGTACTTGTCTGAATGGAAGTAACTCATTTTTAGGTTTACTTTATGCACATTAACACACACACGCACATGGTGCACACACACACACACACACACACATTTACAGACACACACACGCGCACACGCACAGAAAGTCAAAATAGTCTAGCCTAGAGCAACTCTGGCAATTTTTGTCTTTTGCTTCTTTAGGATTTGGTTCTAGACTTTCTGATGTTTTAAGGGGGGAGGGGAACCGCACCCCAAAGAGAATCAGAGCCCCAGGACATCTATAATTTACAAAACTTTCTGAGTTGCGCAAACATCTCTTAATTTTTTTCTGGAACACTCAGCTATTGGCTGGGAAACAGGAGTGAGGCAATACCTGCAAACTGGCCGGCATCCATTATTTCTGTTCTTTGTAGTACCTGCTTTGAAAATCTGCTGGTCTAGTGGGACCATATTCTATTCTTAAAGAACTGAAGTCCACTCAAAGTAATAGACCATGCATTAAAGATTTATATAACTGAAGGCTTCTGTGTGGTCCCCAGAGAATTTTCAGCTGCAATCTCAATCATGTGGTTGATGGACAAACAGATTTCCAGGAGTCTGAAATCCTATGCACAGTTACTCAGAGTAAATTCCACTGAGTAAACTGGAGCTTATTTTGAAGTAATACAAAGGATTCAGCTGCACGTTGCCCTCACAATAAGAACAATATTTATTTTTAAGGTGCTTTTGGAGCTAGGCCTTGTACAGTATTGGAATTAAAGAAGAACAAATTCTGCCTGCAGGTTTACAATCTTACAACGACAAGACTAGGGGGGAAGGGGTGCAGTACTAAGGAAATAAAAGGTAAGCCAGAGATTAGGGGGTCAAAAACTTGGGATATTTTCAGATTTTGTTGAAGCAAGATGGGAAAGGTACAAATGTTCAAAAGTGGTTATTTCAACAGAAAAATGATGGAGGTATGATATCAGAGACAAAAACTGAGTTTCAGACCCGCTGATTTGTGGAAATGATGATGCATTTAATGTCACATCTTGCTTGACCCCAAGAGCCCAATTCTATTCTTCTTCCATCCTCTCTGGGGAAGCTGCATTGAAAACTGTATTAATGCTGTATGCAGTGGGAGGGACAGATAAGAAGACTTCATCAGGAAAAGGGGATTTAAATCACCATACAACTGTTTAAGCTTCTCAACCTTCTATGGGTCTCCTTGGACCTGTACTGGTGATTGGTTGCGCAAGTTGGAGAAAGGAGGTGGGAAAGCTGTTGGATGGGGATAGGATCTGGGTGCATCTTCTGCATCAGATCCACCTCCTCCCATAGTCTCCATCATATTCCATCAGCAGCCATTCTGTGGCACTTTCATGGGGTCTACTCCTTGTTCCCAAAACCTCACAACACAATATTTGCAAGTTTTGCCAAGAGGGACAATAACTTTTATGGTGGACAGTGTTGTCAAGGATGCACACCAGCTATTCTTTGTCATATGCAAAGTTGAACTGACAGAGGGCACAATCCTATGCATGTGTTTAATGGGATTTACACCCAGAAAAAGGTGTATAGGATTTCAGCCTGAATGCTTAGTGATTTGTATCTCTCTCTTTTGTGTTTTTTGAATATTGTGTGTGTGTGTGTGTGTGTGAGAGAGAGAGAGAGAGAGAGAGAGAGAGAGAGTTGGAGGCAACCTGGATATATAACATCAGCAAGAATTTGAATTCATGCTGGAGAAGAATTGAGGGTTACTCATGCTTGCCTCTTCTCTGACATTTGCATTATGGCTCCCTATACTCATATCTGGGATTCAGTTAGGGTGCAATCCTAACCTATGCTAGCACAACTCATCAGTCTTCCCATTCCCATGGTGATTTAGGGATGCAAGTGCATGTCTGTGCATTGACCTAACCCTGCTCAGGAGTGCTGCAGAATAGTCTTAATGGCACTTTGGTGACACCCCCAGGTCAGTGCAGGACTTGTGCCAAGGCTTAGACCAGCCTAACTGACCTAACTGCACTGACCAGTTAGTGCAGCCTCACTTACCTGCACTAAGATTGCAGTCTTAGTGAACTTCTCTAAAAGCTTTGGATGACAAAACCTATTCATCTGCTGACTGTCAAAACCTGTAAGTCCCTTGAGACTACTTAAATAATGTCCAGGTTCTGCAGATAACTTTGAAGGGGGAGCACAGGGGAGACTTAGCATGCAATCCTAACAAATTTAGGCTGGCCTAATTCACTTGGCATATCTTCCCATGGTGATGTAGGGAGGTCGGCATATGCCTGTGAACTGGCCTAATCCCCCCCAGGAGCAGGGAAGAAGTGCCTTATGGCACTTTTATGACACCCCCAGGTCAGGACAGGACTTAGGCTGGAGCTTAGGTCAGCCTAAGTGGAGCTTAGGACTGCATATATTTTTAAAGTCCTCTTAGTTGATTCTACACTTATCCAAAATGTAGAGACAATTGAAAGTGGCTGTGCAGACTTTTACTAGCAAAACTGTCACTCCAAGTAGTCCAGTAAAACCCTTTCCGCTGCTTCCAAACACTCTCCATGATTTGCATCAGTTTAATCTACTTTATTGGTAACAAGCACGACATAATTGCAGGGCTTTAGATCAAAAAACTGTTAAAGAGAAACTTGTAACATACCAATGACTGGATTTGTGCATGAGAGACCACGACTTGAAATAATTTAAAGCTCTCTTAACAGTATGAATAAAGGTTGCAATTAAATCAACCCCTATCTCATTTTCTCCATGCAAATTACTATTCCTTCCCTACATGATCAAAATGTGCTAATAGTGAAAGCTCATTTGAGAAACTTTCTGACAGCTCAACAGTGATGCGCTTGGTAGGAAAGGCACTATGGATAGTGTGCAATGAACAGTGCATAAAACTATTAGAATGAATCAATTCAAAAGCTGCAATCCCATGTATAATTATCTAAACCTTGCACCATTCAGTGTAACTTCCTTTAGAATAAACATATATAGGGTATGAGACAAAATAATAACCATAACTGGTAGAATCCCTGGGACATTTTCACATCCAGGGAAATAAAACTCACATCAAAACTCTACTCAAAAACTTACATCAGAGTTTTTCAGCTAAAGGTTTAGAAAACATGGTCAGACCCTGACCCTTGCTAGATTGGGTTCATGATGCATTTTGTAGACAGGTACAAACTGTGATTATTCACCACCAGAATTGTGAAACGTACTTTAGCAATAAAGGGTACAGAGCTAGCCAGTTCATACCAAATACTGACCTCAGGCTGATCTGTGATAGCAAATGACATCAAAAGAATTGTGGGAATAAATAGACCTGATTTATTCATCCCTATAAGAATATCAGGCTGAGAACGACTCCCAACTTCCTCTCTGATTGATGTATGCCCAAGGTCATATACACAACTCTAACTGTCAATAGGAATCAGATTAGTGTGATGTATTATTCAGTGTTTATGACAGCAAATTTGTATTAGTGGCTGAAAAGAGTCTAGTAGTATTCTCTGAGTGCTGCATGATGTTGACATACAACTTGTACAAAGACTGTTGGTAATAGTGCTCATCCTGACAACATGGAATTTGTTTTCTTTGTGAAGATTCCTCATTGATTGAAGCTAATTGTACTTTCATCAATTAATCATTGCACCTATCAACACCAACCCACTGTTTATTTAAAATAAAGGTAATGAATTAATAATTAATTTTGAATAATTTCCAGCAGTTGAAGAAATGAAATAAAAGTATACATTGAATAAAAGAGCTTCTATGAAATAGTTTCCACTTGACAGAATATTTCCACTATATGCAACCATGAAACAGAGCCCTTTGCTTTCATTCTAGCACCATCCCTTGTGTCTTCTTCTTTAGCACACAATCCCAACCATGTCTACTCAGAACTAAGCTCCATTGTGTTTAGTGGGTCCCAGGAAAACGTCTTTAGGATTACAACATGTATCAGCCAAAAGAAAGTTGTGTGAAGATCCAGTGCAACAAATCAACAGCTGCATATTTGTGACACTATAGAGTGGAGAGAGTGGTATAAGAAAAAAGCCTTGAGATGAGATAATTGGCCAGAATAAACCTAAAATGTTAGTGTAATGCACTGATTTTGGATAGGCACAAAGGATTTAAATAGTTTCTTGTTTTAACATACATTTGCAGTAGCACCACTGTCCACCACATAACAATTATAGCCTGTAGACATTCCAGTCACCTTAACCAAGGAGGAGTATGCTAGATTTCTGAACCTAACTATTGGTTCTAGAACTTTCATAATTTTTGGTTAGATTTGATTAGATTTGATTAATTTTTGATTAACTATTGATTAGAACTTTCATAGTTTGAACTGACAGTTGGGTTTGTCAGTTGGAGTTGGCAGTTGGAGCTCTGTCAGTTGGAGCTCTGACGTCAGTCAGAGCAGAGGAAAGCTGTGAAACTCTCTAAGGCTGCAATCCTAAAGACACTTTCCTGGGAGTAAGTCCCATTGAACACAATGGGCTTACTTTTGAGTAGACATGGTTAGGATTGTGCTCTAATACTGATAAACTCTGAGGTGTTTTAGACTGAAAGTCTTGAATTTATATGTATGACCCGGATTGTCTTGAACTACTCTGAATTGTAAATACAGTTAATAGAAAACTACTCTGCTGTGTATGTCTTCACTCTTGCAGCACATAAACAGTCACAGGACATCAATCAGTCAACATCTTGACAGTTTTGAAGCATTAAGGGTGATAGAACTGAAATGTGAGACAAAGCATAACTCACCTGGGATAACTTCCTGTGGTGGTGTGGGGCGGCCAGCGCATGTCTGTGCACTGGTCTAATCCTCCCCTGAAGTGGGGCAGAACATGCTTTGGCCTCCCAACACTAGCACAAGAAGTTATGCTAGGTGAGTAGTAAGCATGTCGATGTAGCCTGGGTTGATTTAATACAGCTATGAGAGTCACTTGGTAGCTGCCGGGCAGAACCAAGGGTTTTCTGAATCCCTATTTGATATAGGGTTACCATTGGCAATATCTTTAGTAAGACCTATAAAAAGGGATGGAGCCAACACCCAGGGGTTACTGTTGTTGGTTGGTTGTCATCGGTGGTCAGATGGTTGGTGGTGTTCACTTACAGTGTGGCATGGTGTTCCATAGGAACTATGCCTTGTGTGGAGTGAAACATCATTGTTTGGACTTGGGCTACTGGACTCTTGTGCTCTGCCCATGCTCATGGACTATGCACAAAAAGACTCTTTCGCCTCTCATGAGTTGAACTAAGCTGGAAAGGAATCTAGCTTGTGTAAATGTGACCTGCTGCAGAAAACCAAACTTATTCAGCTAAGAAGAAAGTCAATCTGTTGTGTGCCAGTTAGAAACAATGGCTACAGTCCAGAGTAACTACAGGACCTTTTACACCGACATAGTTACAGTGCCACCTATGGGAAACCTGTGGGAAACGCATAGAGCAATCTAGAGTAAGTGCCTCTTACATCTTCTCTAGTTACTCTGGATTGCAGGGAATGTCTAGCATAGCAAGTTAACTTTATTGTTTTGTGTATTTGATACCTATAATGCCAACACGCTTGTTGCCTTATGTTCTTTAAAATAAATCTTATCTTTACTTTTTAATTAACTGTTTGTGGATGCTTATTCAACCTTCCCAGGAACGGACCTTGGGGAGAAACGAATTAGCTACCAAAGTTTGAATATTAAAGTTGGGACATTCTGGTGGCCAGAATCCCTACTGTCTTCCTAATAACTCCCTGTTAAGAGTCAGGGACTGTTTGGAACTATCCTGGTGTTCTTCCCTAAAATTAAATCCTTGCCCTGAAATCATAGTGACTAGAGCTGCCTCTCTGGGTTTCACGCCAGGTAGGTCAAACGTAAAACTTTGATCTCGTGATTCATATAGCCACTCTTGTCAGGGTTTAGATAAACAGAAAGTGCAAGGAGAAGAGGGATTGGGAGGAAAGTATACTCCTAGAATAGCTCTCGATAAAACTACTGCAGTGTTAAATGTTCAGGATGAAAATCCCACTTTCAGAGAGGCCAGATGGCCAATTAAGCAAATGTGGAGAGCTCCCTTTTGAAAACCTGAGATTTGTTTTGAAAATGGTTGCTCTTGTGTCCCTTCCCCCTTCACACGGCAGTTCTAATATAATACTCCATGTTCTTCATCAAAGATACCAAGGACTCAAGCCTTCTGTTTTTTCTTATCTGTATGCCACCATGAAGTTCACTATAAGCACAATTCTAACCGTTACTACTCAAAAGTAAGCCCCTTTGTATTCAATGAGTCTAATTCCTAGGAAAGGAATTGCAGGAATTAGGATTGCAGCTTTTGTTGTTTTAATAGCTAAACAAACAAATTGTCCCCACACAAAGGTGTCATATTTCCATCCATGATTCCAGTGTGATTTGGGACTGTTATTCAGTTAATAAATTCAGTTAAAAAATTCAGTTAATAAATTAATAAATTGGGACTGTTATTCAGTTAATAAATTCAAGCACTTCAAGGTTTCACATACTACTGTATTAATGTAGCACAAAGTATAGCTCTAGAAAACCCTCTGCAACCTTGGGCATGTTCACATACCACGTTCGCATACCATGTTCAATTTCTTGGGCATGTTCACATACCACGTTCACATACCATGTTCAATTTCTCCAGATGGTGAACTAATATAGTAATGTTTGGAACATTTCATGGTCCTTATCTCCTATTGTTCTATGCTTTATATATTTTCTCTTTACTTTTGTGTGACTGCCTATATATCTGTACACAGTGATGTCACCAGGGTGGTGCGGTCCACACCAGGTGATGCGCCCACGGGGGGTGACATGCACTGGGGATTTAAAAACTTTAAAATGCACTTAACTTTGATATGGTGCATCCAACCCCACCAAATCATATACTATTGAATTCTTATTGAAGAGCAGAATCCAATGCAGAAATCGGTTTTGAAGTAGAACCTTCCTGTCAAAAGGTATGGCCAAAAAACTAATAATAAAAAATATGCATTGAACTCTATGGAAAGTGACAGTGACCCATATCATGGCTTTACTCATGAGTAGGCAAACGTTGAGACTAGACAGGCTGAGAGGAATCTAAGTACACCAGAATTGTCCTGATCCAATGAACACATCCCCCACAAATCACTCCAGAAGGCGCTCCCTGATGATTGCATTGAAATTCATTGAAAATGGATGTAAACTGCACAGCTGTGTTTACTGGTGGGTAAGCAGGCATGCCTTGGCTGGAGTGGAAGTTCAGTCCAGGAGAGCAGAAGACTTCTAAAACGGTCCCAATCAGGGACATTACGAGGGTGTTAGAAAGGAGGCACCCTTGAAGGGAGTGGCAGCACATTAACTAAATGGTTAAAATCATGGTTTGTAGAAATAATCCCATCATGTTATACACCTTTGAATGTGCAATTTAGAGCAGAATGCAGTGAAACAAACCACTTTATTAAAATGTATGGCTAAAAAAACCAGTGGAGGTGGGGCAATGGCACATAACTACGCCCACCATTCATATTGTTGCCCTGCCCAAGGTATGAGGGTGACACACTGGCCTTCAGCACCAGGTGACGTGAACCCTAGTGACATACATACATTCCTGTCTGTACATAAATTCCAAATGAGGTAGAATTGACTGTACGCCATACAAACCTATGCCAAAACATTTGAATATTTAGGATGCCACCACTTTTTAGGTGAATCTTTTCCAAGACACTTTTACAGTCTGATTTGGCCTTCTTGTACTTCCCTTTACTAAGTACATTTTATTTCTGCTCTGTTACTATACCTTGATGCCCTCTGCTGTGTGTACCAGAATATTATTGACATTTTAATATTAAATTGTTATGACAAGAAGATATTCCATTTACTAAGTAATTTGTTTTACTATGAAGAAAATTGGAAGCTTCAGAAAAAACCATTATGAAAGATTAAGACGGTAGAGCGATTTTGACTGATACAATATGAATTATTATTTTGTCTGCTGAACACCTACAGTATATGTGCTATTATACGTTTTTAAATGATAATGCTAGCGACTTTGAAAATTAAATTTCTTTGGCCAAATATGTATCATGTACAGAAAAATGAAATTCAAAGATTGCTAAAAGTTGGAGGCAAAGATATTTCAAAATTAGAGAATAAGCAGACAGGAATTGTTTATAAATGCTATTGGGTTTAAAATTCACTCAGCATGATCACTGCCTATATCAACCCTCATTCAGCTGAAGTCACTGTGTTTGCACAGTTATTTCAGATTTATTACTTGCTAATCAAATTTGATCTCTTGTTCTTATCACAGATCCAGTGGGACTACAGATCAAGTAAATGATGGGCTTTTGACATTAAGGAGTAACAACTAACCTCTGAAATCTGTGAACAGTACTGTAAATATCTACTGGCCACAGATCTTTATATGACCAATTTCTCTGGTGTTCAAATCAGTGTCTTGAAAGGAAGTAAAAGAACACTTAAGGGTGCAATCCTAACCAATTTAGGCCAGCACAACTCACCTGTCTCCCCAATCTCATGTGAGTGTTGGGAGGCTGATGAATGTCTGTGCACTGGCCTAAACCCCACAGAGTGGGGCACAGCACTTCTGCAACACCCCCAGACTAGCACAAAACTTCAGCCAGGACTTGTGCTGGCCTATAGGCTTGCAGCTTTAGTCTTATGCAGTTACAGAGCATGATTTTTATCAGCATATTGTCTTCTAAGTTATATCGAGCTTGTCAAAGGCAAATGACTTGGAAACAGAAGTCTGTTTCAGGCATTATGTTTTTTACATGCACACATAAAGGTCCCAATCCAGCTGTGTGCAATCCAACTCTTGGGGCATTGGAAGAGTGCATTGCAGTCACCGCCACTCATGAGTCTTCATCTAGCTAAGGATTAGTGGAAGCTTGCTTTCATGTCTGAACAGCCCTTCGTTGCATCAGAATAAAATATTGTATGTATGTAAAAAAGCAATTCACAAATAAAAGTTTGCAAATCCATGCATTATATGGACATATGTTTCATGGAACTAGATCAGTTGTGGCTACAAGTGTGGTAAGATGAGTGTAATAGCTTGCAGTCGATAATGGAAACAATTAGAAAGTAAATATAACTTGCAATGGACGCATACACACATGCAGAATGGACTACAATATCTGCATAAATGGGTTGTACAATATGCAATATTGCAATTTATGAAATATCTGCATAAATGAGGCTATTTTAACAAGTAGCCTAAAAGTGAACAGTACACAAGACTTCCCAACAATTATTGTTGTATTGTCCCAATTTCATACAGGCTGCAATCCTAACTGTTCTTTACTGGGAGTAAGGTCTATTGACTATAATGGGACATACTTCTAAGTAGACATGTATAGGACTGAGCTCTTGATCTCCTTGGTGAAAATCGAGGTAAGGAACATGAAGTACATTGTACACAATGTACAAATTGTCATTCATAGAGTTATGGAACAGATTTTGCAGAAATGCTTGCTAGCAACTGACAATCCCAAGTACTCATTAATACAAATAATTGAATGGTTTCTGTCTAAAGTTCTTGCTTGGTCAGAAAGGTGCAGAACTCTTGCTGCTGAAGTTTCACTTGCTTTATATATGAGCTTGGGGTTATTTCATCAAACATAAAGGCTTTCTGCCAGGATAGAAAGTAACCTTTCATATCATATGCCTCTAATTAATAGTGAACTGTAAAGACAGCCTTCAATAACTCTTCAACTGAGGTGTCACCAATACACCTAACTCTGAGCTCAAGGCCAAATGGAGTGATCTGAACTCAAAAATCTCATTGACTTGGCTTTTAACCTGAATTAAAATAGACTTCAGACGGCACTAAGTTATCTGTATTGATGCTATGTCCTTGGTCGTCTAAGCCAATTTTATGTCTTCTGAAAACCACTGGCTCCATGATAAAAGCTGCAAAAATGTTATTGGATCAAACTTCTGCTGTCCTCCATGAAAAATGGGGCAAACATTCTAAGACTTTTAGCAAAATCCTATTCTCTTTGATGCCAGCAGAGTGCATGCTCCAGAAGCGCAAACTGTCACAAATGTGGTTAAGGTCCAAATGCTATCCATTTTTTCTGCGCTGATGCAGATTCCTTAACTGTGTTAATGGGGCATGCACTTCATTCTGTGGTGATGGCGGAGTCACAGAGAAAACCTCAAGGTAAAGGAATGGTTATTTTGTGGCTGCATCAGTTCTGCAAAGTGGTTAGGATTGGGCACTTTATAAAGGTATAGTTCCCAGGCTTGCCCTGAACACTGGCACAGCAGAGATGCTTTGCAAAGCAGGTATGTTCAGCACTGAACTGTGCAGGGGTGAGTGTGGGTGTAATGGGTAGGGATGGGAAGGGCAGTGGTTGGGATAGTGGTTGGGATAGGGATCAGGCCTGAGAGAGGTGTGGGTTCATATGGGCCACTGCCATATGTAGACTCTCCCTCACTCGGGATCTTCAAGCAGTGACTGACTGTAGAGTGCAGTGCTCATCCCTATTTCTAAGCCCTTAGACTCTGAGCCAGCGTTGTCCAGACACTTCCATAGTCATGGAGCCAGCATGAATGCACACAAAACACTGTTTTACCTTCCCACCAAGGTGGTACCTATATCTAATTGCAAGCTTTTGAACTGCTAGGTTGGCAGGAGCTGGGCTAAGGATGGGAGCTCACCTCATTTTGTAGGTCTTAACTCTTGGCCTGCTGGTTAACAGGCACAGTATTTTAACCACTTGTGCCACCACAGCCCTTTCCTGCTAAACATCCCTATGGAATTGATAAGTGCAGGGGAACCATCCAATAACAGTCGGGATAACAGTCTGACTGGGCTGTTATTTAGTAACTACATAGAATGTATTTTTAGGGCATTGTCAAGCAGTTATGACATGATAGGTCAGTCACTCTGAGTTTAGCGAGTGATAGTAGTGGGTAGTTATACTGATTTCGTTTTTTGATACAGTGCTTTTACTATAGTCTCCAAGTAATTAAGGTCTGACTTAGAGATAGCTACACCTGTGCTTTTGTGCAAGCACAGTCCATCTGGCCCCAGGCTTTTGTGCCTGCACCATAGCGTTGTTTCAACAACTCCAACTTCCAAACCTAGGCAGGCAAGGCAGGCAAGACATGGCAACCTAAGCTGAGTAGCTTCTTAATGGGAGAGTAAACCTGGGACCTTATGCATTCAAAACACATGCTCTACTACTGAGCTGTGACCCCACTCTGATTATTCCACTAGCTAACTTTTTTTTAGCATGCTACCTCCCTCATCTTCCATTCTTCTATTGGCCCTAATCACTGGAACTATTTCAGTCAATGAAAAATAACTAGAAGCACAGGGTTGGAAGAAGATATGAGTATCTGTTGCTACTGACTTTCCAAAGCCAATTTTTATATTTTTACCAGGCTGTTGCCCACAGGCTGAGCTAGCATTTAACATGGGCAAGGAGGAGCCTTGTGCATGGTAATAGAAAGCCTAATCCCTTGAAATATATTCATTTACAATATGGTTTGGCAGTCACTGGTAAGGGCAGGAGGCCCTACTGATTAATTAATGTTTAATCAGGTTCTGTGGTATCTGGCATTATGTGCTGTATTAACATTTATTATATTTTTATTGATCTTGTCGGCTTCCTGCTTGGCAGAAACCCATAACTCTGTAACATTGCGAACAATATCGTAATAGCCTTATCCTAGTGGAACATTAGGATTTGTTCATAGAGCTAGAGGAGGGCTTTTGCTCGTTCAACATCCAGGACAGTGAAAATCTTTACATTATTGGGATTAGCTACATTCTTAATGTGATTTTTTAAATCATTAGCTTTTTAATTGCAATTTCCCCACCTTCTTATTTTATGCATGAGGTTTAATGAGTCAAGCCTGCCACTGACATCACTGTTGGCTAAAAGAGCACAATCCAATGTGTTCCATGGGTCTTACTCCCAGGAAAGTGACTTTAGGATTGCAGGCAACGCATAGAAACTTCTATAACTCCACTCCCAGGCCAAAAATTGTACCTTCCATTGATATAATCTGCTTGTTCTGACATGCTAAGTTCTTCCTTCTTCAGCAATGGGGGCACAAATGCAATCTGAATCAGGATTACAGTAAGAAAAGGAAGTTTTAGTGATCCCAGGTTAGTAGGCTACCACAACTATTATTTGACCCCAAAGCTTTCGTTCATGAAATGAACTTGAGATCAGTTTTTACCACCTGTTTACCAGGGAAGAGACAAAGTACAGGTCCAACTTTGTTATACACAGAATTTTTTTACACAGATTTAATTCAACAAGAATGGCCACTGCAAATCACAGTTTAAAAAACTACTTCTACTGTTGTATTGAGTCATGCAAGCAATCATTCCATTTTTCAATTCCAGAATCAAACCGTTGCAGATATTGAGGCACTACCTTATTCAATTAGGCACTATGGAGGTGCAAGAAATTTGGAAGTGTTTTGTTAAATCTTTTTTCATTGTTTTCTTTATACATTGATATTTTTTATCTACGGGAGGTTCTGGAACAGAAGTCTAGTGGATAATGAGGGACACCTGTAGTCTCATTTGGGGCGAACTAGTGTAGGGCTCAGTAACAGCAAAATGCATGGCCATTAGAACTTCAGTTGATTGGACCCAAGACTAACAAATGGTGTTATTAGCCAGGAATTTCAAATTATTCTCTGCCACTGCCATTACAAAGCTACAAAAAAAGTGCAAGGTATGTTTCACTGGCAGGTATAATGAAAGGATATTATGCGTCCTTCAGGCACCTGTTGGAAAAGGTACACTGTTAGGACTCCATTATCATTTGAATGGAGAGAGATTAAATCCACTTTAGATACTGAGTGAGGAGAAAAAGGATTATTTAGCCAGCATTGCTGTGGGCTACAAAAGAAGAAATCATAGAAAAGCCTGAAGGTCTTACATGAAATGGATTTTAAAAAGGAGAATTGCTTTTCTAGATGTTTTTCATAGCATCAGCCACAAACGGTTATGAAAAGGAGACGAGGAGCTTTAGGCTTTTGTATGACTTTTCTCTTGTAGCCCTAGCAATGCGGAGAAATTATTCTGACATCTCATCTTAGTCTGCAGTGATGGCAAACATAACAAGAGAAATGTAAAATCTGTACAGGGTCACCCCCATGCGGCTTAATGAAGCAATCACCTCAGTTGGCTGATCGGCAGGGAGCACCCACCGGGGTCCAGAGATGTAACAAGGATGGAGCCTGATGCGCACAACAACTGGGTGCTACACCAAGCGGAACATGTTATTTTCTTCTGCTAAGACCTCCTCCTTTAAGACTTCTGGGTTCTCTATGAGAGGTAGTGGTGCTGAAAGTGGCCACTTCACAATCTGGATGCTGCCCCTCTTCCTTCTCCTGTGGAGCTCCCACTTGAAGAGAGTGCCCCTTTGAGAGGGACCCCCGCAAGAGAAGGAGTGGCAGCCAGATTGGTTGCTGAAATGGTTGCTGACTGCACCTCCTCCTTTTCCAGGCAAACCTGGATGTCACATCACTGCCCTAAGAGTCAGGACCATTAGATATGCCTCTGCCTGCCCAGTTGTCATCACTGCTCTTTCTCCTCCAACACTTCTTGGATTGAACCAGATGAGGGAAATGGAAAAGAAAAGGAAGTGTGGAGGAGAAGAGAGTGCTAGAGCATCAACAAGGTGAGGAAGGAATAGAGGCTGGTACATCACCCAGTAAGAGAGCTGAGTATTTGGCATGCAGCTTCAGGTGCAGGAGGCCTTGGTCTAGCCTTGGTTACCACCATCATAAGTCTAGGTTCCAGGGTCAAGTTGAGGCTCTAGGCTCCTAGACCCAGAGCTGGCTACAGAGTTGTCTGTCTTTGCTTTTCTTAAACCTTAGTTTCTGTGGATTATTTTCCAAAGTTACTTTCCAAAGTCCTACCAATCCAGAGCCCTTTAAATAAAATGTCATGGTGGCCATGTTTTGTTTGAAGAAAAGGTCAGCAATTACAACTGTCCTATATATGCAATAATTTAAGGAGTTCTGTGCCACATTTTAAGAAAATGTAATATACTAGATGTAATTGTAATCTTTTAATAGAAGTCTGCTGCAAGCTTATTCCATTTCTCAACTTTTAATTCATTTACAAAGCCATGAGGACTTAATTTTTATGAATTTACAGAAGCAACTTTTTATTTGTATCTGGTATTGGTGGTGCACAGTTCTTGGCAGTGCAGAGGAAATTTGACAGAATATTAAGCCTTAATAGCAGGGGTCCTCAAACTACGGCCCATGGGCCTCAATCTGGCCCACCGGCCTTTTGGGGGATTTGGGAGGTGCTTTGTGGGCGTGTGGGGGGGCAGTCTAAGGCTGCCGCGGTGAAGATCCGCCAGTCACGGCAGCTCTGTGCAAAGGAAGAGAGCCCCTCTGAGCTCTGGAATTTGGGCAGCTTCAAGCTGGCCCTTTAAATTTTTTTTTTAAAATGTTGCGCATGCACCCGCTCTCTTGCGACCACCCCACCAGTAGGGGCTTCAGGCTGGAGCACACGCCTCTCGCTCCAGCTGCCAGGGGCTTGAGGCTGGCATGCGTACCTCCCACTGCTCTCTCACAGCCACCCCAGTTGCCAGGGGCTTACTTCTGAGTAGACAAGCAGAGAGCTGGGCTATTAAGGCCACCCACCCATCCACACTTTCCTGGGAGTAAGCTCCATGGACTATAATAGGTCTTACTTCTGAGTAGATATGCAGGGGGCTGGGCTTACTTTCCTGGGAGTAAGCCCCACTGACTCTAAAGGGCCTTACTCCTGAGTAGACATGCATAGGCTTGGGCAAAATTCCTGAACAGCAAGCCCAAAATTGAGGTGAGCTTGTCTTTGTGTGTGTGTGTGTGTGTGTGTAAGAATACATGGGTGTGTGGGTGTGTGTGAGAGAGAGAGAATGCATGGTGTGTGTCAGTGTATGTCAGTGCATGCAGATTGGTTTGAGGGTGTCTTACAATTACGTCTTAAGTCTAACGTGTAAAATATGTTGTAGAAAAATACGTTAAGTAAAATATGTTGAAGTAACGTGTTGCTGGAAACTGCTTTGAGGGCATCTTGCATGTCTGTGTGAGAATCAGGCATGTTAAAAGGTTTTCAATTTCAAAAGTGTTGAAATTAAGTACAGGAAAGCAATACAAGCATTTTTGCTTCATTTTAACATGTCCTACATTTGTATATATGTAGGACAAATGTAGGACAATGTAGGACAAAATGTAAGACATCCTACATTTTGTCCTACATAAGTCCTCTGACTCTCCAGCCCCCGACAGTGTCTGAGGGACAATGAACCAGCCCTGTTTAAAAAGTTTGAGGACCCCTGTTTAATAGCTTTAAGTAGTGTCGAGGAAGTTGGATCAGCTGGGTAGGACCTCTCATGACCAAATCCTCACAAGGGCCACACCAGCAATCCACTGGCAGCAGGTCTGGTCTAGAGGGCTGAGCTGCTGTAAATTGCCTGAAGATAAGATCTGCAGGTTGCAGTCTTGACAACACCTGAAGCCGTGCATGGATAGGTGATATTGGACTGTGGGAGTGTGTGTAATGAAAGAAATGCAGTTGCATTTCTTTAGTCTGTCCAGTGAGCAATGTGAACGTGAGACTGGACATAAAGGGAAACATCTAAGAATAAAGGAGTTCTTGAAACAGAGAACCCTTCTTTGAATTGTAAAACCCCTCTAGGGTTAGTAAGCCTGCCTATGTAAACCGCCTTGAGAATAAACTCAAAAGAGAAATCTGATGACTTAGAAGGTGGTATATAAATACCTATGTTTGTTTATACGGTGGGCTGCCACATTTCTAAGTGAGCCATGGCGTTCTGAGGTGGTAGTGGCAAGTGGATTGGGTATGGGTGATGCATTAGTGGGTAGTGCCCATGCCTCCATTGCAGGCTTTCTTCACCTTTACCATCCTTATTTAGTGCTAGGGATAAATATCTGATTGTGAAAGTACTGGTATAAATTAACTACAAATATCCGGTTATATTCATATTTATAGTGGCTAACACAGGTAGTATTTTTCAGGATCATTGTAGTAAGAATAAGGGAGAGTAATGATGGAACTTCCTTTTTCTTCTCTCTCTCTCTCCTAAAACAGCAGGTACACAAAATTGTAGTAATGAACTACTCCCAGTACAGTCCACTGGATAGAGCAGTAATGTTTAATTTTGCAAATTATTGTTTGTGAAGCTGATTAATCCAAATTGAGTCTACCCTCCAAAAGGCAATACTGTATATTGTCCTCGCCCCAAACTGTATTGTTCCAAGGACAGTAAAATTTTGTCAAGAGTATTTAAATTTTTCTCCTGCTCCAACCACTAACCTTGTTCTGCAAGAAATAATTGCTCTATTTCTGTTTAAACCTGCTACTTTAGCAGAAAAGGGATTATTCGTTGGCACTGACATTTAAGGGGATGTACATACTAGAAGTCCATTGCACACCAGTCAAAACCACTTTATATATCTATTCAAGGTAATATGGTGTTTTGTAAATCCTGAATCCCTCTGGAGCCTTCCAAGAATCTACTGCTGAGAAATTGTGCCTGTCCTCAGTCTTCTTACGCATCACAGCTGAAGTTGATAATGGAACGCCTCCAGCAATCCTATATTGGATTTGCCATTTTATTTTTATTTTCAAAATCTGGGGGTTTGTTTGAGTTTGGCTACATTAAAAGACAGTTTCAAGGAGAGGAAAAAAGCAGTAGAAACTCAGAGAAAATTGCGCTACTAATCATATTTCCATAAGCGGCCCTCTGTAGCATTACAGTCACACAGTATATTTATAATTTGGTTTATATGAGATACAGTTTAAGTTGAAGAAAATTGGTTTCCTTTTCAAAATGTCATGTTTCTCATTTCCTTTCTGAATATTTAGCTGTTTCAAGCTCTTATCAGCCTTTAAATCACTTCAAAACACACTCCGTAATTAAAATGCAGCAAATCCTCATGAATCAATTTTAGTTTTTTGATTTGTTCTAAAACACATTTAAGTGAAGCTGAAAAGCCTGCTCAAATGTGATATAATGGACATGAATACAAATGCAAAGGGGGAAACTGTATGGCAGAAAGGAGATTTGGTAAGTGTGTTCATGTGTGCATGTGACCAAAATGTGCATCGGATGCTAGGAATGCAGCAGAGTGGGATGTGAAAACAGAGAGGTATGCTGCAAACAGACCGCAAGAAAACAGAGAGGTATGAGGCTATAATGCTGTCACCTCAGAGGTATTAACATATGGCCCATGGAAGCTTGCTTGCTTGCTGGATTCATTCATTCATTCATTTAATATCACTTCTTGCTTAATGTGAACATGTGAACAAGGGATGAATAACCATAATGACAGTAATATCCTAGGGCCATAAGGCTGCAATCCTTTATGTACACTTTTCTGAGATTAAGCCAGCTCCACTGAATAAAACACACTCCGTAATTAAAGTCAGGGTGACCAGATGCCAAACACAAAATTCCGGAACCCCAAGGCCTAAATTCCTACCTGCTTCAAAAATTGTAGGACACCCCAGAAATGTAGGACAGGTTAAAATAAGCTAAACACTCATAGGGTGAAATCAAGAGTAACTATGGGGAGTCCTTGCTCCAGAGTAAGAACAAGTTACTCTGGATTGAAATACGAATTTCCCATAGGTTTTCACTAGGCAGTGCAGTAACTACGGGTGCATGTAATGTCTCTTACATGCTCCCATAGTTACTCTGGATTGTGACCACAGTGCTTTCCTGTACTTAATTTCAACACTATAATACTTTTTTAAAAATTGAAAACATCTTTGCAAGACCTGTTTTCATCAACAATGCACATGTAAGTGGCTCAAAGCAGACACTCAGGGTGACCATATGCCATAACCAAAAAAAGAGGACAAGGCTCCCCAAAATGTAGGACATCCAAGCACTCTATATTCGAGAATGTGGCTATCTCGTTGCTTAACATTGTTTCTGGGTCATTTCTGAACAGGTTGAAAAGCACTGGTTCCAGGACAGACCTCAGGAGCATGCCACTTTTCACCTCTCTCCACTGTGAAAATTGCCCTTTGACACCCGCGCTCTGTTTTCTGGCCCAGAACCAGTTCATCAACCAAGACCTCAACCAGGAGTTATACTGGTCGTTATCTAGCATCATAGTTTTTGGTAAGCAGGTTAGAAAGACAGCAGATTGGTTTGAAGCCCACTCGGATGAGCTGACACCAGCCCTTGAGGAAAAGAGGAGAGCTCTAACTGCATATAAAGCCTGTTCTAGTGAGCGCAACCTCCAAGCCCTGCGAGCCGCCCGTAGCAAAGTCCAACAGATTGCCAGGAGATGTGCTAATAATTATTGGCTGCAGCTTTGCTCTCAGATCCAGGTAGCAGCTGACACAGGCAACATCAAGGGGATGTACGATGGCATCAAGCAGGCCTTAGGTCCAACAGTGAGGAAATCTGCCCCGCTTAAGTCTGCTACAGGTGAGGTCATCCAGGACCGAGCACAGCAGATGGCACGCTGGGTGCAGCACTACTCTGAGCTATACTCCAGAGAAAATGCAGTAACTGAAGAAGCATTAAACAACATTGAGTGCCTGCCTGTCTTGGAGGAGCTTGACAGTGAACCAACTTTAGAAGAACTAAACGAAGCCCTGGATTCCCTTGCTTTTGGCAAGGCACCCGGGAAAGATAACATCCCTGCTGAGGTGCTGTAGAGGGACCATTTCCACTGAATTGTACAAGATATTCTGCCTTTGTTGGAGGGAAGGTGGAGTACCACAGGACATGAAGGACGCTAATATCATCACACTGTACAAGAACAAAGGCGACAGGGGTGACTGCAACAACTACCGTGGCATCTCTCTTCTTAGTGTTGTAGGGAAGCTGCTTGCCCAAGTCATACTGAAGAGGCTTCAGGTGCTTGCAGAGAGGATTTATCCTGAATCACAGTGTGGATTTCGAGCCAACAGGTCCACCACTGATATGGTATTTTCCCTTCGACAGTTGCAAGAGAAATGTAGGGAACAAAGACAGCCACTCTTTGTAGCCTTCATAGATCTTACAAAGGCTTTTGATTTGGTTAGTAGGGATGGCCTTTTTAAAATCCTCCCCAAGATTGGATGCCCACCTAAGCTCCTCAACATCATCACGTCCTTTCACGAGGACATGAAGGGCACTGTAGTTTTTGATGGCCTAACATCAGACTCCTTTCACATCCGAAGTGGAGTGAAGCAGGGCTGCGGCCTCACACTAACTTTATTTGGGATCTTTTTTGCAGTCATGCTGAAGCATGCTTTTGGAAATGCAACAGAGGGAATCTATCTCCGGACCAGATCAGATGGAAAACTCTACAATCTTTCCAGACTAAGAGCAAAGTCCACAGTCCAGCTGAAAGGCTTGCGGGAGTTCCTCTTTGCCGATGATGCTGCTGTTACTGCTCATTCTGCCAAAGACCTTCAACAACTCATGGACCGTTTTAGCAAAGCCTGCCAAGACTTTGGACTAACAATCAGCTTGAAGAAAACACAAGTCATGGGTCAGGGTGTGGATCCACCTCCCTGTATCACAATCTCTGAACATGAACTGGAGGTTGTCCATGACTTTGTGTACCTTGGCACAACTATCTCTGACACTCTCTCCTTAGATACTGAGCTGAATAAACGTATTAGTAAAGCAGCTACCACATTCTCCAATGTGAGTGGCTTACAAAGAGAGTATGGCTTAATAAGAAGTTAAGACGGAACATACAAAGATCCAGGTCTATAGAGCTTGTGTCCTATGCACAAGAAGTTGTATGACGTTGTATGACGTTGAGTTGTTAAGAAGTTGTATGACGGAACATACAAAGATCCAGGTCTATAGAGCTTGTGTCCTATGCACACTCTTGTACTGCAGTGAGTCTTGGACCCTTTATGCATGGCAGGAGAGAAAGCTGAACACCTTCCATATGCGCTGCCTCCAACGTATTCTTGGCATCACATGGCGTGACAAAGTTTCAAATGACGCAGTCTTGGAACGTGCTGGAATCTCTAGCATGTTCACACTTCTGAAACAGCGGCGTCTACGCTGGCTTGGGCACGTCGTGAGAATGGCTGATGGTCAAAGATCTCCTATATGGAGAATTAGTGCAGGAAAAGCACCCTAGAGGGAAACCACAGCTGTGATACAAAGACATCTGCAGGAGGGATCTAAAGGCCTTGGAAATGGACATCAACAGCTGGGAAACCTTGACCTCCGATCGTTCAGCATGGAGGCAAAAGACCCAGCATGGCCTTCTCCAAATGGAAGAGACACTTGTTCGGCAGGCTGAAGCAAAGAGACAGACCCGGTAGCAGCGAAACCTGGGGCCTGGGCAGGGGACAGAATTTATTTGTCTTCAGTGTGGAAGGGATTGCCACTCTCACATTGGCCTTTTTAGCCACACTAGATGTTGTTTCAGGACCTCCAATCAGAGCACGATACCATAGTCTTTCGAGACTGAAGGATGCCAATGAATGCTCCTAAGTGGTTCAACAGAGCCTGCTGCCTGCGTGAGGCAGGGTGCCAAATGTTGTGGCCCCTTTGCTAGGTGCTGTCAGCCTTCTCCTCCCACTCCCTGCATTGGAAAAGGGCAAGTATCCCATTTGGAGGTGCGGGACAAGGAGAAAGAGCAATAGAAGAGCAAGAGAAAGCAAATGGGCAAATGAATATGGGTCATGTCCTTATCTGCTGCCTCATTTGGCCTTATGAAGGGGTAGGGAACAGTCATAGGGGGTTAAACTGAATTCTATTCCACTTTGTCCACAGAATCACAAATTCAGTCAATGTCTTTGCTGTCGCTACTGTACTTGTATGGAACCCTCTATAGCAGTGCTGATCAAGACCCCCTGTTTGTTTAAAGGTCCCCCACTCCCTATGAGGGGCAGGAGACGGGTGAAAAGCAGCAGCACAATTGTCAAGATCGTGAGGAATGGAGGCTGTTTTTTGCCTCCCCAGGGATACTGCCAGGCTGTGCCTGATTGGGGTGGTCTGGAGAGCCCTGAGGAGGTCTGCAGATTGTTTGGCAGAGATCCCCATGGCTAGGAAAAAGGGAAAGGTTCTTGTGCAATTCAAGTGGAAGCCAGACTTCCCTCAACCCCCACTTATATCCAACCCTTCTCATTCTGAAATGGTTTGATGTAGTATGAAATTAAATGTGTCTATTTTAGTCAACCCGTTGATTCAGTATCCAATTTTCTGCTATGATGATAGCAGTGGGAACAGATCACAGAAAAAGCTACCCTTCTTCTGTATGTTCAGTGAAGTTCAGAATACTTTTCATTTCTTGTGCTCCTTTACCAGGATATACAAATGCAGTAGAGCATAGGTAAGTTCATGTGGAGTCTCGTTCATACGCACCAAGTGGCTGCTCATGAGAAAAGTAGTCATTATTAAGCTGAAAAATAATGGATGCTTTAAAACAAGGAGCAACTTGAATAAGGACTTCAATAACTGACAAACTCGTATGTTCATGGATGCAAGGGACTTCATGCAGAATATGACAAAAGCATCATTATTTGTGATTATTATGTGTATGTGTATGCATGATATACACAAACATGCACACACTCACGCACACACACACTCACAGTGTAATCCTAATCAATTTAAGCCAGTGGAACTCATCTGCTTTACATTCCTTTGGTAGCAGAGGCTGTCACATGTTTGGCACTGACCATTACTTCCCCAGGAGTGGCACAGGAGTGCGTCATGACACTGGGATACATTAAGTCCCAGGCCAGCACAAGACTTGTGCTAGGATTTATGCCAGCCTAACTGGGGTTAGGATTGGAATCACATACATATGTGCATGCATGAGGATATGTGAGATTCATCCAAAAAGAAGAAAGTTTTCTAGAAAAAAAACACAAATTAGGGGATACAGTTGTTTCTTACACAGGTGCTATGCCCATGTATTCCTAATGTGTTATTTTCTTCTAGAATATCAGCTTCTTTTGGGTGAATAAATCTCATATATCCCACCCATGCAAGAATCCTATGCTGCTTAGGTAACAGTCTATCCTCCATATTAATCTACCCAGGCCACTGTGCTCTGGAGAGGACACTCAGAGCATGATACCATAGTCTTTCGAGACTGAAGGATACCAATGATAAAGAATCCACATTGGGCTTGTCAGTCCTGTTTTCTCCCCTCTTCACCTTGATGCATGTTCATGGATACATGTTCAGGGTGCATACCAGCAAAGACCAGGCAACATGAGGTCTATTGCAGTGTGATGCTAAGTTGTGCTTAGCATCACACTGTCTATTGCAGTGTGATGCTAAGTTGTGAAGCAGGTGTGCCTTTGCTATGCACAGCACAAGTTTAGAGACTGCTACTGCATTACCGCTGGGAAAGGGAAACTAGTCCCTTTCCCAGTGTTTCAGCTCCTATGGTCTTCTCAGACTTTGGCAATCTCTGGAGGTGGCCTAAGTCTGAGCAGACAGGATTGACCATAAGCCAAAGGAGTGTCCATAAGGACTTGTGTCAGCCCAACAAGTGCCATGGATTTTGCTTACCCTTCTCAGAAAACAGTGTAGTCTGCATGGGTTCCTCTACATCAAGTGGGAAACAGAACTCTGTTTAGGCTTTCAAGGAATCTGGTGCTTGTGGCTGGTGTACCAGTGAGAGGAAGATACTACCCTTGAGTAGGGACCTACAAAAGATGAGGTTAATTTTCTGTTATTATTATAACCCCCTTTCATCAGGAAAAGTAACCTCACCTTTTGCAGGTTTGAAAGCACCCATGAGGTTTGAAAGAATGGCTTTAGACCTCTTCTGCTTATAGTACTGATGTCTGCTCAGCCCTGTCAGTTCTGCCAAATTACCTCAGTTGTCATAAAGCTGCTCTCTAATAAAACCTAAAGAGTTTAATCCTTACCTTAAAAGAAAATTCTGCCTGGAAGAAATGTAAAAGGATGAAGAGTAGGCTAGAGGATAAAGGAATATTTTCAGCTGCATGTGGGAAAGAAGACAAGTTTGCTTGAAAAGTACGGTAAACAAAATCTTTTAAACTTCTATTAAACTGTAGTAGCTGTGGGCTCAAGTATTACTCTCAGCTTTTCCCCCAGTTCACATAAGAACAGGAGTTTTATGTACTGTAGTTATTAATTTAAATATATTTATACCTCACTTTCTTTTCAAATGGAAAACCAGAGGAGGCTTTTTTGGGCTCAGTTGTGTCATGCCCAATTAATAAAATACAGGTTGCCATCTATGATTTTTGTTTCTAGGAACCTCCCTGGATGCCCATTTTTGTGTTTTACAAAAGTAATTGTTTATCATGGTAATAAGGCAGGCAATGAATCAAGATGAATTCTTGATTCTAACCCTTTTCCCTGGAGCTTAAAACAGCTTAGTTCCAGCTCAGAGACAGAAACTTCCCCTGATAAAGCAATTCAGAGGTTAGTAACACTGTAAAGTAAGCCTCACTATAGTCAATGGGGATGACTCCCAGGAAAATGTGGATAGGAATCCACATTGACTATAATGGGGCTTACTTCAGAGTAGGCATGCATAGGATTGGGTTCTTTCCCTTCATGTGATAATCATATGGGAGAAGAAAGGTGGTCTGCCTCCCAGCTGAGATCTGAAACCAAAGCTAAAGCTTAATTGCCTGGCCCATTATGATAAACAGGCTGTTTTTAAGCCATTAACTCAGCCATTAATTTCTACTTAAAGGATGTTTATCTTTAATTTAAAGAACCAACCTCATTCATGTTAAGACTGATAAATAAAACACAGACAATTAGGTTATGAATGGCTCCTGTCTCTGCTGTCCTTCAGACTATTGGAGATGGGGAAAGGTGCAACAAAAATGCACACACATCTTGTGCCTGAAAGGAATGGTTCATTGGAGGGACGATAAAGGGCTTGGTACCTTGTTTCCTCCCAGCAGAGGGGTACAGGGGGTGCTGAGGGGTATAGGGGGTGCAGTTACACCAGACTACAAGCTTTAGGGGGGCTACAAGCTGAGCTTGACACTAGTGGTTAAAATTGTGAAAAACTGAGAATGCATGAATGATAATACCATCATATCATATATTGTTGGGAAGGTGGTTTAATGCAGAATGCAATGAAATAAACATTGAAATATCAGTATTCCATCAAAAATTATGGCTGAGTAAAAAAAGAAAACACAAAAGCCTATGGAACAGAAAGCTAATTTACTTAACTTCCCCATGATACTGATTGCTTTCAGAGCCAATGAGATGTAATTCTGATACTGTCTGGAACTAATAAGATGTTAATAAGAATCATCTCTCAGTACACATATCATATACAGTACATCTATATATATAAAAGAGAAAAGTCACTCACTGACTGGCTCACTGACTGACTCACTGACTGACTCACTCATCACCGCCCTGCCAAAACCGGTGGGCCTATAAGCGTGAAATTTGGGGTGGGTGTTCCTTCCGTGACTGAGGGGTGCACTAAGAACCGGTTTTCGGAAATTCCAATGGAAAGGGGGTGAAAAGGGGCGCAAAGCGTTTTCCTCCCTATACTTTGCATTGAGAATTGCTGACTCAGCAACATTCTGCCCCAACTGCTGGGCCTGAAGCATGGAATTCTGGGAGTTCCTTCTGTCACCTGAACTCCCACCAAGAACCATCTGGAGACATTTAACCCTTCAGGGGCTGAAAAGGGGGCAACGTGTTTCTGTCCTATAGTTAACATGGGAGACTGACCAACATCCAGCCAATTTGGTGCTCAGATCCTGGTGCACTGGGGGATGTTGTTAGGAGGAAGAGGTTGCGCTGGCAAGGATGCTGCGCATGAGGGGAAATTGCGCATGAGGGGAAATTGTGCATGGGGGAAGTTGCGCATGTAGGAAAGTTGCGCAGGGGGGAAGTTGCACATGGGAGGAAAATTGCACATGGGAGGAAGTTGCGTATGGAGGAAAGTTGCGCATGGGGAAAGTTGCGCACGGGAAGAAGTTGCGCACGGGGGAAGTTGCGCACGGGGGAAGTTGTGCACGGGGAAAATTGCGCATGGGGAAAATTGCGCATGGGAGGAAGTTGCGCATGGGAGGAAGTTGCTCATGGGAGGAAGTTGCGCATATGGGAAGTTGTGCATATGGAAAATTGCGCATGGGGGAAGTTGCGCATGGGGAAAATTGCACATGAGAAGAAAGTTGCGCATGGGGGAAGTTGCGCATGGGGGAAGTTGCGCATGGGAGGAAGTTGCGCATATGGGAAGTTGTGCATATGGAAAGTTGCGCATGGGGGAAGTTGTTCATGGGGGAAGTTGTGCATGGGGAAGTTGCACATGGGGGGATGATGCACATGGAGGAAAGTTGCGCACGGAGGAAGTTGCGCATGGGGGAAGTTGCGCATGGGGAAAATTGCACATGAGAAGAAAGTTGCGCATGGGGGAAGTTGCGCATGGGGGAAGTTGCGCATGGGAGGAAGTTGCGCATATGGGAAGTTGTGCATATGGAAAGTTGCGCATGGGGGAAGTTGTTCATGGGGGAGGTTGCGCACGGAGGAAGTTGCGCATGGGGGAAGTTGCGCATGGGGAAAATTGCACATGAGAAGAAAGTTGCGCATGGGGGAAGTTGCGCATGGGGGAAGTTGCGCATGGGGGATGATGTGCACGGAGGAAAGTTGTGCACGGGGGAAAATTGCGCACGGAGGAAGTTGCAAATGGGGGAAGTTGCGCATATGGGAAGTTGCGCATGGGGGAAGTTGTGCATGGGGATGATGCACATGGAGGAAAGTTGCGCACGGGGGAAAGTTGCGCATGGGGGGAAGTTGCGCATGGGGGGAAGTTGTGTATGGGGGAAGTTGTGCGTGGGGGGAAGTTGCGCATGGAGTGAAGTTGCGCATGGGGAGAAGTTGCGCATGGGGAGAAGTTGCACATGGGGGAAGTTGCACATGGGGGAAGTTGTGCATGGAGAAAGTTGTGCATGGGGTTTGAGGCATATGGGGAAGTTGCGCATGGGGGGTTGATGCGTATGGGGGAAGTTGTGCATGGGGGGGTTGATGTGCATGGGGGGAAGTTGCGCATGGAGTAACTTGTGTATGCTGGGTTGATGCACATGGGTGAAGTTGCGCTTGGGGGGTTGATGTGTATGGAGGAAGTTTCGCATGGGGGGTTGTTACGCCTGGGGGAAAGTTATCCATGGGGGTTTGATGCATATGGGGGGATGGCATACGGGGGAATTTTACTCCCGCAACGCTGGTATACCTTTCGCTAGTATATCATAAAGCAGCTACCCATGCTAACTAGGTATACAAGCACTTCTAAGCGGTGCTCCTCTTATATCTAGCAGGGAAGAATAACCATTCCTCTTTGCCCATGCAAGTTTCCCTAACCATATATTAAGGGATAGAATTTTCATTATTTTACATAATTAAATTTGATTTTGTTGTTGGGGGGAGGGCTGCTATCCTTTTTCTGTCCTAACTCTCCCAGCATTCAATTTTAGTGGATGTCCCCTAGTTCTATCTATCTACAGTATTTATATACCACTTTTCAACTAAAAAATTCACAAAGCGGTTTACAAAGCTAAAGTTGTGGTGTAATGGGAAATGGAAAAGAGTATATCTCTATCCACACTATCTATCCCTTGCATAATTTTTTACATCTCAATCATGTTCCCCTTCAAGTGCCTCTTTTCTAGATTACAGCCTCAAATACTGAAGCCTTTCTTCATATAGAAAGTGTCACACACCATCAGTCATTTGGGTCGCACAAGTTGAATTGTGAAACAGAACATAAAGCCTTGGATTTTGTTTAGGAAACTGTGCTTGGGATGTATGGCCCAATATACTGCTTTAAAAAAAAATGTTTTTTATTAGTTTTTTTAAAACATAAGAAGAAAAAAACAAAAGGAAAGAGAAAAAATAGAACAAAAAATATTCTGGAAAGATATATGGCAAGTGCAGAATTCTGGGTTTAACTTTCTTTAATCTAATATTAATTTAAACTACCCCAAAATCTATCATAAGCAAACTATAATCTTATTTAACAATTCCAACAAACATAGAAAAGAGGAAATAAGAGTTATTCAGTATATCAATTGTCTAGTCATCAAATTCATAATTAATTCAACTTATCATCTCTTTCTCATGCTGAAAGTCAATGATTGGTTTCCAATTGTCCATAAAAGTCTTCACTGACTTCTCCTTAAGAAAAGTGGTAAGTTTGTCCATTCCAACAAAGTCCAATACAGTGATATCTCGCTTAACAAGCGTTTCACACAACAAGCAAAAATTTCTAAGAAAACTTGCTTCACATAACAAGTTCCACTTCACTTAACAAGCAAGTGCACTATGGACACGTGTGCTATGACGCTCTGCATGGAGGCTCTTTAAAAGGGCTGCCGGCCAGCGCTGCTGCCTCTAACTGCCCCCAACTTGGGGGCAGAAGCCTGGGGGTGCCAGAGGCAGCTGCCCTTAACTGCCCCCAAGTGCCCCCACCGACCACCTTGAACCTTCAGAGGCAGCCCAGGTAAGCCTCCCTGGAAAGTGTCTTTGATTGCAGTCTCCTAACTTTGACTGCAATCCTAAAGACAGTTTCCTGGGAGTAAGACCCATTGAACACAATGGGGCTTACTTTTGAGTAGACATGGTTAGGATTGCACCCTATGTCTACTCAGAAGTAAGCCCCATTGTATTAAATGAGGCTTACTCCCAGGAATGTGTCTTTGATTGCAGCCTCTTAACCATGTCTATCTAGAAGTAAGCCCCATTGTGTTAAATGGGGCTTACTCCCAGGAAGGTGTCTTTAGGATTGCACCCTAAGTAGACTTCATAGGATCATGCATTTTTAAAAATGAATTGAATCAATGTACTCCTGTGGAGTGAATGGAGGTGGCACTGGCAAGTCACCCCATTAATACAGGTCCTGAAGTGTTCTGGGTAGATGGCTTAGCTGATTGCCAATGCCCCTCTTGTAATAATTTGGGTGGTCCAAAGGTTACACTAATGTCCATCATCAGTTACTCCTCTAGATAAAAGAGCCCTTGAGAATGTGTTATGTTGTAAAATGGATTACTGTGGATTTTAGCACAACCCAAACTTTCTTCTACTTGGAAACATTTAGCACGCACCACTGCCATTTCATTATCAATTCCTCTCGTCAGATGTACAGTAGTTCTCATTTGAAACACTTGGGAATCCAAATATTACTCATTCATCATAATAGGCACCAAAACAATTCTGTCTTCATAGCACTTTTGAAAGTGCCTTTTATTGCCCTCTTAGGAATTCAGGTGTTTGTGGCAGGTGCCTGCTTGACAGTACTGAAAACATGCATACTTTTATAGAGGCAGGAAAAAATATCTTAGGTTGGAGATGAACAGAGTAAAGCAAACTTCTGCCACCATAAGCAATTCTACATAGGCTACAGGGGGGGCCTGTGGTCTTTTTAAAGCAGCTGGTGTTACATGGTGGGTAGGAGGCTGAGCTACAGAACAGGAAATCTTTGGTTTAATTTTCACCTCTGCCAAGAACTCACTAGAAACACTTACCCCTAACTCCAGAGTAACTATGGGAGCACGTAAGAGACTTTATGTGCACCCGTACTTACTGCACCACCTAGTAAGAACCTATGGGAAATTCATATTGGAATCCAGAGTAAGTTGTTCTTACACCGGAGCAAGGACTTCCCGTAGTTAATCTGGATTTTGCCCTTAGCACCCTCTCCACAAAATGAGGAGAGCAAAATCCTATTTGATTTTGTAACAAGATGTTAATGCAGATGTTAATACAGATGTTAATGATGTTAAAGTACTGTGAATACTAAGAGTATATATATGATTATTTTGGGTCTGTTCCTTCCTATTAGTGGCTAATTACTTATTTCTAAGGGGAGCTACCACAGTGAATTCTACCTATAGTATATTTGTTACCATAGTCAGGGCCTCCAAGAGAAATTTTTTAAGGTGGTACAAAATCCATTTGGGGCCCCTAAGAATTGCAAAATTATTTTGAAATAAAAAATTGAGGCTAATTAATGTGCAACAAACTTCTACAAGTGCTCATTTATTGATAATACTAGCGAAAAGCATACCCGCATTGCAGGAGTAAAATTCCCCATACGGCATCCCCCCATCAATCCCCCATGCATATCAACTCCCCGTGCACATCCACCCCTTTGCGCATCATCACCCCCATGCGCAACGTACCCCCATGCGCAACGTACCCCCATGCGCAACGTACCCCCATGTGCAGCGTACCCCCGTGCGCAACATATGCCCATGCACAACGTACCCCCATGCACATCAATCCCGCATGCTTATCAGCTCCCCATGCGCATCAACCCCCATGTGCTACATCCCCAATGTGCAACATTTCCCCATGCGCAACATCTCCTCATGTGCTTCAACCCCCAATGCAAAACATTCCCCCCAGTGCACCAAGCACAAAAGTGGCTGGAGGTTGGTCAGTCTTCCACGTTAAGGACAAAAACACATTGCACCCCCTTTCAGCTCCTTAAGGGTTAAATTTCTCCACATCGGTTCTTGGTGGGTGTTGATATCACAGAAGGAACACCCTCCCCAAATTTCATGCTTCTAGGTCCAGTAGTTGGCACAAAGCATCCCTCAGTCACCAATTCTTCAATGCAAAATATAGGGAGGAAAATGCGTTACATCCCTTTTCACTCCCGTCCGGTTGGAATTTCCAAAAACCGGAAATTTCCGGTTCTTAGTGCACCCCTCGGTCATGGAAGGAACACCACCACAAATTTCACACTTCTAGGCCCGGCGGTTTTGGCAGGGTGTTGATGAGTCAGTCAGTCAGTGATTTTTCTCTTATATATATAGATGTACTGTACAGTATATATGTACTGAGAACTGACTCATATTAACACTTTATTAGTTCCATACAGTATCAGCATTACATCTCATTGGCTTTCAGAGCAATCAGAATCATGGGAATGTTGAGTTAGGAAAATCCTCTTTTTTCCATAGGTTTTTGTGTTCTCATTTTCTGGTTAATTGGCCATAACCTTTGATAGAATATAGATATCCCAATACAGTTTCTTTCATTGCATTGTGCTTAAAATTACCTTTCCAGTTATATATAACATGATGGGATTATCTTTCATATTTACCCAGTTTTTCACAGTCACTAGTGTCAACCTCAGCTTGTTGCCCCCCCCCCCAAGCTTTTTGTCCAGTGAAACTGTATGCCCTGCACCCCTCCAGCTACGCCATGGCATGCCCATTGCTCTGTTAACACAGTTCAACAACTATTTTTGCAATCCTGTATGTTGGTAATTCATAAACGTTAAGGAACTCTTCACTAAGGGCAAAATCCAGAGTAACTATGGGGAATTCCTGCTCCAGTTTAAGAACAACTTACTCTGGATTCCAATATGAATTTCCCATAGGCTTTCACTACATGGTGCAGTGAGTACAGGTGCACATAAAGTCTCTTACGTGTTTCATAGTTACTCTGGATTTGGGGGTGTGTCTTTGTGAGGGAGGGGCTGGTGCAATGGTGCGACCTCCAGGATCATGCTCCTGTAGGGAAATGGGGACTCTTTTGCAACTTACAAATGGTTCAGCCAAGGTTTGGGGGATGGGGGGTCCCCTTCCCCTTTCCTCTTAAAGAAAGCAAGGGAACTTGACACAAACTGGGAGGGGGCTTGCAATGCCCCAATTTTACTAGCACAGCTGTCCATACTTAGCGTGGAATGAGTCCCTCCAAACCCAGTGGGAATTGTTGATGAGTAGATGTGCATAAGATTGGGCTGCACATGTATTTTATGCAACAGAACTTCCAGTGCAAACCAAGCACTGACTTCAATGGGATTCCAATAAGTGTGCAGAGCACTGCAGCATTTATGGGTTACTAGCTGATAAAGCTGCCCTCTGTGCGGACTTTGAAAGCAGCTCCTGCGGAGGGCGGGTTGTGCCTTTGCCCCAAAACTCAAGAAACATCTAGTCCAGCTTAGAAAACAGCCATTCTGAAGAAATAACTGTGAATCCTCAATTCAGTCCATGGAATTGAAAACCTCACTGCAGGTTTCATCAGTTATTTTCAAATTCAAATTTTAAAGTGTTCCCTCCTCTTCAGGCCACAAATCCCAATGATGGATGTTATAATATGTCCATGTAGAGCAAGTATGGGTGGAGCTGGAGGACCTGTGTGGAGTTGTGTGAAGTTGTGTGTGTGTGTGTGTGTGTGTATGTGTGGAGGGGTGTGGAGTTTGGGGTTGGTTCGTGTGTGGGGCAGGGTGTCCAAATGACCAGAAATGCCAGACTCCTCCAGAAAAGGTGGCCCGGGGGGGGGGGGAGGGAAAAAAGATCCTCCTCTCTGGCATTCCAGACATTCCTGCTGGTCCTCTCATTCATACTGGCCTCAAATGAGCCGATCTGGAAAAAAATAGTTTCCATAACTCTCATGTATACTAGCCTTAAATGAGCATACATACTGGCCTCACATTTGTGTGTGTATGAAGGTCTGTGTTTGTGTGTATGAGTGTGTGCTTGTGTATGTGTATGTGCGTATCAGTATGTGCTTGTGTGTGTGCTAGTGTTTGTGTGTTTGTCTGGGTCTGAACCACATAACTTGGAGTCACTGGCTTGTGTTATGATACTTCAAACTATCTCTTAATGGCTTGTGTTATGATACTACAAACTGTCTCTTAAATGTGTGGGTCTGAATCATGCATTTTACAAGGTTCTCAATTCTAAAAGTGCTGAACTTAAATACAGGAAAGCCGTATGAATATTTTTGCTGTATTTTAACATGTCCTACATGTGTCCTACTTTTTTGGGGTGTCCTACAATTTTTTTAAGCGGGTAGGAATTTTGACTTGGGGGTAGGAATGTTTGTTGGGGTTCAGGAATTTTGCGTTTGGCATCTGGTCACCCAGGGCCATCCCTAATACCAAGACCCTTGTCTGTCTTCCAGTATCTCTGCCTTGTGTGCCTTCAATCTCTCATCCATACAATGGCAAAGGCAGCCCATTCTGACTTCTTCATCCACCCTGACATGCTGATCATCCTGACATGAAAGACACTGGCCAGTTTTCCTTCAATAGGTCTTTATTGCGATGGAAGATCCAAAATTGTGATTCTACCCTTCCAAGATAGTATGTCCTGCCCTGCATGTTTGCCAGATTCTGTATCATAATTCCTGCTAGCAACAACAACCTCAAGGATAGGTGCGCCATCAACACTGTCCTGTTACACAGTCCTGGTTTCTTGGGCAGCTTGGTTCTCTGTCTTCCCATTTCCTGCAGCCGAACATAGGGTAGCTGCTATAGAGGGGACTGAGATTATCATGCTGGAGTCAGTCAATTGAGTTGATGCAGTCAATTGAGTTGATGAGTTGCCAGGTGTTAGGGTTTGAATCTAATAATGAAACATGTTCGGTCAGGCAAGTTGATTCAAGGCTGATGCAATACTGCAGAAGGCTGATGCAATCTAGCTGATGCAATCTGTAACTGCTCTTACAGCATGATTCTGCAGAATTGGAAGTGCTGAGTCACTGGTCACATGACTGCAATATCTCTAACTGATTGGTGTTTCACTATATTTAAGTGTGTATGAGATTATTGCAAAGTGTGGGTTACTGAGGAGGAGTATTATTACTGTTTGATACTCTGAAAGACTGGACTGTATCTGTGGACTGACTTGTGGACTGTTTAACTGGATTACTGAGATTGGAATAACCCTGCAACTGGATGTATGTATATGACTGATCTACTGCTTTGACCTTGGACTGTGTTACTTGACTTATCTTCTGCCTGTCCTTTTGAACAATATAGTTATCTTGAACTATAAACAGCTGTGTGTTTACTTTGTGCTGCTACCCTCTCATCCTCTGCACAACTACTCTGCTTAGCCCTGCTAATCCTGCAGGGATTCACATTCCTAACAGGCATCGGCAGCATCACACCACAGAACATGAAAATATTGGCATGATGGGGAGCGGACTCCCATGGACCAGCGATCAGCTTTTGGGAAGTGAATTTGACACTGGTTGGAGCTGGTCATGGTAACCCTCAGCTCAATTAACAGGACTGAGAGCCATGTCTTGTGTCATCAATGCTGTCCTGTTACGCAGTTCTGTTTTCTTGGCAGTTTGGCTTCCTTGCCTTTTCGTGCCTTTCCTGCAGCCCAACGTGTGGTAGGTGCCCAGAGACTACTGTGATTACCATGCTGGTAAGTAAGATGTTGCACTTGAGTTTTGCCAGGCCCTGAACCCATCTTACCAGTGTATACGGAGACACTGGCATTCTGGGAGAGTGAATGCCTGTGGGCTAAAGATCAGCATCTCGGAGTTGGAACTGACACAGAGAGGTACACGGCATGCCAAATTCTCCCCTGGTTTGACAGTAGAAGTAGCCATGTAGCCATACCATGTGCCATCAACATTGTCCTGTTAGGCAGTTCTGATTTTTCAGGCAACTTGGCTCTCTGTCTTCCCATTTCCTCCAGCCCAACATGGAGTAAGCGCAGGGTGACCAGATGACTGGAAAAACCCAGATTTGTCCGGATTTTTAGCCTCCTGTCCTGGTGTCCTATATTTTGGCTTCATTTTGAAACTTCGTGATAGTGCACAGTACCCCCTCATGCCATATGTCATTGGATTTGTATTGAGGAGCAGAATCCAATGCAGAAATCAGTTTGGAGATATCTCCTTCCTATCAAAAATTATGGTCAAAAAACCGAAAAAAAAACAAAAAAAATACATTTTTGGCCATTTTTTCAGTGGGTAGGAATTTTGGCCTTGGCGTTCAGGAATTTTGGGTTTGGCATCTGGTCACCCTGGGTAAGCGTCTCAGGCCATTGTAAAGGCAAAGCTGATAAGTCAGTTGACAGACTACAGTTCCTTTGCCAGGCACCAGTACCATCATATCAGTGCATGCAGAGACATTAACACGATGGGATCAAACTTTCATTGTAGATGTAGCCATCTCATGTGCCACTAACACTATCCTGGTTTCTTAGGGCAACTCTGTCTTCCCATTTCCTGGAGCTCAACATGTGAAAGTGTCCCAGGGGTCACTGTGATTGCAATGCTGATAAATTAGTTGATGAACTTCAGTTCCTTTACCAGACACTGCACCATCTTGCAGGTGTACAGTGAGACATTGGCATGCTGGGGAACGGAGTCCTGTAGATCTGTGATCAGATTCTGGGATTTGACAAGAGAGTCCAGGCGTGCCAACTTCTCCTTTTGGCTGACAGTTGAGTGAGCCTTGCTGTGTGCCAACCACACTGTCCTGTTAGGCAGTTCTGGTTTCCTTGGCAGCTTGACTCTGGATGAAGTTGTACAAGTGACTTCAGCTGAAGAAGCTTTCTCTTGGGTTTTGCTCACTTTTCCAGGCTCTGTTTCCTGCAGCCCAGCAGGGGTAAGTGCTCAGGGGCTACTGTGATGACCACAACGCTAAGCCAGTTGAGGCACTTGAGTTCATCTGCCAAGCACTGCACCATCTCACAGGTGCACATGGAGACATTGGCACGATGTGGAGCAAAGTCCTCTAGGCCTGTAGTCTTACTCTAGGAGTTGAAATTGACTAGACAGAAGCTGGGGATGCTAGGTTCTCCCCTGGGTGGTCTACAGACTGAGGTATCCATTCCATGTGCCGTCAACACTGTGCTTTCAGGCAGTTCTAGTTTCTTGGGCAGTTTGATCTAGTTGAAGAACTGACCTCAGCTGAAGAAACCTTCTCCTTGGTTTTGTTCTCTTCCCAAGGGGCAACTGGGTATGTTATCTTCCCATCTCCTGAAGTCCAGCATGCTATAGGTATTTGGGGGCCCCTATAGGTGATGACCAACCCAGTTGACACTTAAGCCAGTGAGGCACTTGAGTTCCTTTGCCAGGCATTGCACCATCACAGCATTGCACTTGGAGACACTGGCCTGATCAGGAGTGGACTTCTGTGGGTCTGCAGTCAGCCTCTGGGAGTTGGATTTGACACGGAGAGGAGCCTCTTGCCAACTTCTCCCAAGCTGAGGGCCTTCAACACCATCCTGTGAGGCATTTCTGGTTTTGGTGGGGCAGTTGGACTCCTCTTGAAGTTGAAGAAGTCACTTTAGCTGAAGAAGCCTTCTCTTTGGTCTGTTCTCCTTCCCAGGGCAACAGGCTGGTGTCTTCCTTCTTCAGGCAGGGGCTCAGGCGTTACTGTGATGACCATGCTGAAAAGTCACTTTAGAGGCCTGGGGCTGCTGTGGGCCACCCTTGTTCTTCATAGGTCCACGTTGGCATGAAGACAGAGGTTTCCTGACGGTGGAGCCTTCTACCCAAAGGCTGATGCCAACACACCGGATCCTCCACAGCATCCTGAGGAAAAGAGAGAAGCAGGGTGAGAAACTGAAGCAGAGCTGAAAGGAAGCAGAGATTCCCAAGACCCTCGGCTTGTGTGAAGTGCCCAAAGAGCTGCTGAAGCTGCTGGAGAACCAGCTGCAGGACCTGAAGAATATTTGAGCAGAGCACTAGCCACAACTGAATGTCACTTGGGCCTGAAACTAGATATCCTGCAAGCCACACAATGTGCAGGGAATGTCCTGTCTGAACTGGGACACCCCAGAAGTTATTAGGAGGTGCATGAGAGGGTGAGCAGCATGAGAGGCTGTGTCTACTCCTTCTTTCCCAATCCCTGAAAGGTGGGCAGCATCAACTTCAAGAGATCATCATGGGGACCAAAGCAGGGAAATGCGTCCCCCTTTCCCAGAACCAGTCTCTCATAAGCAGGGTGACCATTGATCAGAACCACAAAAAGAGGATAAGTGTTTCCCAAAACTTAGGATACACAAGAAAAATGTAGGACATGAGAAAATAAAAGCTCTATACTGTTCTTCTTTGAATTGAACTCTCACATTTTTCACCAAATTCAGTCTCCAAAATCAGGGAGAATCGGAGTGCTTTAGATTCAATGGTTAATTAGATTTGAGTAAATGCAATATATTGCTTTCTTCTGATTAATTTATATTATTATATTAATTAATTTTATATTAATTAAATTACTTATTATATAAATTATTACATTAATTATTAAATTATCGCATTATATTATTACTAAATTTAAAATGATAGCATATAATTTATTTGATTTATTAATTATGGGAAGGCTACATGCCTCCTGCTCACAAGGAAAAGGAGGACAATGAAGATTTTTCTCCAGGACACAAGGCTAAAAAGAGGATATGTCCAGAAAAAGATGACATATGTTCACCTTGTTCACTGAACATATTTCCTGAGCAAATACAAGCACATCAGGGCTACTCATGGCAATATATAGCGGGGGATAAAGAAAACACACCCTCCCATACATTCCAATATCAGCCCTGGCCTCTCAACAGACTCAGCAGCCCTCAGACACCTACCCCATGTTCGGCTGCAGGGGTCTTGGTGGTGACTTTCTCAGGATTGAGGCAAGGTTTGGAAAGGGGAGTTTTCTCCAGTCTCTGCATGGTGAGTGTGCTGAGCCTGCTGCTGCTCCAGGTGTCTTTGGGGCAGTGGTTCTCAAGCATTTCAACCCGGGACCCCCTTCTGAGAATGAGAAGTCTGTCCAGGACCCTCCAGAAGAGGCTCATTGATAGAACAGACATCAGACAGGAAGGGACAGCATTGTGATGCCAGAGCTCCTCCTCCATGTCTGCACTGAGAAATACCTTGTGTTCAATGAGACTTACTCCCAGGAAAGCATCCTAGGAAAGCATACTCCCAGGAAAGCATTGCAAGACAGTGGCATCCAGTGCCAGATTTCAAAATGGCAACACCCAACTTTGTGCCACTCCCTGAAATGAAATGGAACTCCCCAGGGGGTCCCATCTCCCACTTTGAGAACCACTGCCTATGGGATGAGGACAGAGACCCAGAGCCAGGAAGGAGCTCTCTGAGTGGTCTGGGTTCCCTGTCCTACTTGCCTCCAGGGTGTCTAGGCAAGCATGACTCATGCAGCACCCACCCGAGTTCCCTGCGCCTGTATGGAGGCCGCCCCACTCTGCATGAGGCCACACAGGCAGCAGGAAGGTCCGGCTACCCACACCTCAGAGCCTGGACTGGGTTGGCAGAGCCACGGGCACTGGCCGGAGAAGCGGGTCCACAGCTGAGGATGCCAGGCGTGCTGGAGCATCTATCTAATCTACCTACCTACCCACCTACCTCCCCATCCATCCAGCTATCTACCTACCCACCTACCTACCCATCTATATACCCACCTACTTACCCACCTACCTACCCACCCATCTTTCTATCGATCTATCAACCCACCCACCCACCTACCCATTGATCCATCCATCATATGTATGTATGTATCTACCTACCTACCTATCTACCTTATGTATGTATGTATGTATCTACCTATCTATCTACCTACCTATCTAATGTATGCAGTGGTGGGCTTCAAAGAAATTAACAACCGGTTCTATGCCCATCTGGCAGCCACTTTTAAATGGCTATTTTAAAACTTTATATGTCCTGTCTCTCATTAACAACCGGTTCTATAGAATAGGTGCGAACCTGCTGGAGCCCACCAGTGAATGTATGTATCTACCTACCTGCCTTCAAACCTATCTACCTACCACCACCGCAGGAGCCCCGACTGCCTGGTAGGCCCAGCCATGGAGCCACTCCCCCAACCAGTCCCGCAGCCCTGCCCAGCCCAGCCCAGGCTCTGAGGTACAGGGCACCGGAGCTCCCTGCTGCCTGCATGGCCTCACGTGGAGTGGGGAGCCTCCGGACGGGAGCAGGGAGCTCGGGGGGTGCTGTGTGGGCCATGCCACCCAGACACCCTGGAGGCAGGGAGGGCAGGGAAGCCGGGCATCTGGAGCGGGTCCCCTGGAGAGGGCTTGGGGAGTCCCTGCCTGGCTGTGGTTCTCCCTCATGGGGGCTCAGCACACTGAGGAGGCAGAGGCTGGAGAGATAGGCAGAAAGGGCAGCTGGGGAGGGGAGGGGAGGGTTGGGAGCCAATGCCTGGTTGCCTGAAGGGGGCCGCCTGGGAGTGCCTGGCTCTGCTCTGCTCTGCCTGCCTGCCTGGCCACTGTCAACTGCCAGGCTCAGCAGTTAAGGGTTCTGATCTGCTGCCTCGACAACCACACAACAACACCCTCAGGGGGAGGGTCTTTGTTACGTCATCGCACTGAAGGGAGGGGGTGGGGAGAGCACTGCTGATTGGCCGGGAGGCTGCCCTAGACACTTTCTCCTCTGGGGTCTCAAAACCCTGGGCCTGGGGCCAGATGGGGCCCTTCATGTTAGCAGATTTAGGGTGCAATCCTAATCATGTCTACTCAGAGTCAGAAGTAAGTCCCACTGTACTCTTTGGGACTTACTCTCAGGAAAGTGTGTATAGGATGCAGCCTCAACTCTTCATGTTGTCTTGATGGAAATGCAGGCTTTGAATATGATGATTGGCAGTGGTGTAGCCAGGGCCTCCAAGAGAAATTGAGGCTAATTAATGTGCAACAAACTTCCACAAGTGCTCATTTATTGATCAGACTAGCGAAAAACGTACCCACGTTGCAGGAGTAAAATTCCCTGTACAGCATCCCCCATCAGTCCCCCATGCACATCAACCCCCCAAGCACATCCCCCCTATGCACATCAACCCCCCCTGCACATCAAACCCCCATGCTCATCAAACCCCCATGCAAACACCCCCAAGCAAAACAACCCCCATGTGCAACATCCCCCCATACGCAACATCCCCCCATGCGCATCAATCCCATGCACATCATCCCCCCATGCTCAATCCCCCATGCTCATCAATTCCCCATGCGCAACATCCTCCCATGCTCAACTTCCCCAATGCGCATCATCCCCCATGTGTAACTTTCCCCGATGTGCAACTTCCCCCATGCGCAACTTCACCCCATGCGCAACTTCACCCATGCGCAACTTTCCCTCATGCATAACTTCCCCATGTGCATCATCTTCCCTCATGCACAACTTCCCTCATGCACATCATCCCCGATGCGCAACTTTCCCCCACGCGCAACTTTCCCCCATGCGTTTCATCCCCCATGCGCATCATCCCCCCATGCACAACCTCCTCCCCTGCGCAGCATCCTTGCCAGTGCAACCTCTTCCTCTGAACAACATCCCCCAGTGCAGCAGGGTCCGAGTACCATATTGGCTGGATGTTGTTCAGTCCCCCATGTTAAGTATAGGAGAGAAACACGTTGCCCCCTTTTCAGCCCCTGAAGGGTTAATTTCTCCAGAGGGTTCTTGGTGGGAGTTCAGGTGACAGAAGGAACTCCCAGAATTCCATGCTTCAGGCCCAGCAGTTGGGGCGGAATGTTGATGAGTCAGCAATTCTCAATGCGAAGTATAGGGAGGAAAACGCGTTGCGCCCCTTTTCACCCCCTTCCTGTTGGAATTTCCGAAAACCGGTTCTTAGTGCACCCCTCCGTCATGGAAGGAACACCCACCACAAATTTCACGCTTCTAGGCCCAGTGGTTTTGGCAGGGCGGTGATGAGTCAGTCAGTCAGTCAGTCAGTCAGTGAGTCAGTCAGTCAGTGACTTTTCTCTTTTATACATATAGATAAAATAGATAAAACATTATGTTGAAACTTACCGGTATTCAAGTAATGTGAGAATATAAAATACTAAAATCTTATCAAGGAAAAAATTAGAAAAAAAATTTAACTAATAAGTGCTTTCCTGGCTTTCTTATGTGCAAAACTTCTAATAACGCTATCAAAATCAACTTGTCTGGCAATGCTAGACTCAATGCTTAGTCTTGCTAGGTCAACAAGTCGAGTTTGTGACATAGTAGACCACAAATAATTTTTTATAAGTTTAAGTTTACTGAAAGATCTTTCAGCAGATGCTTTATTGTTTTACTGTAAAACAAAAGTAAAAAAAAACTTACATTTGAAATTGCATGTGTGTATGTGTGTGTATGTCCTTCAGATGATCCTCAAATGGTCCTTCAGTCATGGGCCCCTCTGTAGCTCTTGGACCCTGGAACAATGTACCTGCTGGACCCCCCTCTCATAGGCCCTGGCCATAGCCACTGACAGAAAGTTACAAATTTTTTGTCAGGGGAATGGTCCTTTGCCATGGGTTTCCTTGATTAACATGCCAAGTTCACATGTGCAGGTTTACTACTGGATAGTTACAACATCAGTTGATGTGTGTAAAACGGCTCTCAAGGATCAAATACAGGAGTTAGCTTTTATATCAAGTGTTACTGCAACTTCAGTTCTTTTCAGCAGTTCTTTCACAAAGGCAAGTAGTAACTGTGTAGTAAATCAACGGCTATTAAAATATCAATTGACATGCATTTGTGAATCAAACCATAAAGCCTATAAATTTCAGTTTCATATGTAAAATTATTTGCTCATGGTACATTGAGACTCCGAAGTATAGAAATAAAAAGAACATTTCAGCTGAGCTTTACCTGCCTATTACTGTACTGTCGGCTCATTAGGCAAAGTAATTAAACATCAAGTGGAAATAATTATAATAATTAGGGGACATTTGAATTTCTTGTTCAGATCTTTTCCTGGACAAAAATGAGTTACAGAAAGCAATTTTTGGTGATGTTCACTGGTAATAGCAGCCTTAGTTTAAAGAGTCATGCTCTTTAGTTACTTAGTTTAGCAAGGCTGCATATCAGGGTTTGCTTGGCATTAAAAAGCTACCAATTAACAACTCTTACCAAAGAACATGATGGTCAAGGTGGAACTGATTACACTCAGCTCATTTTTCTGAGTATTTTAAAAAATCACTTAGGGTTCAATTCTATCCAACTTTCCAGTGCTGATGCAGTTGCAAGGCAGCCCCAAGATAAGAGAACAAATATTTCCTTACTTTGACAAGCACTTTAGAACTGCCCTACCACCAGTGGGGTCACAAGGACTTGCCACATTCCATATCAGAGGCCAGCACATTAACGCAGTGATAGACCTCCTCCCTTGCAGTAGGTGCTGCCCCAAGGAGTGGGCACAGTGATGCACCATTGCCTATCCCCGCTGGTTTTCTGGCTATCATGTTTCATCGAGCAGAGATATTTCAACAAGGTTTGCTTCATTGCATTCCTCGTGAAACTATACTTTGAATGATATGATGATGTTATTCAAAAATACCAAGACTTAAAAATTTTTTGGCTGCTAGTGGTGTCACACCCCTTCCTGTGCACATCACCCAGTGCAGCCAATACCCCCTTGCAAGGCCACTGCCCATCACATCAAGTTGCAGTGGAACAACTATGTCAGTTGCTGGAACTGGATAGAATTGGGCCCTCAATCTTGGGTAGTAATACCTGATTGTATCATTTCATTAGATAATATGAAACTTTCTATACAGTATTACATATACAGTGCAGCCTACATGCAGTATGACATTTATATTCTGCCTTTTATTCATTAGCATGGACTCTTGAGTAATCAATGGCATAGTTAGATGGAGTGAAAGCACAGTTTTGCAAACATTATCACTGCAAGCCTAGGACCACCCTTCCCCTTTGGAACCATTCCAGGAGATGGGAGCAAAGCCAGGCATTAACCAGTCCTAGGTCTGTGAAGCTCCCACAAAGTGACTGATAACATATAAATAGGCTATGCTTTGGAACACCCTGGCCTGATCCCCTCCAAGGATATTCCTAGATCAAATGGTGCCCGAAGAGAAACACATCTTAAAAATCCCCTCCGACTTTCCGCTTTTAAGTACCTAATTTTTATTGCATTTGTGGCTTTTTTGCAGTTTTCAAGGATGATTTGTCTAATTAGTGATTCAATTATTCAAGTCATATAAGTTTATACATTTGTATGCATTGATCTGAAAATCTGAATGTGTTCACAGAATATACAAGCAGATTAAAACAAATTCATTAAATCTAATAACAATATTTTATTTTAAATATAACTGAAATGCCTGGCATACACCAGTCCCAGCACCTCAGGGAGCTGCCTGATCTTAAATTCAGTCCTGATGACCTCATGATTGCCCTCAGCTGCCAACTATTTCATTGCCTCTCTCTTGGAGTTGCTCCCCAAATTAAAATTTAACAGGTATGGTCATAGATCAGTGGCAGAGTGCTTATGCTGCATACAGATATCCTCAGGCTCAGTCCCTAACATCTTGGATCTCAGACAGCAGATACCTCAGAGGGCCATAACTAGTTACAGTGAGTAGGCAGGGATGAGCAAAGTAAGCCCATGCTATGACTCAATAATTAAGAAATTGGCTTATAATTCTACCAATTCCCCTAAAAGTGAATTTGGGGGTCCCTCTCACAATGTAAAACGCAAAAAAACAAAAAAAAACAAAAAAAAACCAGAAGAAGCCACTAGAATAGACACTGCTCAGATGAGGAGGGCCAGTTAGTCTTCCCCTGCGAAATAAAAAGGAACATCCACTTGAAAGAGTGCCTGTTGCCCAGTTAGAAGGGGGACTGTTTTAACTGTTAACAGTTAAGGCTACAATCCAGAGTAACTACGGAACCTTTTACACTGACTTAGTTATTGTGCCATCTATGGGAAACCTATGGGAAATGAATAGAGCAATCCAGAGTAAATGCCTCTTACGTCTTCCCGTAGTTACTCTGGATTGTAGGGTCTGACAATTAACTGATGCCTAAAGGGATGTTTAGGGCTGTAATGGCTCAGTGGTTAAGACGCCATGCCTGTCAATTAGCAGGCTGGGTTTTGAGATGCAGGTGCTACAAGACGGCGTGTGCTCCTGTTCCTTGCTCTGCTCCTACCAACCTAGCAGTATGTGAATGCAAGTAGATAAATAGGTGCCACCTATGTGGGAAGGTAACAGGATTCCATGCACCTCAACTGGGGACATGTCAGCCACATGACTGGTCATACAGGTCACATGACCAGGTAAACATCTTCAGAGTGCTGGTTCTTCAGGTCATAAATGCGAATGAGCACCACACCCTACAGTCAGTTATGACTAGTGGTACAACCTGCAGGAGACATCTTTACCCATGGAGAAAGTGTGTCATGAAAAGAAAAAAAAATTGAAAATTGCTAGAAGGAATAGACTTCTTCTTGTGCCATATCTGTCATTGGATGTTGGCGATCCTATTTTAATAGTACCCCTGCCCCATTTACGGGGTGCCCATACTCGGGGCCATTGTTAGGTTTTGCCCCCGTTAACATGATTGTCCAAGGAAAATATACTGTAGCAGTCTTTGCTTTGCTTTCTACACCACTGTGCATGCTGTTCAAGTGGCTACCACCACACCGTGTGCTTTTTTTTTTGCAGGAATGGACACTGCTAAATAAAGTAAATAAGTAATAAGTAAATAAATAAGTAATAAATAAGGGGAGTGGATGGCGCAAGCGGTAAAGATGCTGTGCCTGTTAACCAGCAGGCCAGGGTTCAATTCCTGGGTCGGCCCCACAAGACAGGGTGAGCTCCTGTCCTTAGCCCAGCTCTGCGACGCCAGCTGGATCCAATTGTATTGGCTCAGCCTTTCCATTGGACTAATTCAGTGGCGTGGAGAGGGGGGATTTGCTGCTTGGGTAACAGCCTATCCTCCATAACAATCCAACCCAGGCTTTTGTGCTTCGCATGCAGCGTATGCAGTGCCGAGCACAAGACCATAGTCTTTCAAGACTGATGGAGGCCTGCTTTTTTAAAAAATAAGTAAATACATACATACATATATACATACATACATGCACACACACGCATGCACAAACACACATGGTGTGATGCACCTTTTTGTATTTATGTGTTCTGAACTCATTCACTCACCCTTGTCCATTATTTGAATGCTTTTTTTCTTTCCTGCATATGCCACCTTCTCCACTTTCTCACTGTTTTGGAGAGGGCCTCAGTTTCTCTAAACCTCTCCAAGATTTTCAAGTGGTGCAGGAGATAAGAAAAAAAATTCAGTGTTTATAGGTGAATGTCAGGATGTAGACTAATTGATGTCCTGTGACTGATCACATGGTGCAAGAGTGAAGACATACACAACAGAGTAGTTTTCTAGTAACTGTATTTACAAATCAGAGTAATTCAAGACATAAAAGTTTTACCTCATACATGTAAAATCAAGTCCAACAGTGTAAGGGCACAATCCAGAGTAACTACGGGAGCACGTAACAGACATTATGTGCACCCGTAGTTACTGCACCACCTAGTGAAAACCTATGGGAAATTAATACTACAATCCAGAGTAACTTGTTCTTACTCCAGAGCAAGGACTCCCCATAGTTACTCTGGATTTCACCCTAAAACAATTCAGAGCTTATCAGAGCTTCACTGCTCACCTCTGCTCTGACCAGTGTCTGAGCTCCAATTGACAAACAGTTCTAACTGCCAAACTTAACTGACAGTTCTAACTCTGACAGTTCTTATCAGTTTACAACTTACCTAGAAAAAATGGTTAGGTCCAAAAATCTAACAGTGGGCTTGTGAATTAACGGTTCTAAAGTGGCAACATACAAAAACAAAATGTATTAACGCTGCTGGAATTTATTCATGTTCCAAAACTAATGAAAAAGGAAGAAGAAATGTTTATTGGGAGAAAAAAAGAAATCAACACCCAACCTAAATTAAAGCAATGAGCTCCGATGGAGGTACAAACTCAAACCGCCCTGTTTTGAATATATTTTCATACTCGTTTTCAAATGCATTCAGTTAGTTATTACATTTTATCTGTATTGTTCTCCAACCCCCAGCAAATGCTGCAACCAGCAAAAGAAAACGTGGGCAGCCATCACACTGAATTCCTATCCACCCTAACTTACCCAGGCTAGTAATTAAGAAGTAATTGGAAAGATATTAATAGTTATAAGTATGTAATTAGCACTGCCATTGATTAAGTGTAGCTGAAGTCTTGTCAAAGGCAGATAAATTGATTGCTTCTATACTTTTTAAAAATGTAATTGAATTTATGGTTTTTTATTGCTTGTGGCCCACCAGGTCATTTACAGCGATATATTCCTTGATGGGAACATGTGATTAAAATTTCAACTAAACTTTGAAATGCCTTAGGTAACAGGAAGGAAAAAAATAATCATTGCTTTCATTTCTTGCTAGAAAAGTTGTGCATGCATGCATGCGTGCGTTCGTGTGTGTGTGTGTTTTACAGTTGTGGTCTTTGCTTATAAAACAAGTGAGGGTGTAATCCTAACCAATTTAGACCAGCACAACCCACCTGTCTCTCTGTTCCCACAGAGCTGGGGGGAGGCATGTCAGTGTTGTGTAGTAGTAGTGCAGGAGTTGAGTACTGCAGAAGTTGCTTACAGCACTTCTGCAACACCCACAGGTCAGCATGGTACATGTGCCGAGACTTGTGCCAGCCTCACCAGGGATTAGGATTGCTGTCATTTGTTATCTGAAGAAAGATGAAGGATACATCAGACTGTTGTATCATACACTTTATACTGCTATTTCTGTTTATTATTTGGCCCCGTACATGTACAGCGTGCTTTATGGTAATGAGACAATAGGGATATTGACACAAAGACAAAAGAGAAATACAGGAGATACAGGCAGGGCTAAAAAGGAAGAACATTTGATTGTTTTAGCTGTATGTACTTAGGCTGAGCAATAGCAAGGCACAATGAGCAGTGCTGTGCCAGATGCTTGTCAGAAAAGGTGGGTTTTAAGAAGACATCTGAATGATGTAATTGAGGAAGCATCATAGAGATGCTTGGAGAAAGGGTTCCAAAAATGAAGAATGGCAAGGGTGGGAAGGATGGAATCATCTGAGAGAGCAGGAGACACTTGAACAGTTGAGGATGGTGGAGCAAAGAGCACAGAAAGTTGAAATGTAAGAGCTGAGAAGCTTTGAGGATCTGAGAAGGGCATTGATGGAAAGGACAAGGAGTTTTTGATTGACCAGGGACTGGACAGGAAGCCACTGAAGGGATCCAATCAATATAAGAGATTTGAATTACAGAATTTTGGTGGCAGAGCGAGGAATGGAAGGGAGAGGGCTGAGCTGAGACCATGGAAAACAAGAGTGACTGCAGTAATAAAGGCAAGAGTTGATTGATCAGGGCAATGGCTAAAGGTTTTGGAGTCTAAAGGCTCACTTGGGTTTTTTTAAAACTTGAATTTCTTAAGGTGCACTTTTTCCTTTCCACATCAAACATGTTATATAGCCTGATAAAAACTATATAGTATAATACCATTAATCTCGGGGAAGAGGCTGTAGGCTCACTGTTTGCCATCACCAGATAAAAGATGTCAGATAGCATGGTTAAGGAGAGATGAACTTCCTGATAAAGCTGAAGACTGGGTTAGTACTGGGTTAGAGAGATCATTTTTGTGGCTCAGTATACAAATCCTCTCTCTCTCTCTCTCTCTCTCTCTCTCTCTCTCTGGAATAATTTATAGATTTCTTCTTGGAAAAAGAGCTTGTCTCCTTTCCCCTAAGATCTTAACTGTTAGCCCTCCTTGATCACAACAGAGCATAAAGTATATTTCTGCATTGTACAATATTGTCCCATAGTACATTAATCAGATGTGCTATCAGGTGCAGCACTGTTGGGAAGGCTATAGTGGTGGACCCACTTAGTGGGGATGGGGAAGATGAAAGGAGGGTGGAACAAGGCAGCAGTGGAGGCAGGAAGGAGAGCAGACAGAGTTCAGGAAGGTAGCATTCACTGAATCCAAACCCCTAGGACTTGACTCTGGGTCCTGCACCAGTGATTTCACTGGTACAAGTCCTTGGAGAAGAGGGAGGCAGGGTGACCATATAGAATAGAGAACAGAGTGCCTCTACCTTTACACATTGCATAAAAGAGGAAATTTAGGCAGGTGTAGCTCAGCATAGAAGAGTTTAAGAAGCAGCACCTGCTTCAATTCCCTCTTCTATGCAATGGTCAACTATAGAGGTACTCTGTACTCCATTTTATATGGTCACCCTGCAGGAAGGTGTCACTTTATGAGAATCTTATAAAGCATTTTAAATAAGTTTTCACATTCATAATGGCAGGACACACTGGATTTTGATTTAAAAATCCAGGCTGCATTCCTAACATACAGTTAATCTGGCATAAGGCCCAGCATCTTATGCTGACATGGGTGGGAGGGTTGTCACAAAAGTGCTGCAAGGCACTTTTGCACTACTCCTAAGGTTAGGCCAGGGCACTTATTCCCACACCACCATGGGAATATATGCCAGCTCAGTTATGCTGGCTTAAATTGGTTAGGTTTTGCCCACAATCCTATAAAAATGCAAATGGCATACACAGGAAATGCTATGTAAAGTATTTTTCACACCAGAGCCATGTTGCCATGTTGATCTGGTCCGTTAAGGACCAGATCAAAGGCGTTCTTACACGATGGTGCAATCCTGACTTAGGCCAAAGAGAATGGCCCAGCTAAGCTGGCCTAAGGCAGGTTATATCCTGAGCTGACAGTTGGCCTAAAACAGCAGAGCTAGGAGGCCTCCAGGCTGGCAGCAGCCTGAAGAGGCAGCAGCACATGGACTGCATGCTCACTGGACTGTGAGAGCTGTGCCAAATCCTGAGGTGGGCTGTTCTAGTTGTGCCGTATAACAAACAAAGGTATTTATATACCACCTTTCAGGTCATTAAATTTCTCCTTGGACTTTATTCTCAAGGCAGTTTACATAGGCAAGCTTACTAACCCTAGAAGGTTTTTACATTCAAAGAAAGGTTCTCTATTTCAAGAACTCCTACATTCTTAGATGGTTCCTTTTATGTCCAGTCTCACATTCACTTTGTTACTGTTATGCCTTTGGACAGATTCCACTGTAATTGCATTTCTTTCTTTACGCACACTCCCACAGTCCAGGATCAACATCTATCCTTGCACGGCTTCTTGTGTTGTCAAGACCGTGACCTTCAGATCTTATCTTCAGCCACTTTACAGCAGCTCAGCCCTCTAGACCAGACCTTCTGCCCATATCCTGAGGTTGAGAGGCAGGAGTGGTGCTTAGGCCAGCCTGAGACTTAGAATTTTTTCTTTTGTTTCCATTTTTACTCCAGTTTATCATGGACCCGTATGGGTCTACTAAGATTTTTTCCTGTTCTTGAGGTGGCCTAAGTCAGAGGAGCTGTGAGGGGGCATGTCTGCCCTGGATATGGCCTATCTACACTGTTCTCGGCCATGCTTAACATGTCCTCAACATGCCCCTGCTACTAGTCTGATACAGGTCCATCAGTCTTGGGTCACCCTCGGTGGACTTACGCTGGCCCAAACCTTTTCTGGTGCTGCTAGGCTGGCCTATCTAATATTATGCCATCCCAAGTGCCAGATAGACTGGCCTATGTGCACTTCAGGATTGCAGCCTTTGTATGTTGACAAATGGTCCTGGTTCCAGATTAATAGATGGGTGAGTTTGTAGTCTAGGCTATATGTAATCCATGGACAAAGATATTTCCATTTGCGGTTCTGATAATCTATTGGTATATTCCAATTTATTAAAAAAATGAACCTCCAAACATGAAACTACTAATTTTCTCAAAATAAATTACATTATTATGAAAATTGGAATTATTTCAGGGTGACCATTTTCTAAGACTAAGGCCCATATCCTAAAGTCAAAATAAGCCCTTTGTGTTGGAGCAGTTACGGTGACTTTCCATAAGATAACATTAGAGGGTGCCTAGTGCGTGGACTCATAACTGCTCTGGACCCGTAACTGCTCTGGATTTTGCCCATATCCTCTTTTTAATCCTCATGTCTTATCTTCTTTTTTTAGCTTTGTGTTTTGCAAAAAACTTCACTTTCCCCCTTTTCCTTATGAGCAGGCAGAAGAGGGCATAATAAGTTTTAGATTTAATGATAAGTAATACACTGCCTAAAAGAATCACATGAAAGCAGTAGATATGAGTGTTTTAGCATTTATTTTGTCATGCTCTACATTATGGGAGAGCCTTATCCTCTTCTCGGGTTATGACATATGAATCCCATATGAAACTCACCCCTGAATTGTTGGTGAGTTTGGTTTCTGATCTTTTTGGAGTGCCATCCTGTCCTTCTCAGTTTTCAACAGAACTCCAACTGCAAATGAAGGCAGCTTAACTCCTTCGAATGGGCAGCCAACGCTCTTTCTTTGCCCTTCTGAGCAAATTTAGAAACAAAGTTTGATCTTAACAAATTTGGTTCTGTGAGTTGCCATGGCTGCAGCAGAGATTTCTAAATGTGAGAGATTTATATAATTAGCAAGAATGACTATTTATTCAAGGAGTTTCATTTGACAAAGAGATTCTACTGCATAACACATGTATAATGCATGATACTTGGGCATGCCCGGTTGGAAGATTGGCCATTTCTTTGAACGGATAAGGCGGACTCTTATTCCGGATTACACACTGCTTTCAAAAGTCTTCTAGGTTCAACTGCAGTTTGCCATGTGGTTTGGGGATGGCTGTTAAATTCTGAGGGTTTCTAGATCTCAGTTAATACATGTGCATGGAAGCCAAATCACAAGTTTCTTTTTGGTTATGTTGCGAAGTCCTCATTGAATGCCTTGTCGTGTCAATTTATGTGGTGAGGCAGGATGTATACATGTAGACAACTTCTACAAAAAGTTACCAGCCATTTCCCTAACATGAAACTTTTTTTAATCTTCCTGTACACTGATTCAAATGATAGATGCATTTACTGTACGCCCTATGCTGTGATCTACCAGAGTAAATTGTTTCCTGAGCAATAAGAGTTCCTAGAATTGTGTTTCTCAAGGGCAGTGGCATACCTAGGTCATTTGGCACTCAGGGCTCACAACTTTTTTGACACTCCCATATTAGCTTTAATACAATTAATGAGATATCAATTAATACTTTCTTATTTAAAAATCACCTTACTGATTAAACCTCTGTTTTATTCTATTTTGGGAGGGATTGGTGAGGTTGCCTTCTGGAGCACTTGTTGAACTCCATGTTCACTGGATTGGGGACCATTCTGGTGGCCTTGCACTCCTCAGTGCCTGATCTGAATATGAGCAAAGGCTCTTTTGCTTACTTATGAGTAAACATGGCTGTGTAGCTTAGTTCCACTTTTCTTCAGTAAAGGTGTACCCCACAGGTTGTTCTGCTAGACATGTCTGACTCTAGGGTGCAGTGCTCATCTGTGTTTCTAAATCAAAGACCAGCATTGTCCAAAGACACTTCCATGGTCATGTGGCTGGCATGACTATATGCCAAGATGCACAGAAGGCTATTACCTTCTCACTGAGGTGTTACCTATTTATCTACTTGCATTTTCATACTTTCAAACCTGGCAACTGGCAAACCTGGCAGTTTTCATACTTTCATACCTGGCAACTGTTAGGTTGCCAGGAGCTGGGCTAAAGATGGAAGCTTACCCTGTCTCACAGTACTTGGTTCTCAAACCACTGAGATGGGTTCTACTGGTTCTGGGGTTCTTCAGATGGGCAGGCACAGTGCCTATAACAGTGGTCTGGTAACAGGGGTAAATTACCCCAAATGGGGTAAAAATGAAATTCCTGGGGGTAATGGACAGTCATGCTAGTGCTCACACTCTTCCCCTTCCAAAAGCTACAATGGCGAGCGCTACAACTTCTGCCATGGAGAAAGTGCTAGTGCTCTCCATTGGAGCTTTCAAAAGGGGAAGAGTGCCCGTGCATGTGCACAGTAATTTTTTAATGGTTGCTGCGGCTGGCCGGACTTATCTGCACCGAGCCGCAGCAGCCTGAAACTCCCCTAACACCCTCCCCAGCCAAGGTAAGAAAGCCACTTACTTTACGTTTACTCAGAAATAAACCACTTTATGTCTACTCCTGATTTTAAAAATGTAGGACAAAATGTAGGGCGTCCATTTTTGGGTGACCATTTCCTTCCTTTCAAATCAAGGGGGTAACATTGGCGTACCTAAATATATTTTGGGGTAAAAGGTAAAAAAGTTCCCTGACCCCTGGCCTATAACAACTAAGCCAAATGAAGCTCCATGGAATTATCAGGGACTTATTTCTGGGTTGATTTGAGGCAGCTACATTAGATCAGGACCATTCTGGGGTTGTTAAATTCCTCTCACTCTGCCCTCTCAGTCTGCCCAGTCTGGACAAAGTCAAGTATGCCTACTCATGAGTAAAAGATGCAATATGGTTCAGTTTCACTTTCCATAGAGCTCCATTCATTTTTTGTTTTTTTTGTTTTTTGTCCATAACTTTTGATGGGAATGAAGCTATTTTATACATTAGATTCTTCTGGACAATACACATCCAATGATATAAGACTTGAGGGGATATCCAAATGATTTTAGCAATCTTAGTGATTTTGGTCAACCCCTGAGGGTGAAGCCCCACCTCAGGGCTCCCCCCAGCCTCCGTAGGGACGCCACAGTCTCAAGGTGTGCTCATAGCAGCCCTAAGGCTTTTTGATATCACTTCAGGACTCCATGAGTATAAACCAAGTACATCATAAATGGCTCTGCCCATTTTGCTTGTCTGTCTCTCCCTCCTCCCCTATTCAGGGATTTTCTTCCTCATTCTCCTCCAAGTCTGGCTCATCACCAGTATTCAGCAGAGTACTCAGTGTTATGCCAATCTGTACTTTCATCTGTGCTCTGGGGTTCCCTAACAGTTTGAAAGTATGAAAATGCAAGTAGATAAATAGGCACCACCTCAGTGGGAAGGCAACATGGAGCCCTTTCTCTCATCCATCACGTGCACCTGCTATGCCTACAACACCATAAGACTATTCATGGTGAATGTCTCATGTGCATTCATGAGAATGTAATAGTAAACCAACAGTGTGTGCGTATACAATTAATTTAGGCCCAGATTGCACAGTTACTGTATTTACTTGAATCAAATGTACATGTTTTTCATGTTTTTTCTGAAATATAATATTCAGAATTGGGGTGCACATTAGATTTGATGGCACATTAAAAAAGCAGGCCTCCGTCAGTCTTGAAAGACTATGGTATCGTGCTCGGCGCTGCATACGCTGCATGCAAAGCACGAAAGCCTGGGTTGGATTGTTATGGAGGAGAGGCTGTTACCCAAGCAGCAAATCCCCCTTATCCACACCACTGAAATAGTCCAATGGAAAGGCAGAGCCGATACGATTGGATCCAGCTGGCGTCGCAGAGCTGGGCTAAGGACAGGAGCTCACCCTGTCTTGTGGGGCCGACCCGGGTCTTGAACCCTGTCCTATTGGTTAACAGGCACAGCGGCACATTAGATTTGAGTAAATACAGTATTTTGATTATAAGTATAGGTCAGTATTTTGTTTATCAGTTCACTGTAACAAAAATGCAACATAAACCCATTATTGTATAAAGTGGTCAGTAAGGTTAAAAAAAATCATAACAAAACCTGTTGTCATATTAGCAATTCCTTGATTTCATCTGGTACTCCAATTGCATGATCTGGGTTATAAACCTTGTACATCCATGTGCAGACATTGATATTGTCAGAGGTGGGGCAGACCTTAATCTGGCTTCATTGAGTGATCTCACTGGAACACACTAAGAAGCAGGAAAATTTCCACTTTATAATCCATACCTTTCCATGCACACTTTTCACACCCTTAAGCTATAGGGCAGGGCTTATTTTCTCTTGCTGGGCATCACAGCAAAGTCATACAAAGCAGATCCTGGCATCGATCAGCAGAGCCATTCATCCAAAGAGTCATGCTTTTCTCACCTCTTCTGGTTTCCAGGATGATAAACTTTCAGTGAAGCTCTGGTTCAGCATTAAGTGACAAAGAGAAATGGGCTGTGTAACTATGGGTAGCAAGGGCAGAAGAAAATGTCTACTGCTAGCACAAAAAACTATATTAAAAACCTTAAGGTGGTGAAAGGAAATTCAGTTAGATGAGAGAGATATGCAGCACAATACCATTACCCAATAGGCTACATAGGAAAAAGGCATCTCGTCTTGCCATGTATTGAATTTCCAGGTTTTTATTACTGGCCGTCAAATTCCAAACATGATTTAATGTATATTTGAGTGAGAATCTAGGAGTCTTTCTACACTTGACTGAAAGTAGAACTATAGAGGCCAGATTCTCCACTTAACACTCCCTCTCCCACACACACAGAAGCTTACCCTACAATCCAGAGTAACTACGGGAGCACGTAAGAGACTTTACGTGCACCCGTAGTTACTGCACCACCCAGTGAAAACCTATGGGAAATTCATATTGCAATCCAGAGCAAATTGTTCTTACACCGGAGCAAGGACTCCCCGTAGTTACTCAGGATTGCGCCCTTAGTTTAAGATTTCTATAAATCTAAAGGCTTTCATGAACATAGACTGCAACCAGGTGTATGAGTACCGGCAAGATCAGTATTATAGAAAATGCTAGGAGGACATAGGCTAAATCAAGGTACAGTAATAGAAAGATGTGGCTATAGGTTAACTAGTATACTGAGCAGAAGTGGTCAGGAAGCCTACATAGAGATCAACCCAGATTTGGGAAACTATGTGATGCAGGGTGACCATATGTGATGCAGGGTGATGAACCTATATGATGCAGGGTGACCATATAGAATGGAGGACAGAGTGCCTGCAGCTTTAAGCATTGCACAGAAGAGGAAATTGAGGCAGGTTTAACATAACATAGAAGGTACCTGCCAAAAAGCAGCACTTGCCAAAATTCCTTCTTCTATAGAATGCTTAAAGGTAGAGGTACTCTGTCATCCATACTATATGGTCACCCTGTGTTGAAATCCTGGGTTCTGGCAAATTGTGCAACCCAGAATTCCACCTGATGCTATCTTAGATCCATAAACTCTGTGCCAATCCAAAACCCTTACTATGCTCCTCACATACTGAGGGCAAACCTAGAAGTGTGAGACATCTAGTTTTATTCATAGGTACAATGCGAATGAAGGAGCTGCTTTGTTCATGATGTCTCTGGGTATAACATAAAGTTGGAAGTAGTTTGTGGCATATCCAGGGCAGTGCAAGGGGGACAAATGCTACGCTTGGGTGGGGTGCTATAACCTTCTCATCCCCCAAATATGCTGAGAACTGTTCCAACAGTGGCTTCAGGAGTGCTGCCCCTCAGATCTCTCACAATCTGATGCTGATGCAGTCTACATCAGCTGACCTCACTGATGGGCTGGACTTGACTATAGACAGGGAAACTGGTGTGGACACAGTAGGGGTTAGAGTGGTTTTGAACAGTTGGAAACCTGGTGTAGGAAAACAAACATATCAAGCCAGAGCCAGCAGGATGGTCAAGGTAAGAGAGTTTAGTGGTAGCCTGCAGTGCCAACAGCAAAGCTGTAACAGAAATCGCCAGGTTGCTTCATCTGATGACTCAGATAAGGCAAGTGAAACCCAGCAGGAATTCTGCTGAGGATGAATGCAGAATGACCCAGCTCTATGTGAAACACAGCAAGGGTTGAAGCAGTTGCAGTTCAGCTTTCTTATTCTGAATGGCAGTTTAGCTATGAGATTCCAAGGTTTAAGTTCAGAGCCATGTTTTGGAACTATGATGAAAAATGCCTATTATCTCCAATGATTCCATGGCTCAAAATTTGCTACTTCTAACCAACTTTCTAACCAACATGAGTACAAAGCAATCCCAATGAAATGGAACAAATGTGTAGCATGTGCCCCATAGGCACAGTTGTGTAGACACAGGAATGTTGGTTAGTTTTGGGCTGTAAACTGCCTTATAAGCAGTTCTAAAATGCACAGGTAATTATTAAGAGTAGACTTTGTACAGTTTTGGTTATCATTCTCATTTTACCAGTTAGGTACCCACACTTTTATCTTGGTAAGCAGGCTTGATAATGGATTGGGAGGAATACATCTATGCAGAAATGCAACTCACAAAGTTTTACCAATAACTTGCCAAAGATTTGCTGAATGTCAGTCTGATGTATCTTTGTAAGGTATAGGGTTTCCCCAATAAGCAGTCTACCAGCACTGTAAATGTTGAGGAAGAAGTTCTGCAGGAGTGGCATTCACAATCAAATGGACTGTTTAGAAAATGTGCCATCAATTATGTGCTGCATACAGCGCCCAAGTGTGGTCCTTAAATATTCTGCTCTGGATTATAGAAGCATTTTCAGCCCTGGAAAGTTGCTTTGGTTGGTTTACACCTATTGCTTGCACCATTCCCAAAACAAGTAATGACTGTAAAAGGAATTGCACAGAACTGGATCACTTCCTCAAAAGCATTTCAGAGAAATTTCTCTGAAACCTGAAAAATCCTACATTATTAGCATATTTTAAAAAGGAAAAGATTCCATAGATGTTACAGTTTGTTTTGTCAACTGATTGATTGAACTTGGTAGCACTGGATGCAATAATTACATATCATTTGATTCAATGGAGGCACGTGAATGGTCTCCTGAACCTTCTGCCCATTTCCACCTCTGTGCAATCCCACATGCCCATGATCTTCCTCCCAACAAGCTGGAAAATTTTTAACACCCCTTCTGACAAAATCAAATCAAATTAAGTAAACTAAAACATTACAATAAGTATAAGTTTGTAAATTTATTTAAAAGAACCTACAAAACATCCCAGGCAGATTCTGAGCTATTTTTAAAAAATTCCCCAAACATGCCAAAGACTACAATCCTATCCACGCTTACCTGAGAGTAAGCGCCATTGATTTCCATTGTTAAAACAGGGGTGTCCAACCTTTTAGCTTCCCTGGGCCACATTGGAAGAAGACAAGTTGGTTTGGGCTGCACATACGATATGTGATAGGCAGCACATAACGATATCTGATCATCAAAAAAACCATAGAAAACATAGGCATGCATAGGATTGGCCTCTTAGACTGCAACCATTGCCCACCTTTACTTGGGCATTAGCCCCATTGACTTTAATGGGGCTTACTTCTGAGTAGGCATGCTGCAAAGGATGGGCTGTGATCCTCTCCAAGCTTAACCTTGGAGTAAGTCTCATTTATTATAATGGGGTTTTCTTCTGAGTAGCCATGCATTGGATTGGGCTCTCAGACTATTTTCCTTAGTTTGCTCCTCTTTACCTGGAGGTCAGTGGAGGAGAAGTTCAAGGAGGCTGTGGGTGCGCGGCTTGCAGGTGACGGGTGGCTTGCAGGTGACGGGCAGCTTGTGAGACCTGGGCGGCAGCACAGGCAGCCCGTGAGCAGTGTGCTCCTAAAGGCTGTTGCTTCTAGGCTGCCTGTGAGTGCTCTGAGTGGCCGCAAAGTGGAAAGGGGGAGGAGCTTCCTTCTCTCCTGCCTCATTCTTGTCCCACCCAGGCCCAGACCCAGACCCAGGAAAAAAGTAGCGCACAGCAGTACACGAAATTTGAATTTGGAAGCTGCCACAAAGCTGGTTTTTCCAGTGGGCAGGAGGGCCACATTAATTTGCATCCTGGGCCGCATGCGGCCCCTGGGCCATAAGTTGGACAAGCCAGGTTAAAAGTATATTCACAGTAGCCAGTTAAAATATAGATCGGTAACATTTCCTCAAATGCAGTTAGCATCAAATCTCGTACAGGTGTCCCTCACGTTCTGATGATTTTTTTCTGATGGTTCTGCTCTATACCTTTCAATTCACCTTTCAACACGGGTTTACTCTTTCAACATCTTTCAATTATACCCAATTGTCCTGCCCATCACGCCCTCAGATCCACTTTGCTTGAACCCTTTCTCCTCTCCCTTCCCACTTCTCTTGTCAACCCCCTGCCAATCCTTCTCGGTGATTTTTCCCCTTCGATCACACACATGGTGGCTGAATTTCTGTTAGCAGTCTCCATGGGAAATCATAATTCTCACCCTTTCCTTACCCAGTTTTAGATCTGTTAATCTTGTCTTATTGTTTAGATTTACTAATCTTGTCTCATTTAACTGTGCTGTTTATTGTTAATCCCCTTGTATTCTAAATGCCAATAAAGGTTACGTTATGTATGTTATACCCATGACTCATTCAATGCACGTTTACCTCTTTCAACCTCTCTACTGTCTAAAGGCTAAAATTGTCTTCCCTAATGTTGATTTGCATGTGACATGGTGATTGAGGTGCCATTTCCTTATGAATTTCTTCAGTAAATAACCACCATTCAAATACATAAGATATTCATTGTCCACACATTTTACTTTAACTTGTTATGCATTTTGCTATATATTAATAAATACGTGTTATTTAGGCTTTTGCATGACTTTTTTTGGTGGCTATTTTGCATTTGAAAGCTGAAAAATACTGGGTTCCATTTTTCAACAATTTTCACTTTTGGAAGGTGCTCTGGTCCCTTATCCATCCAATAAGTGGGAGATGCCTGCATATTAAAAATAAAATAACCCATCTTATGGATCCTGACCCATAGTTTGAGAAACACTGTAATAGACTATTCAGGGCTTACAGTGGTTGAACATTCTCCCCCCACCTTCCCCAATTTTAACTACAAAAGCACTACAGGTCGCCATAATTGTATTTCCCTTTTGTTCTTACTTACTTTTAGCATTAGTTTAATCACACTGCTTGTTTTCAAAATGACTGTAGTGTCCTTCAGGCCTTTAGGAAAGGTGAAGGTATATACCTACATGTTACTGGTGATGGGATTTTAGCTGAAATATGTTTACCAATATGTTTGGCACAATTGCAAAGCCATTCTTCATTATGCCAAATCCAGGCATAATTTGTTTACAACCATCCAGGCTGAGAAAACTAATTACTTTTACTTTTAAAACAAACCTTCCCAAATGGATCCAAGAAGCAAGACTTCCCAGCTGGCCAGGCAGCAGGCAGGAAAGGGAACGGACCATCAAATGAAGGAAATGGGCAGCAGAACAGAAGCATAAAGGCAGTTCTCCAGGTTGCTACACAGCAATCTTCCTTGGCAGCCGTAATGTGCAAAGGTGGTTTTCGTCACAACAGGAGAGCTCATGTGTGTATTCAGGACTATAGGATTACAACTGTGATTGCAAAAGGTAACAAGGCTCACTTCACTGAGTATGGGTAGACTGCAAAGTTGTTGAGTACACACAGTAAATGACAAAACATGACATTTCACACCTGAGTAACATATTTAGCAGTTTGTTTTCCTGGTAACAGTGCAAGCTTGCAATGCTAATTTCACAGACACAGCAATCCGCTTGTCAGTTAACCTAGTCACCTCTAGCAGAAGCAGTAGTATAACAAAGGGGGTGCAAAGTACTAAGTGTTGCAGGAAACCCTACTGTAGCAAGCAAGCAGGCCCTCCCTTTTTGAGTCATTCACTCCCACTGCCAGGAATGGCTCTGAAGGGGAGAAGGAAGAAATGCTTGCATGCCATGATGAGGCACCAGGCAAAACTTTGTACTTTGCACCCCTTTGGCTATGCCACTGAGCAGAAGAGAAGTCAATTCTGATCCAATCCGTGTTGCTGTATTCCAGGTCTCTAGGGCTTATAGATATGTTCATATTCATGATCCACTTCTTGCCCTTGCCATGTACACAATTATCTGTCATTGGATTCATTAAAGGTCTAAAGCACAGGTTTCAAACTCAAGGCCTGCAACCAAAAAGAGAAAAGTTCTCATATCTTTGAAATCATGAAATAGAGCTGCACATCTTTTCTGTCATTTGCAGCTAATCAGTTTCTATGTGAGCTCTTATTTCTGGGCATCATCTGCTAAATGATGTAACTTCTGGCACTTGGCACCCAAAGTGCTATTCAGCCCACTATATGAAATGAATTTGATATCCCAGGTCTAGATAAAGTAGTGCTATTGCATTTTCCCAAGTTGCAATGTGAAGGCAAAATCCTGGATGTTTTATTGCACAGATGTTGCACAGATGCAACATCATAGCTTTGTGACGATGCACCAATAGAAAGTACCCTCATCCATGAAGGTGTCAATGGGCAGTCTACTTCTCAACTACTTTTTCTGCATTGCTTTAAACATATCAAATCAAATTTAAACAAATGGCAAGGAAGCAAATCTCTACCCTTGACACATTTTTTCCAGTGTGTCTAGTGAAGGTGTGGGGATTGGCAGCTACTCAAAATGGGCCTGCCGAAGGTCTTTGAAACGTACGCCCTTCCTATTCAATTCTTTGAGTTGTATAGCACGTTATTAAATCATTCTGCTGGAATATACTCTCTAGTATTTTAGACTTATACATGAAATTATTCTAAACATCCAATCTTGTGCATGTAGTTGTTCCAGAAAATAATGTGCTTTCTAGCTGTTGCAAATGCCACATGCTGGAGTGAATGGTCTGATTGCCATTAGCAGAGAGCAGCTGGATCTGCGCACCAGTGGATAGGATGCACCTGCCCATTCTACTACTACTACTACTACTACTACTACTACTACTACTACTACTACTACTACTACATTAGTTAGCTAGTTAGTTAGTTAGTTAGTACTACTTAGGGATAGGGTATTGCAGTACTACTTCACAAGTTAGTACTACTTAGGGATAGAGTACTGCAGTTAGGGTACCTAGTTAGGGTACTGCAGGGAAGTAGCAAGAGGTGGAATGGGCAGGGATGGGGCAGAATGATGAGGTTGGACCGGAAAGGGCAGGTTTAGCAGCAGCAGCAGCAGAATCCACTGCATTCTAACCCCCTTCCATGGCAAAATATGCCTTAATGGGTTCACTCAGACCTGTACTGTAGATAGATAGATAGGTAGGTAGGTAGGTTCTTGATTCACAGTACTGACTTTTCTGGCATGCACCCAGCATCATGTATGCTTGTATACACATTTGTTCCTTTATGCATCAAAGAAAATAAAAAAGAAATTAAAAGACTATTGGGCTACAGACTTCAGACCCTATCCCAGGATTCCTAAAATATTGTGGAAAAAAAGGAAACAGGTGTTTCATTTTTTTGTGTCAGGGTTAGACCCTTTCACAAAACTCACATCCCAAGAATTATAGTTGAAACCTGAACAGCCCAGTCCTTTGCAGGTGTATTTAGAAGAAAGCCTCAATATATTCAGTGGGAAATTGTACACAGGATTGTCGAAGGGTTTTTTTCTTTTGTGTTGAGTCTACTTGTGCTGATTAGCATAATCATTGCATCACATATTTTTAACAGAACTCTAAATTATCACTTATTTCTTCCAAAAGATTGAAATGAGTGGCTGGCAAGAGATAATTTGAAGGAGTGCTGAAACAATTCCATGACAAGTTGTGGCAAAAAAAGTATTTCATTTCCCTTTCATTTTTCTCTATTTTTGAATCTTTATAATTTTAACAGATTTCTGTGATCTCTCAGAATTCTAAAAATTGCTAAGGCATCTTCATCATAAAAAAAGTTCTTATTTTTTAAAAATTCACTGCCATTATGGGAGAGCCACAAGTCAGAATGTGAATTTCCTATCTTCATGTCTAGAATACCCTAGAGATGAAGGATTCTGACCAAATCTCCTGCTGACATTGGTGAATACTGACAAAATGGGTATGCCCACCAATTAGGTAAAGTGGTGAGGTGGGATTCCCATGTGGTCCTAACTCATCTAATTGGATGACCCTAGGACAGTAGGAAACATAGGTTTTTAAAGTTTGTGCATAAAGATGCTCTGTGTTCTTGCATAGACCAAACAAAGGTAGCCACACTTTTTAGGCTTACAGTCACCATCGGTGTTCCCTGCAAACTATGCAACGACATGGATCAGGCCAAGATTCAGCACACATTGGTTCCTCTGATCCCATCCCCTCCTAGTCATGATCCACCCATCCTTCCCCCGTTGCCACTCTCCCCCACCTTCTACCACACCTTCCAGTCCTCCCCCACTTTGGACATATCTCCTCTGGACATACCATCTCCAGAGGGTTCTGGCCTTTCTGGTGCTTTTGCAACAGTGATGCTTGCAAAACTCACTTTCTGCCAACACAGGTCCACTAATATAGGTCTATAGGCATATCCCGATCATTGTTTTGCTAGCATCATTTTGAGCCTGTTCACCTCTTTTATGGATCATCTTCGTTGAAGTGGGTAGCAGAAGAACTGTCAGAAAGGAAAGAGGAACAGGAAGATAATTCACTCTATTTGAGAAGCTTGTGCTCTTTCACCTGGGAGACACTACACATCTTTTTCGGAACAAAAGAACTACATCATCTTTTGAATGCATAGTCAAGAGCTGTTGTGACAGCAGCAGTCATTAGTTCAATCCTCTCCAGTTGATATCCTTCCTCATAGTTGCAGCTTTCCAGTCAAGCAAGTGTGGTTTTAATGATGTGACTGGGACTAATGTGTTTGCTTTGTACTCAGTCAACAGCTGCCTGCAGATTGAGGCTATGGCATGGGAGAGGAAGTTAACCCCCATCCCCTGCTATGGAGCTGATCTGAATCCCTAGCAGGTGCTATTTGCCCTTTCTTCCCCAGAAATAATAACCATCAGTAATTCTGTTTCTGTTGTAAGTTTGTCTTTATTGTTTCTCTAGTCTGACCCTCAGTGCTAGTTTTCTCATTATGCTCAGGAAAACAGAAGATGAGAAAGTCAATACGGAGGGGTAAGAAAACAAGAGGAATGAGGAAAGATATAATAGTAAACCTGATGGAATAGGAACAAAGATTTATGTATTCCAGCACCACAAACACCTTGGGAAAAAGGATCAAGTTATCTCCATTGCAATCATTTCCTGTTTTTATTTTAAATACTGCTTAGTATTTTCTTGAATGTGATCAGTCATTCAAACTTCTGCTTGCTTCCCTTGCTATCTTTTGTATATTTGAACATTCCTAGCTCATATTAGAAGATTAAAATATTCCCTTCGGTGGTATATTTCTTGAAAGGTATTTGATGAAACTCTGGGCATATGGAAGATGTAGAAATCAAGCCTCCTACATCCTCCTCCCATGTCTCTCATGTCTCCCAATCATAATAATACTGTAATGACCAGACACACTCCAATTCTGCTTTTGCTTCCCAGTTAAGATTGTAACTCTGCTACAATCTTACCTTATGTGATTGCGTAAAATAATGGATTTTTCTGGGAAATGTTGCAAAAATACAAAATGAACATTCCTGCAAGCCAGAAATGTGTAATATACTCTGAAAACAGGTGCTGATCTGCTACAAAAAAGCCAGGTCTAACAAGAGCACAAGGAGCCATTACGATTCTTTACAGCCTCCCAAATAAGTGTGTTTAATCAAAGAACATTCTGTTCAAAATCTGGTGCGCGTATACAAATTCAGTAATTATGCTCTGCAAGTCGTCACCACTTAAATACATATTCCTTCTATGCCCGCTGCATAGTTGAGGAGTGTAGGCACACCAATTTCTCATATGACACCTTCTGAACTTTAAAAATTGTACGTCAAATGAACCTTTGGTGAAATGTTGTCATCCTAGTTTCATGTAGTAGTTTCATGCAGAAAACAGCTTACAATAATAAGCTGTGTGCAGGGACTGTATTCCTTCCAGGTGCCTGAAATGCAGAAATGGGACATGTAGATTTCTCTGAGTAAGCGTCTGGTCCTATCCAACACATGCCAACCTAAGCACCAGTGTTAACTGCTGCAAATGTACAGTACCATAAGGCAGTGGTACTCAGGCATTTCAGCCCAGGATCCCCTTTCAAATTTAAAAATCTGTCCTGGACTCCTTGTCAAACTTATTGAGATGTGACATCACTGTGATGCCTCCATGCCCCCATGTCTTCTTGGAAGTTAATCCATTGTGTTCACTGAGAATTAGTGCACAATTTTATACATGACTACTCAAAAGTAAGCACCATTGTGTTCAATAGTCTTACTCCTAGGAAAGTGTCTTTAGGAATGCAGCCTTTCTTCCAAGAAAGCCCAGTGCAAGATTCCAAGATTCCAGCCCTCTTGCAACCACCCTGACCTGAGGTTGTAACCCCCCTAGGGGGTCTCGACCCCCACTTTGAATACCACTGCCATAAGGCATGCATCTGATCATGCTGACCCAGCATCAGAGGTGGCCCAACGTGAGCCAGCTCTGAGCCAGTGCTGGTGGTCGGAGGCTGGGTGGACACTACCTAGCACTTTGGGGTGAATGATGGGTAGTAGAGAGGTGAGTGGGGGTGTGGGAAGACACATTCAGGGGCAGGGGGAAGGAGTGGGATGGGAGGAGAAACGGAGAAATGGATATGAGCTTTATTGGATCCACAGCTTCATATTAGGCTTCCAGGTAGGGTGACCATACAGAATGGAGGACAGAGGGCCTATACCTTTAACCATTACATAGAAGAGGGAATTTAGGTAGGTGCAGCTTTTTAATCTCTTCTATGTTTAGCTAAACCTGCCTAAATTCCCTCATTGATGCAATGGTTAAACGTATAGGCACTCTGTTCTCCATTCTATATGGTCACCCTGTTCCCAGCCCAACACAAAGCTCTGTGCTAGCTAAATAGGTGGTTCAAAGTAGTGGCACTTCTTATCCAGGGAAGGGACAAATGGAGGGAGATGTTGGAGATATAGGGAGCTGCCACCAGCTGCCCAGCATTCATTGGAAGCAGCAGCAGCCATTTAAGCACAGCCATAATCCTAGGAACCAGGCATTTCAAGGCTGTGCTGTTTCAAACATCCTGGAAACTATATGTCTCAGGCTTCTTGTGATGAGCAGATTAATGACATTTCAAGCTGGGGAACACCTACTAGGGTACATGGTGTTCAGTTCATAATGTAGCCAGATGGGATGGGATGGAGAAATTTGCATTCTGAGTCTGGTAGAAACAAACTGTGGTGGTATCAATCATTGCAGAATGGTAGACTTTGTGTGAAACAAGGTATCAAAGTCATCAGTTTTCTAAACAACTATTATATTAAAATGTTCCTGACCAGACCAACCGTGTTCCCTCTGTACCCTCAATAAGTTAGCTCATAGCCTTGTTCTGCCATCTTCTTCCTTTACATGGTATACAGGGAGGCTTTTAATTCTCATTGTGAAGAATTTGTCTTTGCATGAGCACTAAGCAGAGCTAAAAGCAACTTGCAGTCAGGCAAATTCATGTAAATGGTGCCAATGAAGTTCATATTGCACTGATAGTTATCGGTGCATTAACTGACTCTAGGGGGCTGACACTTTAGCACATTGCTGGTATTGCTGTCTCCTGTACAGTAATGTCTCCCAGAGTACCAGCTTTAGCAGAATCATATTGTGAGATGATCCTGGATTTGGGGAGATAATTCACCCATCTCTCTCACACACTCACCCACACAGACACAGGCAAACTGGAAGAGGTGGGGATGGGAAAGTTAAAATCTCTTTTGTAAAAATACCACATTTTGTAGATCTTTGGAATCCGATTTCCCCAACTGTCCTTCCATTTTAGATATCTGCTTTTGACCCTGGCATACATCACTGTAGTGAACATCTTTTCTGTGCACATTTACACATCATAGATTGAGTGCTACTGAGGATAGCTCTGGAATTAATGTGGCAAATGTAGTCCTGGGTTTCTGCTGGTTTTTCAGGAACAAGCAAAGTGTGGCTGATGAAAATATTGTATTTGCATCTTTAATTTTCTGCATATACAGGGCTTCCATAGACATATACATCAACATTTTAATCCAGCACAGTATAATCATGAATAGTAAAAAACAGATTCGCCATCAGTACACGTGAGGCAAACCTGAATTAATCCTGTACCTATGGCTCCGTTTGGCTCCCCGAGCCTGGAATGGCTGCTAAGGGGGGTCCTGGCACACCTCCTTCCAGCACTCATTCCTCCGACCCCCTCTAACTACACCACTGGAGTATTCTATTCTAGTGTAAAGTATAAAGCAGACCTGATGCTAATGCAAGGTAGCTTCAGTACATGAAAGAAGGGCCCCTTTTAGATTATATTTCAGTGTTATAAAGATGGACGGCAAAGGCTGCAAGAATAATGACCTGCCTTAGAAAGCCTGATGAATTTTTGCCTGAACATTCAGCTGCAAACTATGGTGTATTAGCTGATATAAAGCTCCATTGTGGCTACTTGGATCCACCACACAAGGAGATGTGACTCCTCCTTGGGCTTGAGCCCTTGTTGTGGATCGTCTTCAGGACTTTTTGAACACAGATATGCTGTAGAGCTCTCAGCATTGTCTGCGGACTGGCAGTATTGAGATTCAGACAAATAAATATTTTGTGTATTCCAAACACATGGTTTATGAGAAGCCATTTATCTTTAGGAGGCTGGCAAATATGTACCAAAATAAGATGGTATCCCAGGCTCAGGTATGTTCCATAACACACCAAAGTTGTTGCAATGACATTCATTTTCCTTGTCATTTTAAGCACATATCGATAAGAACCGCAACTGCTTTCTATAGCATAAAAGCTCTCTCTCTCTCTCTCGCTTGCTCACTCACTCGCTCATATCGGAATATTGATGGACCTGAAAAATTTTATCCTCTTTTTCCTAAGTGTGTTCATTTTATTTCACTCTTCCTTTCTTAAAGCTCTAAAACAGGAATGCAGGCAGGGGTCAGCTTTCCTCTTACTTTAGGAACTTTAGGGATTATCTAAAGACAGGCTCTCTTTTGCTAAATGCTTCATGTGGAAGTTGGAAAACTGATTTTATTCTTCCATTCTTATGTGCCTGGATCAGGGCTGCCTATCAAGGAGGCCAACTGAAAGGCTCACTTTGAGAAGTACATTGGGGGTGAAGCAAACATTGACAAGGAGTTCTCTACCCTACATGTCTCCCCCCAAGCTGCTTCAGTCATCTGTCTGATCTTCTTCCTGTGCTCTAAAAGGGGACAGACAGAAGATCAGATCAGCAGCTCCCCACATCTTCCTTCATTGCTGCTGGAGGAAAGGGGGGAGAGAAGCTGAAGCTATTGCCTACCATCACCTCCTCACAAACAGTGGCATCACCAGGGTGGTGCGGTCCGCACCGGGTGATGTGCCCAAAGGGGGTGACGCACACTGGGGGACCTAAAGATTGCAACTTTGAGATGGAGCCTCAAACCCCATCATGACATATACAGTTGCACTGGTGGATTGAAGATATTGAAGAGCAGAATCCAATGCAAAAATCAGTTTTGAAATATTTCCTTCCTATCAAAGGTTATGGCCAAAAAACTAAAAATTACAAATATGCATTGAACTCAATGGAAAATGAAAGTGACCCATATCGCAGCTTTACTCGCGAGTAGGCATACATGCCATAGTTTGCTGGAAAGGGCTGCTGAGAGGAATCTAGCCCCCAGAAATCACCCCAGAAGGAGCTCCCTGATGATTGCATTGAAATTCATTGAAAATTGATGTGAATTGCACAGCTGTGTTTACTGGTGAGTAAGCAGGCATGCCTTGGCTGGAGTGGAAGGTCAGTCCAGGAGAGGACAAGACTTCCAAAACGGTCCCAATCAGGGACATTACTAGGGTGTTAGAAAGGAGGCACCCTTGAAAGTGGCAGCAAGTGAACTAAATGGCTAAAATCATGGTTTGTAGAAATAATCCCATCATATTATACACCTTTGAATGTGCAATTTAGAGCAGAATGCAGTGAAACAAACCACTTTATTAAAATGCATGGCTAAAAAAAACCAGCATTGGGGCAAGTCTTGCACCTCCTGAAGGTATTCTTGCCTGGGGCCAGGGACATACTTACAGCACAGCACACCCATGGCATGCATGATATGATGTCATCATGTCATGAAGTCATCGTGCACACAGGATCTTCACAGCAGCCAGAGAAACCCTCTGGCCAGCTATGAGGAGCACATGTGTGGCTCATCTACAGCTGCACACCTGGCCAACGCAGCCAGTCAAGGGTTTCATTGGCCAGCAGTGAAAAGTGCATTCGCAGCGCTGCAGCTGAGTTGTGTATTCGCTCTTCCGAATCAGCTGCATTCCCTGATTGGTTCGGAAGGGCCCACGTGCAGCTCAGCTGGCATAGAAGGGAGTCATGTACATGATCTTCAGCTGGCATAGTAGGGTGCTGGGGTAGTGAAAGTGCTAGGTGGCTGGGTGCACTTATGCCCACCGGCATGTATGCACCCATGGCACAAGACACCTCATGCTATATTAATGGAACACCACTGCCTGGGGCAAATACCTTCATGTTCTGCACTAGTTAGAAGTGCAGAAGCTTTGGAAGGAGGTGACAAAAGATATAGGAAGTGATCCGGACTGTCTTGCCTTCCTCTCGGTTTCTACATTCAATAAGGAGTTAGGTGGGGAATGCCCAGCAATGCCCAGAAATGTGTGTCTCAGTCAGCACTTGAGCTTCAAAAGCCCTGGCATGGATCAAAACAAAAAGCCTGTGGAAGTTATAGTTATTTTCTACAACTACTCAGGGATGCTTTGTATTCCTATGAGGCCAGAAGGCAGTGATTTGTGGATTTGTAGCCTTTGTAATCCTTGGTTATTGAGTATTCAATAGGTGGATAAGATGGGGAGGGCGAAATAACCAATGTACTGGCTGCAAAATATCCTCTCTGGTTTCCTGTCCCAAATACTTCTGCCGACAAAAATTTTGCCATTTAGCTGCAAGTGAAGGGCCTGACCTGTACAGATTTCTTCTGATATCACAGCGTGAAGAAACTAGGGCGAAGGTACTTCTGTAATTTCTAGGGATTTGGGTGTTTTTATTGTAGTCTCTTACTCCATCATAGTTTTCAAAAATGTTTCCTCTAAAGCCACATAAGAGCTGTAAAGGAAGTAGAGCATACAACTGAGATAATAAGTTGCTTTTATTTATAGAATGAGGCCTGCTTGGGAGGTCAATGCAAAGATAGTCAACTTCAGTTTGTCTATGCGCAGAGACCAGGCTTCACCACAGGTCGTAATTCAAATAAAATCAAGTTTATTTAGGTTCCATTGAAAGTGGTAGAATTTAAGAGCATAACTATGACTTTAATTGTCCTTGATTTCAATATGACCTAAAAAGCACAATCCTAACCATGTCTACTCAAAAGTAAGCCCCATTGTGTTCAATGAGTCTTTCTCCCTGGAAAGTTTCTTTAGGAATGCAGCCTTCGTAAATGAGCCAAACCAACCGATGTAGGAACATGGCATTAAAGAAAAGGAAACCACTGCAGTTAGTGTAAGAGCAGAATATTTGAGTACAGTATTTGCACTGCTTATGATCAACCAGAGATTGCCTCTCTCTTTTATATTGTACAGTCTGAGGTGGTGAGGTGGAAAAGTGGCTGTTAGATGGACAGAAGAAGTCTTTAAAAATTTACCAAACCTGCCTTCTCCACAAGATCCTTTGAGAATATTAGACAGAGACTGATAAATAGATGACACAGAGCTTCAAAACTACAACTTTATTTTAATGAAGCAGAGACATGTTCAGAACATGTGGGGAATAGGTTCCAGAGACTGACACTGATTTTAAAAAATCTGTGTTATTTCAAATTGGAAATGATATTTTTCTGGAGATGACAGAAAATGGGACGGCTGCCATGCTACCAAAGGGAAGGGGGACTCATTCCCTTCCCTGCGGTCAGGCTAAAGCAGCCTCAATGGGTCTACTCAGATGTGGGCCTCCTCTAGATGCTGCTCTAGAGGCTCTCCTGGCTGCCTGGGAAGCCAGACTAGGATGTGGCATAACTGCTGGATCTGAGCCCTTCCTCCTACACCCTGCCCTCTGACCACTTTACTGGTTCCTTGCTGTGATATAATAACATTTTTTGACTCTGAACACTGAGGATACAATCCTAACCAATTTTGGCCAGTGCAACTCATCTGTCTCCCTGTTCCCGAGGTGAAATAAGAAGGCACCCATATGTAGCGTAGGAGTGGTGCAGAAGTGCCTTGTGACAGCTTTGTGACACCCCCCAGGCCAGCAAGGAATTTATGTCAGGACTTGTTAGGATAATGCTATTAGTCTCACTGATCCATTTGAGTTTTAAAAAATTGTATTTTTTTAAGACTTTCATTTTTTGGTCATAACTTTTGATAGAATTGAGTTATTTAACTATTTTTCATTTCATTCTGCTGTAAATTACTCATACAAAGCTATATTGCATGATGATATTTTTCCTACATATTGTGATTTTAGTAAATTTTGTCACTAGTAGTGTCCTTCCCCCTGGTGTAGCATCACCCCTAGAGATGCTACTGACCTGAAACTCCAGATAGTGAAAACGAACTGAAACAAAGTCATGAAAGGACATGTCCATCATGTGCCCAAACATGATGTTACATTTCAACCAAACAACCTCAGGAGTTATTCTGGCTGTTTCTAGACCATTCCAAGTCATGTCTAGACCATGTCTAGACCATTCCAAGTCAAGAGGTCTCTCCCCCGCCTCCTGGTTGACCAGAAAGCAACAGTGATGGGCTTCAAAGAAATTAAGAACCAGTTCTCTGTCCATCTGGCAGCCACTTTTAAATGGCTATTTTTAAACTTTATATGTACTATCTCTTGTTAAGAACCGGTTCTATAGCGTAGGTGCGAACCTGCTGCTGCCCACCACTGGAAAGCACCCAGCCTCGCACGGAAGGACCCACCCACCTGCTCACTTCTTCAGCCTCCTCGTCACACCCTCTGCAGCTGAGTGCCAGCTGCTGGAGGCCCCCACAGGCCCCCCAACACCTGTGCAGCCTTCCACGGGACCTCCAGAGCCCAGCGCTGGCTACTGGAGGCCCCCCACAGCCCTCCATGCTGCTCCCCCGCTAGTCCCCATCACCCCCACCCGCAACCCTCCGCCGATGCCACCTACCTACCTACCTTTCCTCCTACCTACTTACCTTTCTCCTCTCCCTCTAACCTATCTACCTTTCCTTCCCTTTCCTACTTACCTCTGCCACCCCATCCCCTTCCCTACTTATCTCTGCCACCCCATCCCCATACTGCATAGGAACAACTACATTCTATCAAAAATTATGGCTAATTAAAGCAGGCCTCCGTCAGTCTTGAAAGACTATGGTCTTGTGCTCGACGTTGCATACGCTGCATGCGAAGCACGAAAGCCTGGGTTGGATTGTTATGGAGGATAGGCTGTTACCCAAGCAGCAAATCCCCCCTCTCCACGCCACTGAATTAGTCCAATGAAAAGGCAGAGCCAATATGATTGGATCCAGCTGGCGTCGCAGAGCTGGGCTAAGGACAGGAGCTCACCCTGTCTTGTGGGGACAACCCGGGTCTCGAACCCTGGTCTGCTGGTTAACAGGCACAGCGTCTTAACTGCTTGCGCCAATTAAAAAAAACAACAAAAGCCTATGGAACAAAAAGCAGATTTATTTAACTCAACTTTCCCATGATACTGATTGCTTTGAGAGCCAATGAGATGTAATTCTGAAACTATATGGAACTAATAAGGTGTTAATAATAATCAGCTCTCAGTATGTATATCATATACAGTACACATATCAAAACAGTTACCCATGCTAAGTGGGTATACAAGCACTTCTGAGAGGTGCTCCTCTTATATTTAGCAGGGAAAGAATACCCATTCCTCTTTGTCCAGGCAAGTTTCTCTAACCAATAATAAGGGGCATAATTTCATTATTTTATGTACCCCTGCTAACTGGGCGAGAGGCACTCTTTCAAGTTGGTGCTCCTCCTTTATTTAGCAGGGGGAAAGTAACTGGCCCTCCTCACTCCAGCAATGTCTGTTCAAGTGGCTTCTGCTGGTGTTCTTTTTGGATTTTACATTGAGAATCCTTTTGGGACAGGGACCCATTAGCTATTAATTAGCTTTTAATTTTTTTTATTTACTTTGAAAACCACTTTGTGAACTTTTTAGTTGAAAAGCGGTATATAAATATTGTAGCTAGGTAGATAGATGTAATTAAATTTGATTTTGTTGTTGTGAGGAGGGGAACAAAACCTAATTTGACTCCAGATAGCAAATAGATCTTTTAGCTGTGCCACTAGTACAGAAAATGGGCAATGAACTTCTGAGGAGGAAAAGGTAAGTTTTTTATTACCTCTTTTAAAATTTTTTAATAAAAAAAATTTCTCTTTAAAAATACCCAGGGATGACATCATTTACTGGTTGTGACATCATTTCCAGGGCAACATTTTAAGCTTTGCACTGGGCTACATGATCATTAGCTACGCCACTGCTCTGAACCAAGAATTTGATTTCTGCTTTACTAACAGGTGTTTCCTGTGTTTGCTTTAATACATTATTGCCACTAGGTGGCACTTGGTGCTGCGAGCCATGCTTTTCTCTTGCCTTTTTGATTTGTAGAGACCTTTGTAGCTTGAAAAGTCCAAATTAAAATGATATTGGGCTTATTTGGATCAATATGTTTAATCCACCTTCAGCTACACATCAAGGAAGGTTTTGTATAAGTATGTATGCCGCCAGTTGTGAGTTAAGCTACCAGTTTCTTTGATTATTCTGCAATCTTGCTGCTTTTGTTGCACAAATATCATCTTAAAGTTGTTCCAAAGAAAACTGAAACCTTACACTATTTTTTCTTTCTTTTTTCATTCATTTTAGGGATTTTTACCACACTTTTCCCATGCTAACACAAATGCCAAGGGTGGCTTACATAGCTTTTTATCCTTTTGGCCTCACAAAAACCCTGTGATGTTGGTGATTGTTCTCAGGCAGCTTCTTCCTTCCTTCCTTCCTTCCTTCCTTCCTTCCTATCTATCTATCTATCTATCTATCTATCTATCTATCTATCTATCTATCTATCTATCTATCTATCTATCTATCTATCTATCTATCTATCTATCTATCTATCTATCTATCTATCTATCTATCTATCTATTCTGCTTTTCAACTTAAAAGTTCACAAAGAAAATGAAAACAATAATGATTAATGGGCTTGAAGAACTCTCTTCCTCCTCATGGAATCCTTCAAGGCACGTCATCACAGCTGGCATCAGGCAGTTCCTTCCAGGCACAGGCACAGTTTCAGATCAGCCAAACTGTAAGCAATGACATCTCTGTAGTGTCACAACAGCTTTATCAGCTTTCTGTCTCCCATCCATAAGTCACACAAATCTTTTCCTGCTTCGCTTTCTTCAGCAGCCCTTCCCTCAACCAGCAGACCATACCTGATACCTGTTTGAACCACAAATGCACACATTGCATTAGGAATAACAACAAAATGGCAGCACAATTGTTCCTAGACACTGTAAATACTCACATTTTGTCTTACCTTATTATGCCATCTTTCTGCCAAGACATATTACATGGGATCTTCCTATTTCATCCTTCACTGAGCTTATTGATGAAACAGAGAAATCCAGATCTTCCTGATTCAGGCACAACACTGTAGTCCACATGCCATACTAGTATCGACAAAGGGCACACTTTCTTTCTCTCCCAACTCCAGTAAAAGTATTTACAATAGTATAGTAATGGGATAATGGAGTTCAGTTACAGCAGAGAAAGGAAATCAATATACCAATTTACAGCAAGTGAAAAAAAACCTTGAAAACAAAGTTATCACCCAATGACAGCAGATGTGATTAGGCTGTAGAACTGTGTGCCCCTCTCCCCCCCCCCCCCAACAGTTTGTAGGAGGGCTTAACTTGACACAATTGAACGTGAAAAAGCAAGTCTTGACGCATGTTTCTTTTGGTGTTTTGCTATGTGTCAGGACTCACAATACCTCTTGGTACTTTGGTAGCAGCAGAATCTGCTCTGAAAGTCATGAAGTGCTTTCCAGCCTGTCAGGTAGACCCATGACTCATTTACAGTAGGCGTATGTACTAGGTTTTTAAACATATTAGTGGTCATGAAGTCAAATCCCTTTGATTTGGGAGATAAAGGCTGCAATACTAAAAGCACTTTCCTGGGAGTAAGCCCCATTGAATTCAATGGACCTTACATGTGAGTAGACACAAATAGGATTGCACTGAAAACCAAGAAGTCCAGCTTTACTGTGTTATGGTTTGGATCCAACTGTATAGGCACAATCATAGCCAATTTAGGCTGGCCTAACTCACTTGGCATATCTATCTGTGATGGTGTGAGGCTATCAGCATATGCCTATGCAGTAGCCTATGCACGAGTGGGACAGAAGTGCCTTACGGCACTTTTGTGACACCTCCAGGTCAGCAAAGTGCTTATGCCGGCCTCAGTGGAGGTTAGGATTGCAACCTAAATCTCAGTTGTATATATCTTGTTACTAGGAGAGATATATTTGAATGTCTGTATTTGTTGAGTGATGCACACAGAAAACCAAGACCAATCCAAGATGTTTTTTGCTATACTTTGTGTCCAGCTTGGAGGTTACCTCCAACTCCATTGTAAATAGATTATAATTCTTTGGAAACTCCAGTGCCCAAACCATACATTCTTTTGATCAGAAATTTTGAACCTCAGCACAGTGAAATATCATGTTGAAATTCAGACTTGGACTTGAATCAAACTACTAGCCACAACGCAACAAGTATGAGAGCAGCTGTCGTGTTGTTTCTTTACAGGCATTGTGGCATGCTTGGGCACAATATTTTTCTAAGAGTAAAGATTTCAGTTTGAAGTTTGTCAGACCAACAGAGCAGTGGTGGACTCCAGCAGGTTCGCACCTACTCTACAGAACCGGATGTTAATGAGAGAAAGGACATATAAAGTTTAAAAATAGCCATTTAAAAGTGGCTGCCAGATGGGCAGAGAACCGGTTGTTAATTTCTTTGGTGCCCATCACTGCAACAGAGGCATTTTCTTCTCCACTCAGTCAACATGTACAGTTTGATCCTGGTTTCTGAACTTTAGCCCTATTACATCTCCTGTAGTCCACGCTTGTCACTTTGTGTCACATTTTTGTGCCAACATTTGTTTAAAATGTCACACTTTGATTTCTTATATGTTTGTTCCTTTAGATTTCTATACCATCTTAACAACGCAGCACTGATGAAGTCTTGCAGCTGTGAAATATGCATGGCATAAAACCCTCCAGAGATTTTAATTAGGAAAAATCAACTACTGAGAAAATTAGAGAAAGATGGAAGCCCATGCAGAATTGGACACATTTTGATTCCAGGAACATATGTTTTCATTGGAAATCCAGCATTTAATCTAGGACGATGAAGTTTCTCTGATACATTTCTTAAATATCTCAATGCACTATTCAGCTTAGCCCTAACAGACATATACCATATAACCACAATGTTTCACTGATGATTTGAATAATAATATTGGATTGCAACTGTAGGAACCTTGGGGCAGTGTTGTGATACCTTTGATCTTGGGTTAATGGGGCATATGTCCTTTTATGTATATCTGGATCAAGACCAGCCACCACAACACGTCAACTCAAATCTATGATAGTTATATTACTGGGGAAAGTTTGCATCGATCAGGATACAATATGGCTGCTGTGGCTGATACCACACAATTTCTGGACCTGATCCCCCTATCCCCCAGCCCATTCCACTTCTTCTGCCAGCACAGCCCCTCATTAGGATTGGGCAGTAAAGTGTTGATCAGTACTGGAATGAAAAGGGTAAACAGCCGCCATCACTCTGGCAATGTGGCTCTGTAGCCTGATTCAACATGACTCGTTTTTCTTTGTTAAGGTATAAAAGCCTATAATGGGCCTGCTTGCTGATTGCTTATTTTGATTCAGTGCCAAATGCAACAGCTATTATGTGTATCTCCCCTGCCTGGTCTGCACTGTAGCACAATATGTGCCCTGCATCATGCCCCATGTTGATCTTCACTATGTGCTAATTGGTAGTAAGCACTTAGTTGCCAAGCTGAAAATTCTGCTGAGTGGAAGAGGGGAACATTTCCTTTGCTTCGTCTTACCATGCTGCGAAAAATAGATGGAAGTGAAATTCTTTGAAAGAAAATTATGGGTATCATAGACTGTGAATTAGTGATAATTTTTCCAAGACTTGAAGGTGGTAGGAAAGAACCACTGTCTCTGGTCCATACTTTTACTATCTTTCTTCTCTTCTACCGTGGTATCTGATCAAACACATTTGGCCGGTTCTTAAACATTTCAAAACTTATCCAATCCATTGGATAAGGGGTTACGGGTGGGGGAGATGACCATGTGGCAAAGACAACAGTGTCTTGCCACTGTCAAGTCTTTCAAAAGCATTGTCCATTTTTCAAAAAGTACACAATTTTTGTCTCTTTGTTTTCTTCCCACTATTACACTTCTCTCAAATTCACCCCAGAAATCCCCATAATGAGATCTGCAACATAAAAGGCATCATTAATTGCGCCCCTGGAGTGTATAGTTGTGTGGGTGCTTCTTGCTTAAGAGTTTTGTTTTTCAAAATGAATCAAAAAAGTTAGATTTGGAAAGGAAGTTTGAAGCCATATAGTTGCACTCCCTGCTTGGCATAGCCAACTGCTACTTCATTCCTGTTGAGTCACCGATAGGAGGCAGAGGATGATGAGGATGGGAGGATGATGAAAGTAGTCCACATTTCAGTGGGGTTTCTCCAGTGTTCCAGAAAGTTCCAACCATATTATCTATAAAAGAATGCCATCATGAAGGATGGCAGAATATAGAACAGTGTACGAGAACAATGACGTGCAGTGATAGCCAGGCTGGGAGGGGGCAACACACACACGCACGCACACACACACACACACACATACACACACACACGAAAATGCCTGCTTCTAATGCTTTGGAGAGCAGGTCTATTTGTGCAAATTCTTCACATTTTCAGGGTTTTGGATTTTTCCAGCTGCCTCTCCGAGCTTGCAGATGCAAGTATCCTGCTATTTTTTTATTGGTTAGCCAGCTATAGTCATAGCAAACTATGAATATAGCTCAACATGTTGGAGGCAGGATTTCCTGAAGCTTCCCCAGAGACAGAGGACATAAGGAGAAGGGGATATATAACCCTAAATCCCTCAGCAGGGAAGGCAGTGATAGACAGGATGAAGGGAGCCTGAAAATGCAGAAGAAAACTTAAGTACAGCAACTGTGAGGGGTTGTGGGTTTGTGGGTTGAAGGACCATGGACTCCTACACCACCAGCCTGGGCATGTCTATTCAGAAGTAAGTCCCATTTTGTTCACTGAGATTTAGGATCCAAACCTATCCAATCTTCAAGTGATAATGAAGCCACATTGTAGGAGCAAATGTTCTTTTCTGTCCAAGGATATCCAAAATGTCCAAACAGCAAAATGTCCCTTTACTTTGTGGAGGTCACTGTGACTGCACCCTCTCCTCAGGTTGCCACAAATGCCCTGTCAGCACAGGAAGACTGGGTAGGATTTGGCCTTCAGACTCAGAAAAGTATGTACAGAATTGTAGCCATAATGACCTGTTGAATGTGTTAGGCCTTATACCATTCAAACTATTCATTACTAGGACTGGCCTTCATGTGAAGGGTAGAGAGAAGTAGTTGGCCCAGGGAACTAGCTGGGATAAGCCAGATGCCAGAACTTGCCAGCATGGTGATGAAACCAATTGGGGGGAACAAGGAACCCTCTTTAAGGTTGCATGAGACTTCTCCCCAGCTGCCACATTCCTGTTTGACTTAAATGAAATAGAAGGATTGGAAAGGTGGTTAAGTTAATGGTGTACTCACTCTTTTGATACTGAGTTGTCCTTTGAGGGAAGGATGAGGATATTTTAAGGTCTGTGCTAAAATTTGGGGGTAACAGTCGTTACAAAGCACATGGATGACTGTTTTGTGGATAATTGGAAGATGATGCTTCTATCCCGCTAGGGGTGAAAATTTTGCACCTGATGTTCTTAAGTAAGCACTGTAAATTGAGACCAATTAAACCTGATAGAAGCTTCTAATCAAACCTCTTAATGTGTGAACTCCGAAAGGGAGGAATAGAAGCTCCACAGACAGGAAACAGAAAAGGGACTTTGAATGATAATTTAGAATTACCAAACTTTTTCATAAGACATAAAATTAAGCAGTATCTTATAATTTTTAGAAAGCCCTGGGCGTTTCTGCATTTTTACTGTGTGTGATCCTTGGGTTTCATGGACCTAGGAATATTTCTTTTATGGCACATAAATGGTCTGGAACAAATTTAATTCTTTTAGAGGGATGGGATAGCTTGAAATTTCTGACAGATTATAGGATTACACCGGGGAGTAAGAGATCAAGTAAAAGAATGTTAACTACAATGTTGGGAGAAGAGAATAGGTGTGAAGTCGGCACTAAGAGAGGACAAGACCTTTGTCCTTTACATAAGAAACTCCCACTTTACTTTCCTTTGCTGAACCCCTGTGGATGCTTGAAAGAAAGTACTATTCATATGTTGGAGTGCTTTCTTTGATCCAGTGGCATAACTAGAAGGGGGTGCAAAGAGCTAAGTTTTACAAGGGCGGCTTAGTTCAGCATGCAGGTAGTCCCTGTCCCTCCCCTTTGGTGCCATTCTGGGCAGTAGGAGCAAAATGGAGGCAAATGGAGGCAACATCTACTGATGATTCTGCAGAAGCAAGGATGACCCTGGGTGGACAGTAGAACATTGCTAGAGGGGATGAAAAGCATCACGTTTTGCTGAATAACCATCCTTAATAACTATGAAGGGAGAGTGTCTTGCACTGCTTGTATGGTGGAAAAGCTTCCTGCAAAACTTGATGTGTTTCACCCCCTCCAGCAATGTTCTGCTGTCCACGTAGGGTCATCCTTGCTTCTGCAGAATCATCAATAGATGATGTTGCCTTCTATGTGAGGTCTCCTGTTGGGCAGGTTGATGGGACAAAGGAGTCCTGTTGGTTCTGTTGTGGCTTTCAGTTTCATGTCCAAATGCATCCCACACTGCTCAGGCACCTGAACCTTTAGCTTTCTCTTGTCACAGTCAAGCTTATCAGAGATATAGGGCTGTGTTGGGCCAGCAGAAATCTGCTGTGGCTTGCCCATTATCACCTTAGATAAGCTGTGTTTATACTAAGCCAGAACAATGATGACACATTGTGAAGAATAGCTCTGTAGCACTTGGCTCCTAACATAAAAATGTCATATTATTGTACTATAATTATTGAATTAATTCAATTAATTCAATTAATCAATTCAATAACTTTAAATTTCATTACTAGCATTAGGTTTTTGCTGTCTCTCATTGACTTACAATACCCTCCTTGCATTTCTGGCTCCAAACTTACATAGGTTTCTCTCATTTTCAAAACTGCCCTGTAGCAGGCCTGTACACTGGCCTACTCCCAAGCTCCAGTAGTGGGACATAAGGTGACACCTATGGGTCTGCACAGGACTTATTCTGGGGCTTGGCTGCAGCCTTAGACCTTAGGATTACAGCCTTACCCCAGAAAAACTATGAGAAAAAAATCCAATTAATTATTTATTCTCCACACTGTCTGCTTCAAAGTATTCAAGCACCCATTATTGGCTATATTCATTAATCGCTTCTGAGACTCTCTGTTTATTGCTTTTGAAATTTACTATTTTTTTATTCTGGGAAGCATTGTGGACAGGAAAAGAGAGATCTTTGAATATGTGACTGTATGTATTGTTTGATTAGAGCACAGTAGTGTTCAGTGAAGGCAAACAGTGAGAACCTGCCCCGTTTACATGAACTTACAACCACAAGTAAGAACTTCAGAGAGGACTGAAAATCAGACACAGGGAAGCAAAAGGCCTTGAAATTGGCTGTCAGAAACTAATGAATTAGGAGATCACAAGACAGAGGATGGTTCTTTCTAGGAGCTTTAGAGAAGCAGTGTTGGCTTCAGGCATTTAGATGTTTGGGAAATTCCATGCCCTACTGCATCTTACTTTGTCAGCATATTTGTGCCTATAAACAAGCTACACCCTGCGAACCTCCCGACATTGGAATGAAACAAGTTGTTTCGCCTTCAAACTTTTCTTCCCAACTTCATTGTAAACATACCGCCCAGTCCTAACCAAACTTCCACACCATGAAGCAGCAGTACCAGAATGGCCACCACCAGTGGCATACCTAGCCAAAATTTCGCCCATAGCAAGGACTGACATTTCGCCCCTATCAAAAAAGTTGGAAGGGATCCCATTAGGTCATCTAGTCTAACCCTCTGCTTAGAATAGGAAAGACTCTGCAAAGAAGCAGAGAGACTTTAACACTAATCAATATTTGCAATCAAAGGACTATTTGCACACTTTTGCACTAAGTTGAGTCACACTGTTGGAAGGGTCATCTAGTCATCTAGTCGTCTAGTCCAACCCCCACTTAGATCAGGAAAGACTATGCAAAGCAGCAGACTTTAGCACTAATGTTTGTACTTTTCCGACAGCCTAGGTATCCCTCACAGGTAAACTGCCAGTCGTGTCCAACTCTAGGGTGCAGTGCTCATCCCCATTTCTAAGCCTTTAGAGCCAGCATTGTCCGAAAACACTTCCGTGGTCATGCGGCCGGCATGACTAGAAGCCAAGGCACATGGAACACTATTACCTTTCCCACCAAGGTGGTATCTATTTATCTACTTGCATTTACATGCTTTTGAACTGCTGGGTTGGCAGAAGCTGGGCTAAGGACAGGAGCTCACCCTGTCTTGTGGTGACCTGGGTCTCGAACCATGGCCTGCTGGTTAATAGGCACAGTGTCTTAACCACTTGTGCCACCACAGCACAGCTCCAATAGCCTAGGTCCAGGGTTTTCAATCTTTTTCATCTTGGGGCTCATCTCCAAAGACACTAAAAACGTTGAGGCACACCAACAATTTTTTTAATTACACTGAGTTATTACAAGAATTATTACATGTAAAGTATGCATTAAAGAAATTAAATTTTAGTTAAAACAGTTAGGCCACAATCATATCAACACTTTCCTGGGTGTTATCTCCCACCATAAATGACCGTTTGCAGTTTGCCAATGGGCTCACTTCTAGCCTGTATCCCTGAGAACAAGGCTATGGAGGGCTATAGTCTTGTTCCACAGCCTAACCTGTGACACTTTCTATACTTCTTTCTCCCTCTTTCCTGCAATGATTCTAACCCCTCCCCGTCCCTTCATGCTGCTGCAAACCTCAGTGCTTTAGCCCCTTTTCTCCACAAGTAACCCTCCTGATTTCTCTGCATTCTGCTTCCCCACTTTCTTCTTCGTTTGCACAGTTACCATAGTCTATTTCCTAGAAGAATTTCTTCTTTCTCTTCTACATGGAAACCCTTGGCATTCAGATCCTAGTGATGTGATTGTTAACTGCATTGAAATGCATTTTTATTTCCCTTCCCAGTTATCCTATTACTATCTGCACCTCCCTCCCCTTTCCATGTCATTCCACTGCGCTGTGCCATAGGCCTTTGTATTCGCTCCCTTCAGAAGCAACAGATCAGTATTTTATGCATTTTCAGTCTATTGTTCTTGATGTATCACTTTACAAGTTGTAACTATCTTAGAGCACAATCCTAACCATGTCTACTCAGATGTAAGCCCCATTGTGTCCAATGGGTCTTACTCCCAGGAAAGTGTCTTTAGGATTGCAGCCATTGGCTGCAATCCTAAAGACATTTTCCTGGGAGTAAGACCCACTGAACACAATGGGGCTCACTTTTGAATGGACATGGTTAGGATTTTGCTCTCTAAGTACAATTTTATGCATATCTACTCCAAACTAAGTCCTACTGCATTCAACAGATCTTTCTTACTCCCAGGAAAGTGTGTATAGGATTGCAGATCTGTTTACTACCAATACCTAAGTTATTGGAACTGTGACATCACTTCTGAGTTTACAAAGCTTGGCACATGTGCCTCTTCTCTCCAAGAAGCAAACACTTGAGAGAATAGGGCATAGCAATTTGGCAAAGCTTGGTGTGGCCATGAAATGGGTAACACAGCTATTGCTTCTCAATTTTGCTTGTCATGATTCCTTCAATGGCAGAAATAATGTTATGACCTCAGCCACATGGGTGGCCCCTTGCCTGAACCATACATTGCATACCAGCAGAAGTACATACAACATTAATAAATGCTGCAGTAGAATTTCCAAATTTTCCAGATTTTAGATGTGTTTCCAAACATTTTTTTTAAAAACACTACACTCTCCGGAAAATGTGTATAGGATTGCAGATCTAATTACCACCAATACCTAAATTACTGGGGTCAATAATTAAGTAAATTACTGGGAGTTATTTGATATTTTTCTGTAAACCACTTTGTGAACTTCTTATTGAAAAGCAGTATATAAATACTGTTAATAATAATAGTACACATTTCAAATGCCTGCTAACAGAGTGCCTGCTCAACCTCCATGGCATTGGGTAGTGATTTCTAATGATTAGAAATGTCTGCCTGCTTGTTGCCTCCTCCAAATCCACTCTTGCTAATGAAAGTTATTCCCCAGAGTATTTTGAGAGGATGCATTTGCAGATGGGTTGAGAAGAGGAGGCAACAGCAAAAACATTTTTAATTACAGGTGCATGGAGATGTCAGAGACTGACAGGGAGGGTCTAGGATTCTCAGCAGCTGCAGGTGTCTGCTAATTGCTTATGTTGATCCTCCCCAGAAGAATCTGATTGATCACTGTTGGAAATACAATGATCAGTCAGAATAGTGGACAAGGTATACATTTGGTCTGACCCAGCAAGGCTGTTTTTGTTCTCAGCTTTCCAAGAAACTGCATGGAAACAGCTTTCCTGGCCCTTTGGTATGTAGCACAGGTCATTCTGACTGAGGTTATAATTGTAGGCTGGAGAATGCCCTAAATAGTAGAAATTGTAAAATTCATTTGACCCTGGTGCTTGGTTGCCTTGGACTTGGGAATATTAAATGTCAGGATGAAGTGCAGGGGAAAAAAATACTGATATCTTCATCTGCAGGCCTTGGTTAAACAGCCCACCAATGCAATGTACACATTCTATCTCAGGGGCTGTGCAAACAAGAGCCAGTGATTTTGGTGAGCAAATAAAGATGTTTGGGTGAGATAAGGCACTCTGCTACACTGAGTATGATTTAAACAGACCTTTGTCTTTACTCACACCTAGTGCTGTAGGGACTGTCAGTATTTATCAATTGGCAAAGAATAGCATCTGAAAATGGACAGATGAGAAGGGAATGGACAGATATTCTGTCTTATAAGCATGATAATGACATCCTGTGGGTTTGTTTTTTTTCCAAACAGGTAACTGTTTTTTTCCTGAACTTAAGAACTTATGAAAACAATGGGATGGTCAAAGGGACTGGGTTGGAAGAAAAGATTAAAAGAATTAAATTGCACAGAGAAGCCTGTGTCAGGGATGGTTTAAATCAGTATGTTTTAATATGCAGGGTTTGTTTTTCTATCACTTGTAGCCTATGTGATCAAAGAGAAAATCTGCATAGCAGAGAAAAACATTGAAAAACTCATAAACCTACTCCTGGGAGACTAAGCAGGAGAAGGTGTGTGTTGTCCAGTCACTGTAGTGAACATATTGAGCATAATTAATAGTTTAAAAATAGTTTCTCACAACATTCTTAAATAATTTTGGGGTGTTTTCAAGCACAGACCTTTAATTATTCTGATACCCCAGGGTATTGGCTTTGACCTGGTGCTAAAAAGCTAAAATAAAATTAGGTATCAGCCAGGCTATTTGAGTTTGAACATCTCCATTTATTGGAGAACTTGGAAAACCAAAACTCAGCCATCCTGCCAACTGCTGCTTTGCTCCAAAGAAAGCATTATGCCTCTCTCACTGCCTGTATCAAAAATATGCAGAAATGGCTGTTGTGAAGACCAATAATTATGTTTCAGAATTTATATCTGGCAGGCATAGTTGACGTGCTCTTATCTTAATCACTTTTGATTCATCAAAGCTGTTTTGAGACTAATCGCCTATATTGACGGAGTTCAGGTTTCTAGAGGTTTCTTTCCCGGTAGGTATTCCATGCCATTCTCGCTGTTTTAATCATGCCCATTCACTAATCTGAAAAGATGCAAGTTTATTAAGCATTGAGCCAAAAGAATTTGTAGAGCTTGTTCATCAGGCACTTTGACACCTACATATTGCTTTTGACACTCAGGAGACTGCCAGGCAAATCAAATTTGCATGTGTCTTTTCATTTGCAGTGCAGCTAAATACAGGATATCAAAATGATGACCAGTGATGGAGCTTTAAAAAGATTTCCTGCTGAGCAGACAGGATGACGCTAGTCTGTCAAATGTCACCCAAGAAATAAAACAAACACAAACAGTATGTATTCCAGAGACAATTTGGCATACCTTTTAAAAGGACATTAAAAATTGTCAGGGGTATTCTTTTCTGTACTCCGCTGATTTGATGCAGGTGTAGGAATGTCAAGTGAATTATAAAAACCCAGGTCTGGCCTGCTCCTAAGATGTTCAGCAGCAACATGTTTAATTGAAATCAATAGGTAATACTTGGTATGCCAAGAAAGATAAGAATTATTATCAGTTCATGTACCATATTTACTCAAAGCCAATGCGCCATCGAATCTAATATACTCCAGTTTTAAAAATCTTGGGTAAAAACATGTTTACTGGTAATTGTAATACACAGCTGCAGAGCAGGTGAAAATTTTATTTTACTGCATATAACAATATGACAACAATAATATGACAATGGGTTTATGTTATTATTTTTACCTAATTGTATCTATGTATATTAAAAAGTGACTGACTGACTTGACTGACTGACTGACTAACTGACTGATCAATGCCCTGTCAAGACCACCAGACCTAGAAGCATGAAATTTGGGCTGTGATGAAGGGGTGCACTAAGAACTGGTTTTCAGAAATCCCAACTGGAAGGGGGTGAAAGGGGGCGCACTTTGCATTGAAGAATTGGTGACTGAGGGATGCTCTGCCCCAACCTCCGGACCTAGAAGCATGGAATTCTGGGAGGGAGTTCCTTCTGTCACATGAACACCCACCAAGAACCGATGTGGAGAAGTTTAACCCTTAAGGGGCTGAAAAGGGGTGCAACATGTTTTTGTCCTATACTTAACATGGAAGGCTGACCAACATCCAGCCAGTTTGGTGCTTGGTGCCTTGTACACTGGGGAGGATGTTGTTCGGAGGCAGGGGCTGCACTGGGGAGGATGCTGCTCATGGGGGGCCATTGCGCATAGGGGCCGTTGGCATGGGGGAGTTGGCATGGGGAACTGATGCACATCGAGAGTTGATGTGCATGGAGGAATGATGTGCATGGTGGGTTGATGAGCATGTGGGGTTGATGCACTTGGGGATGTTGCACATGGGTGTTGATGTGCAGGGGAAATGATGCGCCTGGGGATTGATGCACATGGGGATGATGCACATGGATGGTTGAAGCTCATCGGGGGATGTTTCACATGGGGAGTTGATGGGCATGGGGGCTGATGTGCATACGGGATGAAGCGCATGGGGTGGATGAACATGTGGGATGTTGCACTTGGGGTGGATGCGCATGGGGGTTTGATGTGAGTGGGCAGTTGATGCGCTGTGGGGGGATGCCATACAGGGGAATTTTACTCCTGCTACGCAGGTACACTTTTTGCTAGTTAAGTAATAAAACTCATACAACAATGGGCTTGTGTAACATTGTTATTACAATATAGTAAACTGTTAATACTGACCTATACTTATAACCAAAATAATGTATTTACTCAAATCTAATGCACCATCAAATCTAATGTGCACTCTGATCTTGGAGACTAAGGGCATAGTCCAGAAGTGCACTTGGGCTACCCTATCTTATCACTGGGCTGACCCAACTGCAAGGACCACCCTAGTTATTCTGGAAAAGGCTTGGAGCAGCCTAAGGAAACATAGACTTCCCCAAGACAGATGGAGCTGGGCTGCGCTAGCTGGGGCATCGTTGGCGGCTCAGGAGAGGCATGTTGAGGGCATGTTTAGCATTGCCTAGGGCAGAGCAGTTTGTATCCAGAGCCTGTTTCCAGGGCAGAAATTCCCTATTTCAGCTCCTCAGAGTTATACCACCTCAGAAGCAGGTATTACAACGAGTAGACCCATAGGGGTCCATGGGGATCCATGGAGTATACCCATAGGGGTCCATGACAAAGCAGAGTAAGAAAACAGAGTAAGAATGGCAGTGATGACCAAAAATCTGAGTTCTTGGCCAGTCTAGCTGCAACCCCTGCATCTAAACTTCAGGATATGGACTTGGTACATGGTTCCATTTTGGCCCCCCAAATGTCTCCCTTAAATGTGAATTTGGCTCCGGGGTCTCTTTGTTGATTCCCTTTGGCTCCTTGCCCCACTTCATTTTTGAAAGAACTAGTATATAGTATTGGCATCCATCAGTCTTGAAAGACTATGGTATCATGCTCAATGCTGTATGTGAAGCAGGAAGGCCTGGGTAGATTAATATGGAGAATAGGCTGTTACCCAAGCAGCAGTTTCCCCCTCTCCACACCATTGAAATGGTCCAGTGGAAAGGCAAAGCTGAAATGATTGGATCCAGCTGGCATTGAAGAGCTGGGCTAAGGACAGGAACTCACCCTGTCTTGTGGGGACCCGGGTCTCGAACCCTGGCCTTCTGGTTAACAGGCACAGTGTCTTAACCTCTCTCGCTACCCATGTTTAGGGATTCTACTAACAAAAAGAGAAAAAGGGTGGGAGGGGAATAATACAATTTGGTGCTCTGTTCCAGGCAGCAAAATGCCAGTGTGAAGGGGACTGGTACACATAATTGGGAGCAAAGAAGAAAAGGAGGAAGGACCCAGAAGAGAAGGAGAGGTGGATGGAACCATGTAGGATCAGACAGACATGCTGATGTGTTAAGGAACAGGCACTTACTGAGGTTTCTGGAGTTTAGTACACAGTTGGTAGCTGTGTTGGCAGGTAAAAATTTGTTGGCTATTTTCATGATTATTGATGCATCCATGCAATTAACTTAAAGGAAAGCTAATTATAAGTATAGATGATCTTAAAAATGAAATTATTACACAATATGATCCATAAATTCAACACTTATGCAAATTTATGTGTTATTGCTTAAGCAATGCCTGAAGAGCGAAAATGAGTCCCGACTGTATACATTCCTTGTTAACCAAATGGTGCTATAAAGACAGAGATAATCAGGCCAGAGAAAATAATACATTTATTTGATAGTCTCTCCGGTTTTTAATACCAAAATGCTCCAAATGATTCTGTTGCAAAAATGGCTTATAACAGATGGACATTTGTGGCTAGACTTAAACAGTATTTTTTATGGCACAGAAAATGCTTTAATAGAAGAAAAAAGTATATCTCTGTCTGGGAGCATCCCTCCCCTGAATTTTTGCCTACCAGGCTCTTTGGAAAAGTGCAGCTCCCATGGCCAACTTGCAGGGGTTAGATGGTTAATATAAGAAGAGTCCTGGATCAGACCAAAGGACCATCTAGTCTAGCATCTTCCTGTTTCTCCAAGTTCCAACCTGATGACGCTGAGAAGCCTCCAGGCAGTATCATGTAATTTATCATGTATCCTTTTGTATCCTTTTTCAGAGGAGAGGTGAGAAGGAACACAGAGTCTCAGGTGAGTGGAGGAGGGGGCTGCTTAGCTGAGTGCTTAATTGCTGCTAGGTGTTCATTGGCTGGTTGTCTGGTGGGAGGAGCTTTCAAGGGCTTTATTAGGGCCTGAGGCGCGATCCTGTGGACCGGAGCCTGTGAGCAAGGAGGACTTGTGAAGTTGACAGGAGATGGGAGGGAAGGGCGCAGTTGTCGTGACATGCACTACGTGTGCCATGTTTGTCTTCTTGCCCAAGGACCCCGGGGATTATCGATGCTGCAAGTGCAAACTGGTTGCACTGTTGGAGGAGAAGGTGGCAGCATTGGAGGGTGAAGTTTCCACCCTTCGTCAAATTAAGGCATCTGAGGAGTTCCTTGATACAACACACACGGAACTTCTCCAGAGGGATGACACCAGTGGGGACCCCAGCAACGATGTCTCTTCGTGGAGACACGTGACAGTCAGGAGAAAAAAGGGCAGGAGCAGTCGAGAACCACTGGAGCTATACAACCGTTTCCAGAGTCTCTCAGATTCCACCATGCTGGCAGAAGTTCCTCTTGCTAGCACACCTACACCGGATCCTGGCATTGCCCATACTGGCATGCCTACAGATCCCCCTCATAGACAGCAGCCACAACCAGTTAGTGTGGGGGAAGCTAGACACAGAAGGAGAACATGGAGGAGGGTGGTGGTGATTGGAGATTCTCTCCTGAGGGGCATGGAAGCTGTCTGCCGACCAGACCCGTTTTCCCGTGAGGTGTGCTGCCTCCCTGGTGCTAGGATACGGGATATCACGGAGAGGCTACCGAGGATGATCACACCTGCTGATCGTCACCCGTTCTTACTCATCCACGTAGGAACTAACGATACAGCTCGGGAAACTTTCCAAAAGATAGTTGGGGATTATGAAGCTCTGGGGAGGAAGATTAAGGACCTGGGGGATACCCAGGTGGTATTCTCATCCATCCTCCCAGTAATTGGCAAAGGTCCTCAGAGAGATAGCAAGATTTTTCAGGTCAATAGCTGGCTTCGAAAATGGTGTCATCGGGAAGGATTTGGATTCTGGGATCACAGGATGAACTTCCTTGAGGAAGGACTCCTAGCAAAGGATGGACTACATCTTACGGGTTGGGGGAAGAGTGTCTTCAGACGGGAGATGGCCAACCTTATCAGGAGGGCTTTAAACTAAATAAGAAGGGGGTGGGTTACGTCCAAAGGGAACCTAGGAATAAGGAAAATGCTCTGGATGGAAATTGCCAGGGCACAGCTGTAACTCAAAAATCTTTACAGGGGCCTGGCCTTACTAAAAAGGAGGGAAATGCATTGAGTTGCAACCTCCAGGGCTTAAGTTGCATTTACACAAATGCACAGAGCCTGGGAAATAAACAAGATGAGCTGGAGCTTTTAGCAAGTGAAGGGAAATTTGATTTGATAGGAATAACTGAAACTTGGTGGGACGACTCCCATGACTGGAACACACAATTGGAAGGCTATCAGCTGTTCCGGAGAAACAGAAGTGGCAAAAGGGGAGGTGGAGTAGCATTATATGTCAAGAACATATATACTTGCTCTGAAATCCAGGAGAGTGGTCCGGATATCCCTGTGGAGTGTGTTTGGGTAAAAGTAAGGGGGGAAAATAAGAAACAAAACATTGTGGTGGGCGTCTACTATAGACCGCCAGGTCAAGGAGAAGGAGTAGACGATGTCTTCTTGGAGCAACTGGCAGGCATTGCAAGGAAATATGAGGTAGTAGTAATGGGGGACTTTAACTACCCAGACATTTGCTGGGAGACAAACTCAGCCAAACATGGAAGCTCCAGTAGATTCCTGATGGGCCTGGAAGATAACTTCATGGTCCAGAAAGTGGAGGAAATGACAAGGGGAGGGGCCATCCTTGACCTGATCTTAACAAATCGTGAAGAACTGGTTGATCAGGTCAACATAGTGGGAACTTTAGGGGAAAGCGATCATGAGCTGCTGGAATTTAGAATAATGTGGGAAATAAAAAGAGTGCAGAGTGAAACTTATATGTTGGATTTCAGGAAAGCTGATTTCAACAGGCTTAGAGGAGTCATAGGTGGGATCCCATGGGTTGATGATCTAATGGGGAAAGGGGCCCAAGATGGGTGGGAGTTCCTTAAGAGGCAGCTTCTACAAGCACAGTCAGAAACAATTCCAATAAAAAAGAAAGGGGGGGAAATGCTGAAAAAACCAGGTTGGCTCCACAGGCAACTTGGGGATCAGCTGAAGTTAAAGAAAGAGAAGTATAGGGAGTGGAAGACTGGAAAGATCACCAGAGAGGAGTACAGGCAGGTAGCCCGGTCCTGTAGGGAGGGGGTCAGGGATGCTAAAGCTCAGTATGAGCTGAGGCTGGCCAGGGGAGTCAAAGATAACAAAAAGAGCTTCTTTAGATATACCCAAAGGAGCAGGAGGAGAGAGGAGGGGGTGGGGCTGCTCTTGGACAAGGATGGACAACAGGTGTCTGGAAACCAGCAGAAGGCGGAGCTGCTCAACTCCTACTTTGCATCCGTCTATTCACAGAAGGAGGGCTGTGCAAATGGGGGTGCGGGATCACTGACTGATTCGGGGATGTGTTTACATCCCCTAAGAGGTAATGAAAACATGGATGGTGCAGAACAGCAGACTAAGATTGACAGAGAACTGGTTCGAAACCACTTAACTGGCCTAAATGAATTCAAGTCATTTGGACTGGATGAGCTGCATCCTAGAGTTCTGAAGGAACTGGCAGATGTCCTTGCAGAGCCTCTGTTGATCATCTTTGAGAAATCCTTGAGGAGTGGAGAAGTGCCACTGGACTGGAAGAGGGCAAATGTAGTCCCAATTTTTAAGAAGGGGAAAAAAGAAGACCCGGGAAATTATAGACCAGTCAGTTTGACTTCAATCCCGGGCAAGATATTAGAGCAAATCATAAAACACACAATTTGTGCACATCTAGACAAGTACTCCGTGATCAAAACAACCCAGCATGGATTTACCAAGAATAAATCTTGCCAGACAAATCTGATCTCCTTTTTTGATCGGGTCACGAGCTTACTGGACAGTGGCAATGCTGTGGATGTCATTTATCTTGACTTCAGCAAAGCATTTGACAAGGTCCCACATGACATTTTAATTAGGAAGTTGGAAAAATATGGGCTAGACAGGGCAATTGTTAGGTGGATCTGCAACTGGCTTGATGGCCGCACTCAAAGGGTTTTAGTAAATGGTTCTGTGTCAACCTGGAGGTCCGTTTCTAGTGGGGTACCCCAAGGCTCTGTCTTGGGACCGGTTCTCTTTAACATTTTCATCAATGACTTGGAGGAAGGGATACGGGGGAGCCTGATCAAATTTGCAGATGACACCAAACTGGGAGGAGTAGCAAACACATCAGAAGATAGGAGAAACCTCCAGGAGGATCTGGATAAACTGGAATCCTGGGCTGTAACAAACAGAATGAATTTCAACAGGGAGAAGTGCAAGGTTCTGCACTTAGGCAATAAAAACCAAAAACATAGGTATAAAATGGGGGATACTTGGCTTGGCAGCACAACATGTGAGCGGGATCTTGGAGTCGCCATGGATCACAAGCTGAACATGAGTCAGCAGTGTGATGTGTCTGCAAAGAAGGCAAATTCCATTTTAGGTTACATTAAGAGGACTGTAGCTTCCAAGTCACGAGAAGTTATAGTTCCTCTTTATTCTGCATTGGTGAGACCTCACCTTGAGTACTGTGTTCAGTTCTGGGCACCTCACTTTAAGAAGGATGCAGCCAAACTGGAGCAAGTCCAGAGGAGAGCGACAAGAATGATCAGTGGGATGGAAGGGAAGCCCTACGAGGAAAGGTTGGGGGAACTTGGGATGTTCAGCCTGGAGAAGAGGAGGCTGAGGGGAGACATGACTGCCCTCTTCAGATACCTGAAGGGCTGTCATAGGGAGGAAGGGGCTCATTTGTTCATAGCTGCTTCTGAAAGCAGAACTAGAACCAATGGGTACAAAGTGCAAGAGAGGAGATTCCGGCTGGAAATCCGGAAAAAATTCCTGACTGTGAGGGCGGTTCGGCAGTGGAACAGATTGCCAAGGGAGGTGGTGGACTCTTCCTCACTGGGGATCTTCAAGCAGAGGCTCGATGAGCACCTGTTGGAGATGCTCTAGGGGGAATTCCTGCTGCAGGCAGGGGGTTGGACTAGATGACCTACTAGGTCCCTTCCAACTCTATGATTCTATGATTCTATGATTCTATGTAAATGATCATGTAGTATCATGTAAATTATTACAGTATCATGTAAATGATCATGTAGCCCAGTGCAAAGCTCAAAATGTTCCCCTGAAAGTGATGTCACAAATGCAAGTGATGTCATCCCTGGGTATTTTTAAAAAGAAAATTGGGGAAAAACCTACCTCCTCCTCCTCAGTATTTCACCATCCATTTGCTCTGTTAGTGGCAAAGCTAAAGCACCTACTTGCTATCTGGAGTTGAAGATTTTGTTGCCCCCCCCCCCCCCCCACAATTAAAATTGTGACCCTTATCGATTAGCAAACCGTGCTGGGGAAAAGAGGAATGGTTATTCTTTCCCTGCTAAATACAAGAGGAGCAACTTAGAAGTGCCTGTATACCCAGTCAGCTTGTAGTTCCCCTAAAGCTTGCAGCTTGGTGCAATTGCACCCCCTGCACCCTCTTAGCTATGCCGCTGCCTCAAGGCAGGATGTGAAGGTCTACTTCTTTCTTGCCATTGCTTCCCTGCCAGTCATATTCAAGATCCTCTTGCCAACAAAACTGGAGGAATCACCTGGCCAAGCTCAGTTTATACCGTCAGTGCACTCTCTTTATATTCATTCTTTATTCATTCCTAATAGCTGGTGATAGGGGGATCCCCTTAGAACTGACTGCTCAGCTTAGTTTATCCTGACATTGCACTCTGGCTGACAGTGTTAGGCCTATTTGGATGAATACCTTGGATCATTAATGCATAAAAAACACATGGGTGATGTGTCAACTTCATGGCAATGATATATAGATGACACACCTAATATTGGACTTTGCTGAAATGGACAAACTTATGACTTTTCTTAAGGAGAAGTCAGTAAAAACTTTTATAGACATTTGAAACAACTCATGGACTTTCTGCATGAAAAAGGGATGATGAGTAAAGTCAGTTATGGATTTGATGAGTAGACAGTTGTACAATTTTGATCTCCTCTTTATATCTGTTGGAATGGTTCAATAAGATCATAGTTTAAGACAGGGGTCCTCAAACTTTTTAAACAGGGGGCCAGTTCACTGTCCCTCAGACACTGTCGGGGGCCGGACTATAGTTTAATTAATTAGTTTAATTTAATTAATTTAATTTTCTATTTATTCCTATTTAATTTAATTTATTTATTCCTATTTAATTTATTCCTATTTAATTTATTATTTAGTAATTAATTATTAATCTCTGGATCTCTGGAGCCCAGAGAATAAAACCAAGAACTGGAGGGGCTATGGAAATGGGAAGAGGGTTGCCAGAACTCTCTTCCACCAAACCAGATCAGGAGCCTGCTCCAACTTGCCCAGAGACAAATGCCACCCCCAGTCGGGATAGTCCTGGTTTTCCAAGTCACTTGGCACCCCAAGGTGGGCAGGCAGGCAGAGCACCCCAGATCACAGATGGCCTGCCCTGCCCTGTCCTGGCCCCCGGCTGTGACCCTCAGCCCCCCCCCCGGCCCCACTGCTGCATGGTGGTGCCACGCAGGCACCCCTGAGCCCCCCAGCTGGCTGGGGAGAGGCTGCTGCTGAGCGGTAGTGCCGCACAGGCATCCCTGAGCCCCCCGGCCAGCCAGGGAGAGGCTGCGCAAGCTCAGGGGCCAGATTGAGGACCCTGGGGGCCGCATCCGGCCCACGGGCCATAGTTTGACTACCCCTGGTTTAAGATATATTTCTAGATAGTAGAAATTAATAGTAATTAGTAGAAAGCAGTTTTAGACTAAAGAAAGGTAAATCCAGAAATATGCGCATATACTTTTTTAAAGAATATATCCTCTTATTGCTTTTTTCCTTCCGTTTTGTTCTTTCCTTTTCATTTTTTCTCTTTGAAAAAATCAATAAAAACTTTTTAAAAAAAGATATATAGATGACACACCGATGCCTCTGATGTCACAACAACGTCATTTTAACAACATGCTAGTCAGGAAGGCACTTCGGGAATAGCAGATTGTTTTGGTGATTCTACGGATGATGGGGATGTAACTGGGAAGAGCTATGATAGGTTTGAAATTTGGCCTTTCTTATTCTGGCCTCAATAGTCTTTGAGTGTGGTATTGCCAGGACAGCATGAGATTTGAGTGATGCCATGCTGGCATCTGTGCAATGTTGGTACAGCATCCAAACAAAATTTGTCTATGAGATATTTATCATGGGAATAATGGATTCAACTGTTGGAGATCAAATGCTATGACTCTCAATTTAGGAATTAAACAGGAGTCTGAAGATATAAAATGTCTCACATATAAAATGTACTGCCATCGTCAATTCCTATGACAAATTTGCATAGCATGTTATATCCCCCTCAAGCTGAAACAATGACTTAGTGGATCTGATGTGCTAATATATATACCTTATTGGATCAGGCAGAACCTGCTTTGCCTTCCCACATATCCCCACAGTATCATTCACTGGATATGCATTTATGGAGGGGAATAAAGGGAAATATTTATGTTTTGGATTGTATGCAGCGAATGCATCAGTAGTGAGGCAGCTTCCTGCTGGGTATATTTGCATCTGTCAAACAGGAGGGAAAGCAAGAGGAGATGGCAGAGCTAAAGAGAGCAGGCCTGCTTTTGATCATTTCAGGTTTATGACTGAGCTCTGTTAGGTCTCTCCAGGTAGATGAACACAATCATGGTGCTTGGTTTTAATCTGGATGAAATAGGCTTCAGGCTATCTTTGATGACTGAAAAAAGTAATAGATGCAAGAAGATTAAAGAGCCAAGCCTAGTACCTGGTAGATCAGTTGGTAGCAAAGTTTTCTTGGACTTCCAGGAATTACATCAATGGTGATCAAATTGCAGATTTACTGGTCATGCATGTCAAAAAAATTGGGCACTGGCTCAGATAGGCTTGAGTGAAGATTCACTTTTGTGTATGCTTACAACTTTGTTTTGTATGTGTGCTCTTTTTTGCTGCTTTTTAAAACTCGCTGTTCACAAAGACTTGGTTTAAGTCCAGAACTATTTTGGAGTCGTTCTGACAAGTTGCAATGGCTGCAATGGAGTCAAAATTGCAATTGTGACTCGAGTTAAATGGGGCAGAGACTTAGGACTTGACTTTTGTGTGCTGTTGCTCCAACATATTCTGGTGGTAGCCTATGATGTGAAGAAGAGGCACCGATGTGCATGTGTGTGAGAAAGAAGGGAGGAACTCAACACAGGAACACTGTTTTTGGAGGCTATCCAGCATTTAACATAATGTGTCATCCCACCCTTTTAAAATCTCCTAAAACTGACAGCTATGGATTGCATTTTTATTGGCCACTTCCCGCAGAAAAGAAATGTGGATAACATGGCCTTCAAAACTGCATGAACAGCAACTTGGTAGAAATTATTAAATTCCAAATGATGATCATCACAGCCTGTGCTGAGTGATAGAAATTAATGCGCCATCTGAACCGTTCCCTTTCTTTGAGCAAAATCCTAACCATGTCTACTCAAAAGTAAGCCCCATTGTGTTCAATGGGTTATACTCCCAGGAAAGTGTCTTTAGGATTGCAGCCTTTATCTTTTTGCTTTCCATTGATGTTCCTCATTTGAAATGAATCTCTCTAGACCTGAAGGGTATTTGGAAACAGCTGATGAGGCCTATAATGAGGATTCCAATCTTTAAGTTGCTGCTCTGAAATTAGACATATGTCCCGTCGTGTTGACATTAATTTGCCCTGTTGAAGCTGCTAAAAGGTTTATTTTGGAGCATTTTAATAGAATTGCCGGGGAGAGATAGCCTCTCTGTTGAAAAGGGAACTGGGAAGCGGGTCTGCTGAGAAAGCATAATTCCAAAGGTTAATTTGAAGTTGCTTCTCTTGTCAGAGCCTCTCTCTGTGTTGATACTTTCAGACTAGGTGTTGCAATATATTCTTGCACATGGAAAAAAAAAGGCTAAGAAGGCCCAGCTGTGCTTTCCTGAGCTGTGGTGGGGTATCTTCCAATGTAGTATAGTACAAGCAAGGGTTTCCTGGGGCTACTCACTGGTACTCAGTACCATCACCTTTTTGCCTACACGACTACTTCTTAATAGATGTACTTAGGAGTCTTCATGGTGAATACTGGCACCTTTTTCCAGGGGGAAAAACACTGAGCACAATAAAAAGCTAATTTATAAGATGTAAAATCTCGGGTGGAAAACTGATGTTCGCATTTAATAATTCATTCTGGAAGCATGCTTCTAATGTGAAACACGCTTTATGTGAAGCGGATTTTCCCCATAGGAAATAATGGAAACTCAGACGATTGGTTCCACAACCCAAAAAATATTCATATCAAAATATTAAATGGATGTAAAAATTATGAGCAAACACTGGAATTGAATTCAAAACAAGCATTCAATATGCATGATCCTATGAAGTAGGATCCATGTTCTATCCATGATCTACTTAGGCTGCAATCCTAAAGACACTTTCCTGGGAATAAGCCCCATTTAACACAATGGGGCTTACTTCTGTGTAGACATGGTTAGGAGTCTGCAATCAAAGACACTTTCTTCTTTAATTCAAGATACTTTCAATGTGTCTCCCCATTTTCTCCTTCTCTTCATCCTGAACCTCTCTCTCCCCTGCTCCCTTCTGGCTAGCCCTGAGCTGCTTCCCTCCTCTCTACTGCTGTTGTCTCCCCCTGCCCAGCAGACACACAGCCACAGGAGGAACAGCGCAAAAGTGTTGCTTTCGCTATGGGCAGGTGCGTGAGGCAGCTCTGATGCTTTTTAAAAGGGCTGCCTGCCAGCGCATCTGCCCCAACTACCAACAAGTGTGCTTGTTAAGTGAAGCAACATTTGTAATGTTAAGCAGAATCCCAGAAAAATTCTTGCTTGTTATGTAGATCACTTGTTAAAGCGAGGTACCACCGTATATCGCTTTCAACAAAAAAGTAGTTCACAAAGCCATAGCAAAATAAATCAATAAATGGCTCTATATCCTAAAAGAGCTCAAAGTGCTGCAGAATAGACACCAGCAACAATCACTAGAAAAGACATGAGACTGGGATGAAAATGGAGAATTGTTCTTCCCTTGCTAAATACAAGTGGACACCACATATAGGAGTAAACATTTCTACCTAATCCCTCTCAGTTTTGAGGTGTTCAATGCAAACTAGATATTTTAACATCCAGTGTGTAAGACATCAGAAGTATTTTGACAAAAATCCATATACTGTACATAGTAAGAGTATAATTCAAACTAGAGAGACTAACAGAAAACTCTGAATGGCATCACTTTCCTGAAAGGAGGTTTAGGGAGTACATGAAACTGGATTTCAGAAAATCCCCTGGATGCCAAGCACCTTCTTTAAATGAGTTATTGGTTTTGTCCCCCCCCCCCAATATAATTGTCCTTCACCTTTCCACCCAAAAGGGTTTTAAAGCCAGGTTCAAGTCACTGTCATATGAGTTCTCAAAGAAGGGATAGAGGGAAGTTCTTTTATGTCTTGCACAACACCGGAACCCAATATTAACCACTTTGGATATCTTTCTTTTAGGAAGAAAAGAGGGATATAAATAAAATAAATAAATAGCACTAAAATTAAGTGGTGGGAGAATTACTGTATTTACTCGAATCTAATGCTCAACTTTTTCAGTCAAATTTAATCTCCAAAATCAGTGTGCGCATTAGATCTGATCGTTACTTACATTTGAGTAAATACATTTATAGGGTGTGCATTAAATTCGATGGTGCATTAGATTTTAGTAAATATGGTAGAACAGACAAAAGAAAATATTTTTCCCACAGCACTATTTGCTATTTGTTATATTTAAAAAATCTTTTGACAGATTTCTGCAGGAAAAGTCCACCACAGGTTTACAAACCATAATGACTATATGCAGCACCAGGATTGAAAGGAAATCTGTCTCTGAATGCCGGATACAAGAGAGGGGCAACAGGATACAGGTACAGTATGTTGTTGTTTTGTGTTTCCCGAGGCAGCCACTGTGAGATACACAGGCGTTGTATCTAGATGGGCCCTTGACTTAATCCAGTAGGACTTTCTTGTGTTTTTATACCAACGTCCCCAGTGTGAGTCTCATTAGCAGAAAACCTGAGATGGAAACCCTGACATACCATGAAGCTTTGCATTTCTAAGCTACACAAACCATTGATTTGTGTCGGTATAAGAGAGCATCTTATTAACAAATTCCTTTTGTGCACCTAGGATGCTTAGTATCCTGCTTAAGTCTATGCTATGCAACATATTTTATACAAACCAGGAAACCAATAGCTTAGTTACAGAACAGCTAATCTTCCACCATTGAAAGACGAATGCAATGTGTTGATGAAATGTCTGAATCAAATTCCCTGAAACAAAAGCAAATGAAGTCAATTTCAGCTGATTGAATTCATGTACACAGGTTGATATTATGCTACAATCTTATGGAGAGAGAGAGAAAAAAGAGTTAATTTGGTGCAAAACATAGGAGAATAAGCCTTTTGCTCTTTCTGGAGTTGAGTCCTTTATGAAACCTAATACTGATTGAAGGATTTTTACACAGAGGATATGATACAGATGGGTCCAAAGAAGCAAAATTAAAAGTGATTAATAGGCAGTAATTAGTCAGTCAACTTAATTTTATTTTTATGAAATGTATAGCTCAGGGTGTTTAGATTGGTTGACTCATAGAGACAGATGTGTAAAACATTTCTCCTCTTGGGACCTGGCTGATGATAGAAAATCTCAGGAATAAATGTGTTCAAAACCATTTTTTTTCTTTCAAGATGTCTTACAAAAAGCTGCAGTGTCTTGGGGCATTTTAAAGACCCACACAGTTATGACTCAATTCTATTCCTCACATGGGATGAGGGAACATCTGACCCCTTGCTCTGAGGTAAACCCCAACCAGGATGTGGGGTCTAGTCAGACCTGCTCCAGCTCCATAGTTTGCAAGCTGGATTGAAGGCACATGGTGAAGGGATAATGCCAATACAGTAGCGCCTCACATAAGAAATTTAATTCGTTCCGGAGGCATGTTTGTTATGTGGAACATTCTTCACGTGAAGTGGATTTTCCCATAGGAAATAATGGAAACTCAGATGATTGGTTCCTCAACCCAAAAAATATTCATATAAAATATTAACTGGATGTAAAAATGATGACAGAACACTGGAACTGAATTCAAAACATGCATTCAATGTGCATGATCCTATGAAGCCTGCAATCCTAAAGACACTTTTCTGCTAGTAAGCTCCATTTAACACAATGGGGTTTACTTCTGGGTAGACATGGTTAGGAAGCTGCAATCCAAGACACTTTCCAATCCCCACTTTCTCCTTCTCTTCATCCTGAGAAAGTTTCCTCACTTTCTCCTTCTCTTCATCCTGAGCCTCCCTCTCCTCTGCTCCCTTCTGGCTAGCCCTGAGCTTCTTCCCTCTTCTCCACTGCTGTGCTCTCCCTCTGCCCAGCAAATGCCCAGCCACAGAAGGAACAGTGGGAAGTCTTGCTTTCGCTAGAGGCAGGTGTGCTAGGCAGCCCTGATGCTTTTTAAAAGGGCTGCCAGCCAGCGCATCTGCCCCAACTGCCAACGAGTGTGTTTGTTATGTGAAGCACAGTTTGTTACGTGAAGCAGAATCCTAGAGAAATTTTTGTTTGTTACCTGAAACATACTTTACTTGAGGCATTTGTTATGTGAGGCACCACTGTACCTACATTCTGATTTACCAGATTGCTGCAAAACTTCTAGGAAGGGGGTTGAATGTTTAAAAGAAACCACACAACTGCTTCACTTTATAGTATACTAATAGTCCAGTCCTATGCAGGATTGGGCTGCTGGCCAGAGTACTTTGTGACAGCAGAACAGATTTCCACTGTCACAAATTGAACACTGAGGCAGCACTTCCCATCCAGACCTCACTATTGCCACGAGACCAGGTAAGGTTGCAATAGGGAGGGGTAAAACTGGGTGGACAAGGGGAGGAACTGCAGGTTGGCTGGCAATAGCATTGTAATGGTATTTATGGTGACATCACTGATATAGTTTAACTGTAAAAGTCAACATATAACCAAATTGTTTGGGATTATGCATGTTGTTCATACCTGATGCAGACATCCATGAAAGTTAGCATAAAGGCAAGGCATGAAGTCAAAGAAAAATGTTGCTTACACAAATCATTAATTTGATAATATTAACTGGAAAGCATAATCAAAGACTTATCAGAATAAATAAAACCAATTAGCAGACAATTGAGATTTTCCAAAAGAAAATTTGTTTCATTTTCTTCTATTCAGCTCAGGTCATTCATATCAACATAAGTCACGTCAGTATGAAATATGGCAAATGAATGCATTGGGCAAAATGTTATCAACCACGATCAATGTACTTCCAGTTATTTAACATATAGAAAGGATCAATTGTACTTTCAAATGTAAGCCACCAGGGAAAATTAATAAGTGTAGTTATTAAAAGTTGTGTATGAATTTGACACAGGAATAAAAAGTGTACAGTGTTACGAAGAGGAATGTTGTTGCTTGAGGCAAAAAGGTGAGCCTACTGTGAATGAACTTAACTTGGAAGGGCAAAATCTCTTTCAACTATGCCCCTGGAAGCATCATGACATGCAGTTTCTCCATTGCAAAATCTATGCTTTGCACTGCAGTGCCAAAGCTTCACCAAGGGATTTTTCATTGTGCGATATAAACAGGCTATTTAATTATCATATATGGACCCTCTTTCTCTGTCAACAGTGGCTTTTGTCTTCTCCTGCTGCAACTGCATTGCAGAATTCATTTTTATGCTCCAGAATATTTGGGAGCTGGGAGGCCAAAACTTCAGTATCTTCAGCACATGGCTTATTTCCTGTGTGAGACATGTTCTCACTGCATTTTTCATACTAAACTGATCCTCAAATAGATGCTGATATCACTAGATAATATTCCTTCTGGTGTGAATGTTCTGCACAGTTGTTATCCTATAATAATTGCTACCACACAATAAAAAAAATGTACTGTGAAAGCAATTAAAGTAGTTAATTTCTGGCTCAAAAATAGGACTCCCATGGGATTCAGACAAGGATGGCTGGGAGAAATTCAATGAGATATTTGGTTTTCTGATGAGTGCTAGTTTTCAGGGAAAGAAGATGACCATCATCCCTGTTTCAGATTACCTATGGATATTCCATAGAAACACCTATATTACAGGGCAACTTGCTGAATCCAGATAAGAGTTTCCTGAAATCTCAGTTGGGCTGCACTATTCAGTTGTACTTTTATGGGCAAGAATGTGTCAGTTATATGCTGGATTTGCATGTGTTGGTGGGCCAGATATGGCCGAGGCTCTTAGCTTGGGACACTTCCCTTGTTCTAGAAAATGATTTTTTGGGGGAGGGGGAATACTTATAAATGTCTAGCTAGTGTTACTAAGAAAATATTCTTAAAATTTAAAGCATTGCATGTTTGCAATTTAATCTGTAATATATCCTAGAAACCATGTAAGAGGTCAGGCACATCAGGCACTGGTCAAGAGTGTCCCTCTTCATCCATCCACCAAATAGGCTGTCCAATTTGCCCTCCTAACACTGTCACAAAAGTGCCATTAAACACTTTAGTGCCACCAAGAGAGCAGGGAGGCCACTCTCTTGGGAAAGGGTCAAGATCCAGCACTTATGCCAGATTCTAACCCTGATCCTTGGCAGCCCAGAACAGCTCCAGACTGCTCTGATCTGTACCACCTCTGTGCCAGGGATAATGGTGCCCAGTGGGGCTGCTGTGGCTTTACTCATAGGGAAGAATTAGCCTTGGCCTGTGCAAAGCCACAGTTGGCTCCAACCTCATTCACAATTCAGAATAGGCCAGCTAGCCTCCCTGTTCCAGCATGGATTGGGATTGGACCAGTAGAGTAGCTAATGTTCATGTAGTCTGGTGCAAAGCTCAAGATGTTGCCCTGTAAGTGATGTCACAACCAAAAGTGATTTCATGATCTGGCTTTAAAAAAATAGGGAAAAAACATGCCTTCTTCCCCCCACACCAGCTCACCACTCACCACCCATTTGCTCTGCTGTTCCCCTAGTTAGTGGCATAGCCAGGCATCTATCTGCTATCTGGGATCACCCACCTCCAAAACAACAAAATCAAATTTATCCTACAATCCAGAGTAACTCCAGGAGCACGTAAGAGACATTTATGTTCATGTAATTATGGCAGCACCTAGTGAAAACCTATGGGAAATTCATATGGCAATCCAGAGTAAATTGTTCTTTTGTCAGAGCAAGGACTCCCCGTAGTTACTCTTGATTGCACCTTAATTAGGTAAATAAATAAAAAGTGTGTCCCTTATTGGTGAAATAAATTGTGCTGGGGCAAAGAGGGATGGCTAGTCTTTCCCTGCTAAATATAAAAGGAGTACCACTGAGAAGTGCCTCTTTACCCAGTTGGCAGGTATTGTGATATATAGAAATGGGAGCTGACTCATATTGACATAAGTTCCATACAGAATCATAATTACATCTCATTGGCTCTCAAAGCAATTAGTCTATTGGGTCAGTTTTGAGTTAACAAAATGAACTTTTTGCTCCATAGACTTTTATGTTTTTACTAGCAGAATTTACCTGTCATTGTGGGAGTAAAATTTCAGTAATATTTGTGCTCTCCAAGCATGGCTGGGCACCGGTAGGCACCAGACACTGGAACTGGCACTCAGCGGTGGGCACCGGCAGGCCTCAGAGGGCACCAGGTGTCCTCCCCAGGCATCCCTAATGGGCACCACCAGGAACCACCCAGCAGCAGGTACCACTAGGCAAAAATGGGTAGTAGGCACCAGTGGGCAGCAGACACCACTAGGCACCAGTTGGCAGTGGGTACTGGACAACCCTACTGAGCACCAGGCATCCTTACTGGGCACCACTGAGCATTGGGAGCCACCAGGAACCACACAGCAGCAGGCACTACTGGGCACAAGTGGGCAGCAGACGCCACATATTTTTAAATATTTTATTTTATTAAGAATGTTTACTTACAATTCTTCAACAATGTAGTTCACAAAACAGTTTACACAGGAAACAAAAATCAATAAATGGTTCCCTGTCCCAAGAGGGCTCACATTATTTTTGAAAAATGCAGAAGAAACAATAGAATCATAGAATCATAGAGTTGGAAGGGACCTAGTAGGTCATCTAGTCCAACCCCCTGCCTACAGCAGGAAATCCCCCTAGAGCATCCCCGACAGGTGCTCGTCGAGCCTCTGCTTGAAGATCCACCACCTCCCTTGGCAATCTTGGAAATCTTGAAGAAACCCCTTGGAAAAAAACACCATGCTGGGGTGAAAAGAGATAGTTGTCCCTGCCCCTGTTTAACAGATGAGGACAATTCTCTATGGTGAACTAGAGAGATTCCCAGTTTCAAATGCAAGTGGGCAGCAGATGCCACTGGGCACCAGTGGGACTGGGCATCTCTACTGGGCACTGGGCATCCCTACTAGGCAGCAGCAGGCAGCATCGGGCAACAGGCACCACCAGGTACTGGGCACCACCAGGCAGCAGTGGGCAATGAGCACCAATGGGCACCACCACACATTGCATTAGTGGGCAACACTGGTCAGCAGGTATCACTGGGCACCAGCATGACCTGGCACCACATTGGTTCTTATTGGGTCCTTACATCACAGAAGAAATGCACTCCCCAAATTTAATGCTTCAAGGTCCGGTGGTTTGGACTGAGTGTTGATGAGTCAGTTATTCTTCAATGTTACGTATAGGAACAAAAATGTGTTGCACTCCTTTTCACTCCCTTCTGGTGTGAATTTCCAAAAACTCGTTCTTAGTGGATGCCTACATCATGGAAGGAATATCCTCCCCAAATGTCACGGTTCTAGGTCCAGCTGTTTTGGCTGGGTGTTGATGAGTCAGTGAGAGAGTCAGTGACTCTTCAGTTTATATATTTTCAATTTTAAAAAGCCATAACTTTTTATAGAATACCGTCATTCCAATCCAGTTTGTTTCATTGCACTTTGTGTTAAATTACCTTTCTGATACATAACATGAAGGTATTATTCTTCGTAGATATTAACCCAGTTTTTCACAATTTTAGACATTAGTGTCAAGCTCAGCTTGTTGTCCCCCTAAAGTTTGCTACCCAGAATGGGCCATAACATACATGTATTTTATGAAAAATTCCTCTGCCTTGCATGCATTTTTCATTGGTCTCCCTTCACAGTCTGTATGGTTTATAATTAGCTGAATTCCACTTATCAGATTAGGGTCAATGGTACTGTATAATCCAAAAGCTGCCTCTGTTGGGCAGGAAAAAACCTTGTTTATCTACAGGAGCCATAAATGTACTGTTTCTCCTATCCTTGCTGCAAAGTACATTATTTCAGCTTTTTTCTAATTCTTTGAGAGAGCAGATATAGTGCTAAGGCACTTGAACTCTATTATGATGTCAAGCATCTGCTCTTTTCTATTATCTGCCGGAAAAAAGAAAATGAAAATCCCTTATATTTTCTGTAAGATTGAACTCCTCGGAGGTAATTGTACTGATTGCCCAATGCACAACCAAACCTATACAAATTAATGGAGCAATAGCCAATCTTATGCTGTATATATTTATGAACCAATATATAATTTTTCCTCCCCAAATAAGGCAATTACAAGCATATAGCTGGTACTCCAAGGACCCATTTACCATCTTATGTCTGTCCTCACAAATCCCTTGAGGAAAAAATATAAAGCTATCTCTTTTTATTGACTGTGATTTGGATTTAATGACTTCTTTCTCCTTTGTTCCCTCCCCTTCCATTGGGTCAGTTAAGAACACAGTGTATATATTTGCCCTCCATTTCTTTCTTTTATTATTCCCCATCTGTGAATTTCTTATGCACTGTATTTCTTAGCAGGGCAAGAAAGCAAAATACAGGATGTGCGAGTAAATGGATATTTCTTGGCCAAAGTGTTTCAAACTACCAGTTTATAATAACTGGTTTAACTGGTGGCTTAGGCTTCAATCCTAAACACAATTTCCTGGAAGTAAGCCCCACTGAATATAATGAGACTTACTTCTGTGTAAAAGGGCATAGGATTGCACCCTTAATGGCTTAGTTACAGACCAATCTTATCTTAAAGCTACTCTACTGTAAAGTGTGCTGCATTAGTAGGGTGCAATCCTAGAAGTCTCCTTCAGGTAAAGATGTGGTGGTGGCATCTAGCTTTAATGCCTTTAAAAAGGGAATGGACAAATTCCTAGAGGAAAGAACCATGACAGGTTACAATCCATGAAGGGTCCATGTGTGTAGAGGTGGACAACCCCCAAATGCCAGATGCAGGAGAGGGCGTCTGAATATAGGTGTCATATGTGCTCCTTGAGGCATCTGGTGGGCCACGATATGATACAAGAAGCTGGATTAGATGGCTGTTTGCCTGATCAAGTGGAGGCTCTTCTTATTTTCTTATGTTCTTAAGGGAGCATTTGTTACAGTCCCATCTCATGGACAAAATAAGAGTGCAGATAATGCCAAGATAACCAGCCATATTACAGCCTTTTCACTGTCCTCCTGTGCAAGGCACAAACAATGTCATCTACAAAGGGGTTGCACTTAACATGTCTCCTTCAATAACCAGGTCAGGCCCTGACCAAGAGCCCGTGTGGCCCTTCGACTAACCCTGACACTCTTCAGTAGTGCAGTGGTGGTGCCGAATGGACCATCAAAGTGTGAATGGAGCACCAAATGGAAAAGAGCTTGGTGCAGGACATAGATCTGAGGCTCTCAACACCAGCATTGCCTGTAACCCTTAGATGATCAACCGGATCCATTATAATTTATGCAAATTAGGCTATTTTTAGATGGTAATCTAAGGGGTTTCTTTCTTTTTATTTTATTTTAACTCTTTTTAAGAACAAAATAGAACCCTATTTTATTTCTTTTTAAGAACAAATCATGCCCCCTATTGTTTTTCCACTCATTGCTTTGCCTGGATCTTTGCAAGGGGAAGAAAAGAGGAAGGGAAAAGTAGTGAGTAGGGTAAATCTTCCCTTCCTCCTCTTCCTCCAAAAATACATCTTGTCAATTAAAGAGAAGGGCCATTGTGGCTCAACAGCATTCTAGTCCCCATGAATGTGCTCTGGGCGAGGCTGTCAGGACTGGAGAAGTCCATGTTCACCTGCTTGAAAGTGCTCATCTTTCTCAGGAATGAAAGGGAGGAATGGATCCAGGATGCCCAGGACTCAGAAGAAGAAGCAGAAGGCAGGGCAGCAACACTGGTTCTTCTGCTTGGGGAGTATCTCTGGATAGGAGGTCCAACCTGCTGGGCTGATCGCAGGTAGCAAAGCCTTTCTTCTTCAAGTTGCCAAGACAACCTTGGCTGAACTAACTAAAAGAGAAAGTGGAAAAATAAGAGGAACATCAATAAACAATAAGAGCAAAACAAATAAACAAAGTGGGTTTGTGTCCCCTCGCCCAGCGCTCCTTCCTTCTTCCTTCTCGAAGACGGTGAAGATGGGGCAGCCTAGACTGTAGAGCATCTTATCTGCCCTTATCTGTGTGTGTGTGTGTTGGGAAAAGAGTCATAGGGTGCCATCCAGAGTAACTACGGGGAGTCCTTGCTCTGGTGTAAGAACAATTTACTCTGGATTGCAATATGAATTTCCCATAGGTTTTCACTAGGTGCTGCCATAATTACATGAACGTAAATGTCTCTTACGTGCTGCCATAGTTACCCTAGATTGAAGGGATAAGGAGTTATCATAATCACTTGAAACAGTATTTCTATCCATTCAGTCACTGAAGGGGATGTTAAGATAAGTCCTGATCTCATACCAGCCACTACTGACCTGCTTGGGAATGTAAAAAAATACATTGCATATTCTGCTATTTCTGTGTCGAACATGATGCATGTGTGAATAAGTGCATATGCATATTCATAACAATAACATGTACGTTGTATGGGGATAATGTGTAGGTTGAATGCAGCATGTGAATGGGGCTTTTTGACTATTGTCCCCATCAGCTCCAAGCAGCTCCAGATGGATATTGGGCTTGAATGTAATAAAGCACAATCCTAACCCTGTCTACTCAAAAGGAAGTCCCGTTGTGATCAATAGGTCTCACTCCCAGGAAAGTGTCTTTAGGATTGCAGCAATAGTGGCTAGTTATCATGTTTAAATATGATGGTGTGTGCTTGTATATGTGCATGAGAGAGAGAGAGAGAGAGAGAGAGAGAGAGAGAGAGAGAGAGTATTTGTTGTTGAAATAAATTAATGGGATTACAACTGCTGTTAAACTACATGACTGCAATCCTAACCTCCACTGGCCCTACAATCCAGAGCAACTACGGGAGCATGTAAGAGACATTATCTGTATCCGTAGTTACTATACCACCTAATGAAAACCTATGGGAAATTCATATTGCAATCCAGAGCAAATTGTTCTTACACCAGAGCAAGGACTCCCCGTAGTTGCTCTGGATTGTGCCCTTAGACAGGCATAAACTGCTGCATAAGTCATGTGCTGACCTGCAGATGTCACAAAAGTGCTGTAAGGCACTTCTATCCCACTCATGGAGGTTCTAGGCCATTGTGCTAGAACCATTGTGCTATGTTACTGTGCTACTGGTCTTGGAGAGCAATTCAGTTCACAAGTACCAAAGTCCTACCAAGAGCCAGACCTTGAAGACAAAGAGTATTCACAAAATACTGGGTAAAATGAGCTTTCCCCTGGGTAAAGTTCCCTTAGCTACGCTTGTTTGACAAAAAAGAAGTTAAAAACATTTGGCCTTGTCCCAGCAAACTGTGAAAAGTCTACAATAGACTTTAAATGATAATGGAAAATATGGAACTCATCAGCTTTTAGTAGAGTGTAGGTGCCATAGTTGTGCCATCTGTCGAGAATATTTTGTCTGATATTTCTGTTGAAAAGGGATACAAGCTTGTGCCGCTTAATCTCCTGACAAATTACTTTGTGATTATTTACACCACTGCTTAGTGATAAAGAACTGTGCTGAGATGAAGTATGCATAGAAGGTAGAAAAGTTATTATTAACAGAATAAACATTTTCTTCCTTTCCTCCTCCCTATATACCTTAATTAGCTTTGCTCAATAAAGGGGACGCATAGGACATTTTTGTCTGCATATTGCTTTCACCACATATTTTTAAATATTTTATTTTATTAAGAATGTTTACTTACAACTTTTCAACAGTGTAGTTCACAAAACAGCTTACACAGGAAACAAAAGCCAATAAAGGGTTCCCTGTACCAAGAGGGTTCACATTATTTTTGAAAAATGCAGAACACTAGAAGAAACCCCTTGGGAAAAAAACACCATGCTGGGGTGAAAAGAGATAGTTCCCCCTGCACCTGTTTAATAGACGAGGACAATTCTCTATGGTAAACCAGACAGATTCCCAGTTTCAAATGCAAGGACATGTTTAATGCAAGGATGGGTCCCTTTTCCCACAGGATCCAGAATAGTGTCCAAGAAAATTGTGATGGTTGCCTGGGCTGTTCATGTTAAACCAGGAGGACCCCAGTTTGAATCCTCAGCCATGAAGCTCATTGAGTGCCATGCGTGCCCATGACTGGCTCATAAGGGGACTAGAGATAATTTTAAGAGTTTTGGAGACTGGAATGGATGAACTATGAATAATAAGCAGGCCTCTGTCGGTCTTAAAAGACTATGGTATCATGCTCGGCCCTGCATACGCTGTATGCAAAGCAAGAAAGCCTGGGTTGGATTGTTATGGAGGAGAGGCTGTTACCCAAGCAGTAAATCCCCCCTCTCCACGCCACTGAATTAGTCCAATGGAAAGGCTGAGCCGATACGATTGGATCCAGCTGCGTCGCAGAGCTGGGCTAAAGACAGGAGCTCACCCTGTCTTGTGGGGCCAACCCAGGAATCAAACCTTGGCCTGCTGGTTAACAGGCACAGCGTCTTAACCGTTTGCGCCACCCACAACCAGATTATGGCTGTGGTACCATCATCATACGGAAGTGGCATCATCAGGAAACATCACTGTGATTCCAGAGCTCCTTGATGTCTACTCAGAATCAGAAGTAAATCTCTTTGAGTTAAATGAAGATTACTTCCAGGATAATATGGGTTGCAATTTAAGTTTCCAATTTCAAGATAGTGGCACCCAGCACCAGAATCTAAGATGGCAATGACCAGCTTTTCATGATGCCCCAAAATGTTGTACCACCACCCCCCCCACTTTGAGATTCACTGTCCTAGAAGAAATACAGGGGGTTCTCAAACTTATGACTCACTATGGGCACAATCCAGAACAAGTTCAGCCTGCTCTGCTCTAATTGCTCTCTCCTAACTATTCTGTATCCAGAGCAGAAAGTTATGCTGCATCCAGAGAGTCAGGAAGCCTGGGCTGCCCTAACTGCTCCATAGCATGCTAAGTAATTGACACATGGGGAGGACTTGCTCCTGAGGAGACACCCCTCAGATCACACTGAACAAGGAACAGCTGTGGTGCCTACAGTGGTGACACGACTCTGCGCATCTCCCGGTGCGGAAGTCTATGTGTCACCCCTGGGATGCGTGCACCCCCCCCCAACCTGGACTGCGCAGTCGCCAGTTGGCTTCAGAAAGAGTACTGCACAGGCACCATCTCTGACACCTTGTGCAGTACTTTTCTGAAGTCTTTCAGCTTCAGAGGAGACTGTGCAGGCGTCAGAATTGGTGCCTTTCTGAAGCCATTCAGCTGCCGCTCCGCCTCCTGAGTGAGGCTGAATGGCCGTGCAGAGGCGCAGACTTCCTCCGCTTTAAGGAAGTCTCCTCTGAAGCTGTTCAGCATGCTCAGTGTGTTTTTACGCAGTGCACCTCAGCTGGCCGTTCGGGTCAGCTCCACGGACAAGTGGCAGCTTCTGGCTGCTGCTCCGCTTTGGATGTGCTGGCGCCTGGGTCCTGCCAAAGGACAGTCAAACTCCTCTGGCGCATCACCTCATACGGAGCGCATCACCCAGTGCGGCCCACACTAGCCGCACCAGTCTGGTGACGCCACTGGGTGCCTGCCTTATAAGGAGTCCCTGATGAGATGCCAGTACATTCTCCAGTGAATACAAGGGGCTTCTTGGAGTGGCCTGCTGTATCCTAAGGTTTGTGGGCAGCCGTAGTTGTTCCATATCTTGAGGTTGAGAGGCAGGGGTTGCAGCTAGGCTGGCCAGGAACTCAGATTTTTGGTCAACACTGCCATTCTTACTCGGGCCTTATCATGGACCCCTATGGGTCTACTCATTACTATACCTGCTCCTGAGGTGGTATATCTCTGAAGAACTGGAAGAGGGCATTTCTGTGTTGAAACAGGCTTTGGATACAGAGTAACTGCTCTGCCCTAGGCAATGCTAAACATGCCCTCAACATGCCTCTCCTGAGCTGCTTAGGCTGCCCCAGTTAGGGCAGAGCAGGTCCACCTCTCTTAGGGCACCCTATGTTGCCTTGCTCTGCCCTAAGCCTTTTCCAGAGTAACTGGGGTGGAACATCTTGCAGTTGCTCCACCCTAGTGATAGATAGGGCAACCCAAGGGCTCTTATGTGGACAGATTAGTTGCTCTGGATTGTGCTGCCTGTTTTTCACAGTTGATCCAAGGCCCACCCAAAAAAAATTACAAGTGGTAGATGATCCAAAAGATACTTCTGGGTTGCACCAATGTTAGACCTTCATCAATGGCTGTGGCAGTTCTCAAACTCTGTGTCAGGACTCAATGGTCGGACGTTTTTTAATTTTTGAACTAGGAAGTGACATGCTTTGGCCTCGTAAGCAGGTTGCATGCCTGTGAGACCAAAGAGTGACTTCCATTTTGGTGCACCTGCACTGGCGATGTGCGAGGAGGAGCATAGAACATGTAAACATGTTATTTTTAGTTTGTTTTTTATATTAAAATATCTATACAGGTGTTCAGTTGATGCATCATCTGCCTTTCAAAGCCTCTCTACACCCAGTCCTTCAGGATACATTTGTGCACATTCTATGTCTCCATTATTATTTTAAGCATAGTGCTCCAGTAGAGCAAATGGGATTTTTCAGAGCATTGGAGCAGAAGCACTAACAGCTGCTACTGCCCTGGTTCAGGGTGCATTGCCTGCTTCCAAATTCTCCACCCACTGCAGTATAGCAGACATTCAAGAATTGTAATAGGATCTTACAGAATGCAAATATTAAAATAGCTTTCCTGATTTTCTTGGCTTTGTTTAATTCTGGGTCAAACAGCTGAGACTAAAGATGGAGGAATTCGCTTACATTTTCTCAACTGGCAAGTTTGCAAGCCCCTTTGGCCTTTTCTCCCATTCATCTAATGCAATACAGTTTGTACGTTCCTGAGCTAATACAGGAAAATTTGTCTCCAAATCTTGCGCAGTGTAGAAGAGCAATCTCCAATTAAATTGGGCCCACTGGTTATATTTGTGTGCAAGTGCTCCATGGGGAAAGCAGCTCTGCCTCTAGAGTAAGCGTCTGTGCCTGTGGAGATAGAATGCAACTGGAGCAAGGATTTGATCTCCATTCTTCTCTGAGTGGAATCCCAAGAGGTCAAACACCAAAGTTTGTTGAAGAAAGAAGGGAATTGGAAAAAAATTCCAAAGTGCTAACTATTCACTTCCAAATCAGTAATAACTTGCTGATCTGTCAATCATGAAATATGCAAAGAGAATATTTTGCATCCTCTTTCTTCCTCTTACATTATAGTTCTTATACATGGTGGGGAATTGATTCAAATCTCATCACCTTTATATGATTTTTATCTTATCAATTTATCCACTTTAGCTGTTCTTTGATTGGAAGGCATTTTATATTGTTTGGCTAGAAACTATTCCAATGCTGCTTGGCAATGAGATTAGTGAGGCAATGTGCCAAACAATAGCAGGAAGCTTGGTTTAGTGGGTAGAGGATGGCAGCGGTCCTGGCATGGGGCAAATGCCCTGGGCACTGAGCTCTGCATGACTCTAGGACAGTGTTTCTCAAAGTGGGGGTTGGGACCCCTTTGGGGGTCGCCTAGAGCTTTCCTGGGGGTCGCCTAAAGACCTCTGGTGCAGGGTGCCAGGTCAGGCTTGCCAGACCTCCGGCTGCAGCTGCGTGCGCATTGGGGCTGACTGACAGCCTCAGGGCCCAATCCTATGCATGCCTACTCTGAAATAAATCCCATTATAGTCAGGGGGCATTTACTCCCATGTAAATGTGAATAGGATTGCAGCCTCAGGGGACAATCCTATGCATACCTATTCTGAAATAAATCCCATTGTGTTCAACGTATGCATAGAACACACATTTCATTTGTAACAATGAAAATACATCCTGCATATCAGATATTTACATTATGATTCATAACAGTAGCAAAATTACAGTTATAAAGTCGCAACAAAAATAATTTTATGGTTGGGGCTCCCCACAATATGAGGAACTTATAAAGGGGTCACGGCGTTAGGAAGATTGAGAACCACTGCTCTAGGACTATGTGGGAAGACTTCTGAGGCTTCTGACATGGAGAATACTTCCAGTTTTCCAAAGTACAGTTTAACATTGTTGGGAAGCCTTACAATCCTACCCTGGTTGGTCTTAGATTCATATGAAACTCTCAATCAAGGAGGGGGGAGGCAGTTTTGCATGGAGGGCAACATTATGTGTGGCATAGTGGATCTTTGCCCCAGGAAAAACGAGGTCATAAGTCTGCCACTAGCTGAGCTCCAATGCATGCTTTTCATGTGATCGCAAAGACCTCCCCCCATCCATAGTCTCTTTGGGTGCAATCCTAACAAATTTAGAATTAGGCAATCCCATCTAGCTCACATGGCATATCTTTCCATGGTGGTGTGTGGAGGCCAGTGGATGCCAGTATGTGCATGAGTGGGGCAGAAGTGCTTTACAGCACTTTTGTGACACCCCCAAGTCAACATAAGACTTATGTTGGGGCTTATGCTGGAGAGGTTAGGATTGCAGCCTTCGTCACATTGACAAGAGGTGTTTGTCAAACTGCATCTGTCCTCCCAACATGAAGTAACTGATGATGACATAACTGGTGATGATGATTTTTCAAGCACTGGAGCGAACTAATAACTGCTACTGCCTTGGTTCAAAATGCATTCCTTGCATCAATCTGGGGGACACAACCAGGGCTGTATTTAGGTTTGATGAGGCCCTAAGCTATTGAAGGTAATTGGGCCCTATATAGTGATATTTTAGGGAGTGGGCTAGCAGATGGGACCCATTACTTACACCATACACAACACAAAACACTGTTACTGTCTGCAGATTTTATTTTATTTGTTTTTTATCTTATATTTTGGAAATGTACATTCAGTTTTTTTTCCTTTAAATTTTTTTTGAGGCCCCAAGAGAGTGGGGCCCTAAGCTGTAGCTTGTTTAGCTTAAACGTAAATCCAGCACTGGCACAACACTGCTCTCCCACTTTGATGACTATAACCTTGCTTGAATCTTTATCCCATTTCTATTTTCAGTAGGAAGGGAAATGAAGCAATGGTAGCAGATGTTCAGATATATACGTGTGACAGAGGACATTGTCCTTTTCTATATTAATGACTCTGATTGCTTAGTTTTGTTTGTTATTTTCAAGACAGAAAGAAATCACACCTTTTTGCAAACTAGCTGTTTCTGCCTGATTCCTAAACAAACACTTTCAAATAACTTTAGCTTTAACATCTGCTCAAACATCTAAAAATGTATCTGATATCTCAGGAAAATCACCCTATTTCGCACCATATGTGGTAACATGAGAAACATCTACAGTAATCTTCAAATGTGTTTCTTCCAATCCACCACCCTTTTGCAAAGTGGTCAGGTTACACTGTATTTCTGGGAAGGCAAATAGGATAACCTAGTAACCTCCTCAACCATAATTTTTCTGGGCTGTAAGATATAGAAACTTCTTTTAAAACTGTTCTGTTGTTCCCCCTCCACACATATGCCAAATGTGTGAAACAGCAAAAGGGATTACCCTTGCAGGTCACAGCTTGAATGTCATTGTGCCGATAGCTTGTAGGGTAGATATCAAAATTTATTTGCCCTATGGCATTCCTTACAACAACTTACTGAAGTTGTAAGAAAGTGCATGTGGTCAGAGCCACTTGCAAGAAAAGAAAATTATTTTCCCAAAATTGCACAATATGAACATGATATCTAAACTGAAACAGATAAAAATTTATTGGTCAATAAATAAAGTGCATCTGATTGTAAGTAGTTCATTGAAGGGATTTGTTTCTCCTACATTTCAACCCTAACTTGCCCTGATATAGGTGGACCAGCTGCCCATCCTCCCCTGTCCCAGAACACCCCAGTTTCACCCACCATTTTCCTCAAATTCCTATGCAGACCTATGAGGCCAGTGCAAACTTATCTATCCACATCAATATAGAAGCTGGATTTGGCCTCCATAGGCTGACACTCAGATATAAGCTGACCCAACCAACTCACAGGTCATTTGTGACAGTTCTGGGTCACGGTATATTGGCCATTGTAATCCTAGAGTTGGCGCTATAGTGGTTGGTGATAGGCAAGCTCATGGCCCCATCAAGCACTGGCAAGGCCACTAATCTTGGACATTCACCTGTCCTTGATATCAAGTTTAAAATATCTTGTGGTATTTACATAGTGGGAAAAATGTGTTCCATAAAGCAGGATGGAATTCAAACAGGGCCCCAAAATGTGTACAGATAGAAGACCACCATTAAGGCAATCTGAGTTTGTAACAACGATTACATTGTTAACCTTACTTTGTACTGATACAAAGTGTATGTCTGCAACACAGCATCCTCCAAAAATCCACCCTCTCTCCTAAGAATAGTCTTCATATCACGTCTATAATTAAATGACAAGGTGGGAACAGTGAACTTCCAATATATATTTGCTGAACATCTATGTATTTATGTCACCAGAGTTTTGATCTTTTGCAGATGGGAAGGAATAAAACTTGGTATAAAAAATGGATGGAAAAGGCTCACAGCCCAATCCTAACATGCACTGGAACAGGCAGGTTAATTGGCTTATAATCAGTATGGGCACCAGCAGGTTCGCACCTACTCTATAGAACCGGTTGTTAATAAAAGATAGGACATATAAAGTTTAAAAATAGCCATTTAAAAGTGGCTGCCAGATGGGCAGAAAACCGGTTGTTAATTTCTTTGAGTCCCATCACTGCTTATTATGTAATCAATGCAAGGTAGTTGCTGGCTGAAGTGCAATGTGGGGTACAGGGCTATTTTTACTCTTACCACTTTCACATGCCAGCCACCCCTATGGCACTACTCACAACCGCAGCTGTGAATTCACTGATGGAAATCCAAGTGGTCGATGTAAGTCAGATTGGGCTGGAAATGAGGGTTAAGATTTGGCCTGTGCTTTCACAATCAATCTTACCCCTTCCCTAGCCCTGGTACATCCTATTTACATTCAAAAAACCCTCCTCATCTCCCATTAGCCTTCCTGCCCCTTGCACCTGCCTTCGTTGGCCAGTGCAAACTCATCCTGTCCTGGTACAGAGCGGCTACTGCGCTTTGGCCTAGCCTGCTCATAAGGAGGTGTGAAATTTTTTTAGCACTTCCTTTAGGTAAGGATTTTGCCATAAAACATTTCAGAATTCTTATCTGTAAATTTGCAGCGTACATTTCTATGCATCTTCCAGTCCAGAATAATTAACAGATTACTCAGGTGAATAAAAGTATACAATGATGGAACATTTTTCAATAGTTAGTCGCATTAGTGACTCTTATAGGTTTAGTACACATATCCAAGCATGATTTAATCTCTTTCTCATAAAATTTTTATAACAAGGCAATAAACTTTAGAAGAAGAAAAAATCATTTTGATAAAACTCTCTGTGGTTTATTCGGTGCAGTCTGAGATAATTGCTATGGACTAACTCCTGAGAGCCTGAGAATTGTAGAAGGGGCACCAGGCTTGTATCAGACAATTTCATCTCATGTCAGTGCTGGTTAACAGATTAGTATTTAGGAAGTCTCTGATCCAGCTAATCATGCCCTCATCCTCAAATGTGTGAACAGCCTACTGTTCTGTGTAATAATGCCCAAGGATCTTAATCCTCTAGACTGTTATTTTGAAGCATTTGGATGCAGTAGCTGGGAAATTAGTGACAAATTGGACTTGGAAATTAGTGACAAATAAGGACAGTGAGATTTTATATGCAGGAAGGCACACACCACCATGAAAATCAAAACCCTTGGATAAGCAAATTCACAGATCTGAGCCATCAGAGGACCTATAAGCCAATAAGCTTAATGCAGCACCCCCTGGTTTGATAAAGCTTCCTGGACACAACAAGAACATGCTTCCAATGACATCCTGTAGGTCAATTGAGGCCCTCCAGCATGGGTTTGGATTGGAACCTGTATTGAGTCAAATCTGTGGGTTCTGAACCCATGGATAAGGAGAGCCTATGTGTACACGTTTGCGACAGAGTGGTGGTTTTTAAACTGTTCTGAAAAAATTGTGGGATTTCTCAAAGAGAAGGTTCTCAGAGGTCATATCAGGGGCTTCTCAGCAAGATAATCTGTTAATAATGACCAATCATTTGCTACATTTGTTCTCTGCTACTGTATGAAGGGCTCATTCAAACTCACCCTCACATTATTCACCCTGGCCCTAAGTGAGCCCTGACAATGAGGAAGAATCTGGCAGTGAAAGTGACACACCAAGAATGTCTTGCTCTTCACTGCCCATCTCTTAAAGCAAGGACCAAGGAGGATGATGGCTCCAAGTTTGGGTGTTTTCAGGAGGAGCAAGGGGAGACCTGGAGGAAAGAGGACAAAAATGGCCCCATCTTGAGCTAACAATTCCATTCTGCCTGATTCAGTTCCTTCAATGGAGGTCTCCAAGATTGTGTAGTTCTGTGTCTTGCCTTGTCTTCTACTGCATCACTCCTCATTGTTTTCTGTGTAGGCTAGGACAGGACACGAAACTCTTTTTCATCTTATCTATCTGGTATCCTACAGTGGTAAGTAGTGTGGGAAGGAAGAAAAAGAGGTGTTGGAGAATTGGAATATTGATGAGTTTAAAATCCAAGCTAGACTCTGGAGGAAAAATTTGGGATCATTGTGATCTCCTTGCACTTAAGACAAGTATTGCAATACCCTGAAAGTTTTATTTCCAAGATTTGCAATAAATATCAACAACATCTCTATTTCAGTCAGGAAAACAGTGCTGCCTAACAAAATTGATTGGTATCTCATGAACCGAATGTGCATCCCAGAACGCAACCCAAATTGTTTTGTAAAGAACTGGACTTCTGTACGAGATACATAAATGCTTCATTGGCAGATGAGTCTGTGTGGAAAAGATCTGCGGAACATAGAAAATTTGAGAATAGTTGGATATGCAAAACTGGAGCCACTAAATTGGGGTTTTATGTGCACTTGTGTTAATTTTCTTCCCCCCCCCCCCGAAAATTAAAGGCAGTTTAATTCATTCATTTTTTTTCATTTATTGGCATACAATACAAAAAGAAAATAATACATTATGTAATACATACACTAGATTTAGGAGAAGAGTTATAAACAAACAAGACTAAATTTAACATGGCAATAGAATGGAGAACAGTCAGGGAACAAGGAGTGCCAAAAAAGGGACGACACCTCAGTGATCAGATGTGGATGATGGCAGTTTAATTAATAGGTAGCACATTCAGAAAAAAGCTGCGACCCTAACCTCCACTTTGGTCGGCCTTGGCCACAGCACAAATCCTGCGCTGGCTTGAGGGTGTCACAAAAGTGCTATAAGGCATTTCGGCTCCTCACCTAGGGAGGGATAGGCTAGTGCACAGACATACATACATCCATACATCGCCACAGGAATGGGAAGACCAATGAGTTGTGCTCGCTTAGGTTAGGATTGCACCCACACAATTTTTGAATTCTTCTAATAATCAACCAAATTTTTCCATACATGTAAGTGAATGCTGGTTAGAGAAAGTAGAATGACTCCATGTACCATTCCATCCAGCTCACACTCACCGCACTCTAGCAGTTGACTTAGCCCAGATTTTTCTTCTCAGGCAATCAGAGCAATCCAGAATTAGGGCAGTGAGGAATGCCCTAGCTGAGCTGCCCCAAGTAGGCTGTAACCACAGCAGAATGTTGTGCTGCATCCAAAGAGTCAGGAAGCATGGGCTGCCCTAGTTGCTCCAGAGCATGCTCAGTAGACACCAAGTAAGTGGCACTGGGGAGGGCTTGCCTCCAAGGAGACCCCCTTCAGATCACACTGAACAAGTGGTGCCTACTTTATAAGGGGTCCCTGACAATGTCACAGCTGCAGTGTGAGGCTGCAGTACATACAATGGATGTAAGGGGCTTGTTGGAGTGGCCTGCTGTATCCACAGGTTAGTGGGCTGCTATAGTTGTGCCATATCCTGAGGTTGAGAGGCAGGGGTTGCAGATAGGATGGCCAAGAACTCGGATTTTTGGTCAAAACTGCCATTCTTACTCTGCCTTATCATGGACCCCTATTGGTCTACTCAGATTTATACCTGCTCCTGAGGTGGTATTACTCTGAGATAGAAGATGGAACTTCTGCCTGGAAAACAGGCTCTGGATATAGCGTAACTGCTCGGCAATGCTGAACATGGCCTCAACGTGCCTTTCCTGAATTGCTTAGGCTGGCACAGCTAGGGCAGCCCAGCTCCATCTGCCTTGGGGCAGCCTATATTGACTTAAGCTGCCCCAAGATTTTTCTGGCATAGTTGGGATGCCTCATCTTGGAACTGGGCCATCCCAGTGATAGATAGGGTAGCCCAAGTGCACTTCTGGATTGCAGTCAATATTTATTTCAGAAGGTCAAAAACAAAACCAACACATTTACTATTTACAATAGTGAAAATGCAAACGGGAAACTATATCTTGAAATGCATCATTCCAAAAACTCACAGATATAGATCATTTTTTTGTGAATTTGCATCTAAAGTTTGCTAATGTGTCCATCAGTGCAATTTCCCAAAGCCTTTTAAACCAAGGAGATAGTGGTGGGGGCTTCAGATTGCTTTCAAGCACTAGATGTAGAGATTTCTTGCTGCTTTAAGCCGATAACAACAAATCCATTTGTTGCGCCTGATCTTTCAATGGACATAGCAGAATTACTTTGGGATCCATATAAGTCATGTAGCTAGATAGATCTTGGATTAATGAACTTGCTTGTTTTCAATAATTCTCTGTAACAGGGCAATACCAGGATACGCATACAATCTGCTTAACCAGTGATTAAATCCAGAAAGTCTATATGAAAAGCCACCACCCAATCAGAATAGACTGAATGCCAAGTTCTTCCTCATTGCAAACCATTTGTCAACTAAGCAAACAAATATGCCAAATATTCCTATTTCATTTGCATATTGGTATTAGGCTGCAATCCTAAAGACACTTTCCAGGGAGTAAGATCCACTGAGCACAATGGGGCTTACTTTTGAGTAGACATGGTTAGGATTGTGCTCTGTGTCAGTTTTGTAACAAAAATTAATGCATTTCAGAGATTATCAGCTATGAAGCTATGAACACACCTATGTATGTTCATTATCATGTATAAACAAAGCCCCTTATACACACATGGACTATATAAGCACATTTTAATGAACATACATAGGTCAAAAGAAGAGCTTATTGCTGCCCCTACCCATACACCATACACATGCAAAGGAGGAAAATGAAGATTTTTTTTCCAGGGCACAAGGCTGAAAAAGAAGACATGTTCTGGAAAAAGAGGACAGATGATGGCCAGAAATAAACACTTTGTTCTCACATAGAAAATTATTAGCTGCAGATGACAAATCTACAAAACATGTTCATATTTTCAAGAAATGTTAGCTCCCAATTACCAAGCTGAGAGAGCCCAGTTATTAAGGGGGCCATATCAGTTCCTTTATTAGTTACAAAGGGGGCAGATTTGGCTCATGGGCCTAATGTTTGATATGGGCAAAATCCAGAATAACTATGGGGAGTCCTTGCTCCGGTGTAAGAACAACTTACTCTGGATTCCAATATGAATTTTCACTAGGTGGTGGAATAACTTTGGGTGCATGTAAAGTTTCTTACATGCTCCTGTAGTTACTCTGGATTTGGGAGACCATTGATCTGGATCACGTAGTGGTATTTTTCATCAGTGACAGCAAAGCTTCTGTCATACATGAATGTGTGATCAGTTACTATAAATCAAGCTCTTCCCGTACAAACTGGAGTCTAAAAGAAAGGAGAAAACCTGCCACAGCTATCTGCTAGCTTGGTATACACAGTGAAAATTGCACTGAATTATTATTATTATGTTGCAGAGCAAACAAATGGTGCATGGTGAATGCTTGTATCCAAAGAGCAACGTAAACATTGGTTCACAGAACACCTATTTTTCAAGAATTTCTAATGTATTTTGGTTTTCAATAAATAGAGAGATGAAAATGAAGCTATTCAAGCAGATGGAGAAGTAACAGCAAGAATTAAGAGAGCGCAAGCTTCAAGTGCACTGTTCTGCCTTATTTTGAAAAGTCTCTTTTACAGTTCTCTAATTGTGATAAAAAATAGCCATAGTGCCCGTTAAAACATTGTTTAGTTTGCATGGTTTAGTACAGACACATGTCATTTAATGACCAAATCTGATTAGGACCTTTTATGGATGGATCTCACAATCCATCCAGATAAGTCTAGCACCTGCATTGCCCCCAAGCCACTCTGACATCAGGCAAGTTCCTATCAATGGCATGGTATCCAAGAAGCTCGTGGTGTTCAGAGTGGTCTGCCAAACCTCTACTGGAGGATATAGATTGGTGGAGGTGGAGTTCAAGACAGGATCAAGGTTGGTGTGAGGGGTGACGGATGACCCCCCCAGGAGGAGTTAGAAGAGGATATGATGTGGCTGGACATATCCAGGGAGGAGGGAGACCCTGACAGCCACTGTGGGCCGGCCACGCGTCACACCCCCCCTTCGCATCCCACCGTGGGAACTTGAGAGACTTGAGAAGGAGGCGGAAGCAATTGTGGCAGACACCATGACACCCGAGGAGTGGCAGGAGATGTTGGATTGGGACCAGAGGATGGAGGAGGAAAGGAAGAAAGTAGTAGCTGGCTATTGGAGGAGGAGGAGGAAGGCTCATGCCTACAGAGAGCCGGGGGGACTGTCATCTAGCTGTAGCCTGAGGAGGCCTGGGCTGGATCATGGCCCAGCTTGGTGGAGTAAAGTACCTCCCCCTCCGAGGCAGGAGGGTTGGAAGCTCCTGAGGGGGCGTGGACCTTGGAGGGATATATAAAGGAAAAGAGCGGGAAGGCGGGAGAAGCCAGGATGTGCTTGGTGCAACAGTGGATACTTACCTGTCTTGGAGTGTTGGGTTGGTGAGGAGGGACTTACCTGTTGTGAGGATCCTCTGTATTAAGGTTGGGACTGACTGTTGTTACTTACCTGTTAGAACCTGTAACCATGAATTGTACCCCTTGTGAAGAGGAGAGTAAAAGTGTCGTTCTGGAAATCCCACCAACCTCTCCGTGGCATTATTTCGGGGAGGATGCAGTTTTGAACATGGGGGCTACTCCGTCCACCCACATCACCTCCCCCCACCCGCATCACAGTTGGGATCAAACCAGGTCAGAAACAGCCTGCAGGTGGATCTAGTTGATAGCCACATCTGCATAATGCCAACTCCCCAACACTTCCCCTTGAACTTGTTGGATTGATGCCAGCAAAATAACCGGAATGAGTAGCAGGACAGAAGGGTGATGTTTGTTCCCCATTGTTTTCTATGGCAATGGGTGCCAAACTCCAGCTGGATCAGCCGGATCAAACTCCAGCTGGATCAGGTGGAGATCACCTCATAATAATGCTTTCCCTGTGTGAACAGAATTTACTGCCTCTCTAACTGTGCCTCCTTCCACCGAAAACTGCATGCCCGCCAGCTTCTTCTGCATACAATTGCCTCAGCATGCTATGAGCCCAGATTTTTAGGCAATCATGGCTGGCTGGCATGAAGATTGGAAGTGAATTGGAGGTACAGATTGAAGGTGCCCACCAGAACAGTATGATCTGTCCATGCCAGAGAAGAGGTTTGTTGGTTTGTTCTTTGACATGCAGCAACATCCAGTATACCGACCACTAGTCTATGGCATTGAATAACAGGATTGGATTAACAATTGTCAGAGGCTTAGCTTTTATGATGTGTGAGAGCTTCTCATGTAGAATTCCTTGCCACTGCAGATTGGATTGGCTCCTTTTCTGCCTGTGTTCTGACAGCAACTGAAAACCTTCTTTCTTGACTGATAATTTCCTTTTTTGATGGCTAAGACTCTGAGACCCAAGCCCAGGCTGCCCAGACTTCCGGCTTTCCCCGGACACCTCTAGTATTTATTATCTTGTCCGGGGAAGTAGGGAAATACAAGAGTGCCTCCTGAATTTACGAGCCATGCACAGCTCAGATTTTCCTAGCTCTCAATCCCCAGCTCTTAACCCTTTCTGTGCCTCTTAACCCTGCATCAGCCAACAATTCAGGCTGTGCTCCACTTCTAGACCTGCAAGGTAATTCCCGCCTGGGGATACTTTGATTCCTCCTTCCCAGTCCTTTACATCTTGGTCCTTCTGGCTCCCCACAGTCTGCTTTTGCACTCTGCACACCCTCAGTGGCACTGCAGATTTCTCTTGGTGGTTCCAGATCCCACCTCCCTGATGCAGAGATGTCCTTCTTTCTATCCCCCTCCCTGCTTGATATCTTGCTTGTGTGTGTGTGTGTGTGTGTGTTTGGGTCTGAACCACATACGTTAGAGTCACAGGCTTGTGTTATGCTACTACAAACAGTTGCTTTAATGTCTGGGTCTGAATCATGCATTTTACAAGGTTCTCAATTTTAAAGGGTTGAAATTAAGTACAGGAAAAAAAATATGAGTATTTCTCCTTTATTTTAACATGTCCTACATGTGTCCTACATTTTTGTGGTGTCCTTCAATTTCTTAAGCACATAGGAATTTTAGGGATTTTAGGGATTTAGTGATTTTGCGTTTGTCATCTGATCACCCTGTGCAAAAATACTTAGTGCAAAAAACTTAGTGTCTGGTCATAAAAATAAATATTTGCTTTTATTTTCCTTAATGCCAAAACACAAGTGCCAATTTTCCCCCAATTCATTCAAACCTGAACAGAACCTACATGAAGCTGAATGCCTCATTTGGCAAAGTTGTTTGGAAAACTTTGGGAACCCCCAAAATTGGTTCTACAACCCCCAAACCAGACTGGGACGGGGTGAGCGGAGAGTTCATCATTTTTCAATTTAAAATAGGTAATGTAAGGCTGCAATCCTAAAGACACTTTCCTGGGAGTAAGCCCCATTGAACACAATGGGACTTTCTTTTGAGTAGACATGGTTATGATTGTGCTCTAAGTGTAATATATTATGTACAGGAAAGCAATACTAGTGTTTTTAGCTTATTTTTAAGTGTTTTTAGCTTATTTTAACATATCTATCTACAGTATTTATATACTGCTTTTCAACTAAAAAGTTCACAAAGTGGTTTACAAAGAAAATGGAAAAATAATAATAGCTAATTAAAAGCTAATGGGTGCCTGTCCCAAAAGGGCTCACAATCTAAAAATGTCCTACATTTTGTCCTACATTTTGTCCTACATTTTCCAGGTAGAGAGTAGGAGTTGGCCTTCGATCAGGAATTTTGGCCTTGCTGTTCAGGGATTTTGCGTTTGGCGTCTGGTCACCCTGCCCAAGCCATGCATACAAAATTTCACATGGTAATCATGATATAAGTGAAACATTAATAACAATGCTTGCAGAAGTTTTTTATCCTCTGGGTTTTGTACCACAGTACATCCAAGTACTTTTTTCCTACTCCTGATCTGTATGTTTGGACTTTTCCACATAGGTTTTTGAATATTATGGAGCTATCCTAACCTAGGCTGGCACAACTCATCGGTTTTCCTGTTCCTGTGGTGAAATAAGGAGGCAAGTGCATGTTTGCACATTGGCCTAACCCTCCCCCAGCAGTGACATAGAAGTGTCTTAGGGCAATTTGGAGCCACCCCATGTCAGCACAGGACTGATGCTGTGCTGGCCTACCTATGTCGGCACAGGACTTATGCTGTGCTGACCTACCTTTGGCTAACCTACCAAAGGTTAGCATTGCATCTTTAGTAGTAAAACCCACATGGATCTCAATATCTGTGAGGTCGGTAGGAAAGACAGCATCTTAGAGCACCTTCCTGAAGCACCTTCCTTCCTTTCATGACTATAGCTTTGCTTTAGAAAGGCAACCATTTCTTCCCCTGTCATTTGTAATGAGTAGGAAAGGCATGAAAGTGGAACTATTTTGAATTGTGAACAAGGTGATCATATGATTGGATTTTTCTGGATTTGTCCTCTTTTTTAGCCTTCTGTCCGGGTGTCCTCCAAAAGGGCTTCATTGTCCTCCATTTTGGCTTCATTTTGGAACTTTGCAGCGGTATGCAGTGCCCCAGCATGTCATATGCCATTGGATTCATACTGAACAGCAGAATCCAATGCAAAAATTGGTTTTGAAATATCTCTTTCCTTTCAAACATTATGGCCAAAAAACTAAAAAAAACGCATTGAGCTCTATGGGAAAGTGAAAGTGCCCAATATTATGGCTTTATTCGTGAGTAGGCAAACATGCCATTGTCTACCAGAAAGGCCAGACTGAGAGGAATCCAAGACCTTGTCCTCCCTTTTAGGTTCAGGCATCTGGTCACCCTGATTGTGAATCTGAGAATTTTGGAATTTACATCAGTGTTTCTCAACCCATATATAGATACCACTGATGTACTTGAGGCAGTGTCTGGTGGTACTCGCAAGAACAGTAGACACCCACTACCTCGCAGTTGTACCAGCAATGCAACACAACAGTGGTAGAAGGCACTGCTTGGTGGGCAGATCTCCAGTGTGATTTTGCAATGCCTAAAAAACCCTCCTATCTGCCCTGACCCTCTTACCAATATTTGTAGATAGGACTCCCATCTGGCAACAACTCTGTGACTAAGAAAACCCATCTAGTTACAAGTAAACTGCTCTGTTTAGCATGACTCATTTTATTGTGAAGTCAGCATGGCAGGAACTGCTGCTGCAAAGTCTCAGCTTCCCACATTGCCCCATGGGCTCAAAACACTTTGAGGACTCAATACTGCGGTGATAAGCGATAACAAAAGACAGCAGGTGAAACAACCTTCTCTCTTAGCTATATTTATCTCATATCTGTTTGCTGTTGTTGTTGTTTTAAAACTGAACAACTCAAGAACTACCTGCAGTGGGCAATCAAAGTAAATGTACTGTTAAAATAATAAAAAAAGGAGGAGATGTGCATATGCCATTTGGGGGCACTTAAAAAGAAGAGGCTGCAACCCTAAAAGGCTGTAATTCTAACCACACTTTCCTGGGAGTAAGTACTATTGAAGACAATGGGACTTAAATATGCATAGGATTGCGCTATATATATAAAAAGAAAGACTGTGGCTAATGGAAGCAAACTTTATTTCCTTATTTGTCAAGCCAATTTTATTTGTATTGGTTAAAAGCCATCACAATCAGATTTAAAAGAAAATACAGTATCAGGTTAAAAAACAGCAGACAAATGAAGATATTCAATCAAATAGACAAAGGCCCATATCCTAAAGCCCTTTCCTCCAGAGCAGTTAAGGTGACTTTCCATAAGATAATACTAGAGGGTGACGTAACTGCGTGGACCCGTAACTGCTCTGCATTTTGCCCAAAGTAAATCAAGTTCAAAACACAGACACGTCAGGCCATAGACCCCTCATCTCAAGGTGTCTCCTTTACATATTTCCTTATTAAGAAACACATAAGAAATGCTGACTTTCTCATGTGTTCGTCAGCCAGCATGACATCCACAGTTCAAAATTAAAAATAATAAATAAATCCACATCATTGTGTGAAATGTCTCTTTCCCTTAAATTCCTCATTTGTCAAATGGTTATTATAATGTTCATTTTTAGCACCAATTAAACCAAACACTTCTAGTACACTACATGTCAGTGACATTCAGACTGGCACAATTCTTCTGACTAATGTCTTGCTAGTTGTTTTCCAGAATACAAAATGTATTGTTTTCTGTTCTAGGATAAAGAGAGGGAAGGCAAACTTTTGAATATAACAAGGCTCCTTGTGTAATACATACTGCTATTTGCATTTTATCAAGGCAGTTTGGCTGTCATAATGCCAATTTTGACTGTGAAAAGTAAAATCCTTACTGTAATTCTGACAAAATGCAGAAAGCTAAAATAAGAATATTATTGTGCCCAAGAAAAACACAAAGCACTTTTAGGTCCTGAATTAGTTTTTCCACTGATAACTGATCAAAGCAACCCTGAATTAGTTTTTATAAGGCTAACTGATCAAAGCACAGGATGTGCTTTGCCAGAGGATGTGGTGATGACATCTTACCTAGACGTCTTTAATAGGGGCCTCAATGAATTCCGGAGGAAAACATTACAGCCATGATGGAGATGTACAATCTCCAGACTTTAGAAGTTGGCTACCACAGAATGCCTGATGCAATGGAGGGCACCAGGATGCAGATCTCTGGTTTTCTTGTATGCTCCCTGAGACATTTGGTAGATCACTGTGAAATACTGGACTCAAGGAACCTTTGACCTGATCCAGCAGGGCTTTATCTTATATTCTCAAAGCAGCTCCCATCTAGTGAACTTCTAGAACTTCAACTTACTAACAGGATCACTCATGTTTGGTGGGGATCCATTTTCTTCCCTGTTGACTCAAAGACAATTGCATAAAATCCAACAGCCAAATCTATCATCCCCTTGCAGCATCTAAAAGGAGCATGCTTTTAGATGTATCCAGCAGGGTGGTGTTTGTCATGGAGTAGAAGGCTTCAGAGGGGAGAAGGGTTTGATCCCTCCTGAAGCCTCCCATCCTGCAATGAGTCTCTTTGGCCTGCAGGAGTGATTTTGGTGATACAAGTTTAAGAAGAGGAAGAGGGTGGGAAAGGTTAGAGGGGATAGACACAAGCTGGGGCACAAGCTGTGACCACTGGAGCCACCCACTTGTTGCCGCTTGGTTCCATTCCTCCTTTTCCCTGTCTAGTTTTGCCCTCTATCCAACCCTCTCCTATCTCGCTGTTTCTTTGCTTGGCAGGCAGTCATACTCATTTGACATTTGCAGGAAGGCTCCAACCTTCCTGCCCGTAAGCTGGCAGCTTGCTACATGGTACTCCGCCAGTCAGTGCTTTATACAAGTAGCCATGTTTCAGCAGGGACTGCCAAAGGAACACACATTCTGCAGGCAAATAGGCCCAATAGTTGTTTGGACTATCACAAACAACTGTTCCAAGTGGCACGCACCCCCCACTTATTGGACATGTTAGGGACTGGCAATGGGCCATGTCTGGATAGTGCTTTGTTATTGCACAAACCACAAGCTGCAGATCTCCTTGATTCGTTCTGAAGTACGGTAATTTCACACAGTTGTGGGGAAGATAACACCAACTACCTGAACCACTGCTGGAGAACTAGGTTTGGGACAATTGTGTTAGATAGGGCTGTATGTACCTCTCACTTGGGCCTCCCCAAATCTTTTCCCCTCGCCAAAAGCCTCCCAGTTCAACCTGTCTTGCTGCCCCTTTGCTGGATTCAGCATCTACCTTTGCAGCACAGGTGCACCAACAGACAGAGAAAATGATAGGAATGGGGCCATTTGTTTATTATTTTGTCACACTACAGTATTATTATTACATTTCATATATCCGTGTCCTATATCTCTAATCTTCTTATGCCATTATACCTCTAACCATATTCCTCTCTTACCATGGCAGGAAGCCTAGTGCACACTATTAGACTACAGAAATTTTAGAAGGACATTTTCTTCTGTAAAGTACATTTACATTTAAGTACAGGAGAACAAACCAAAATAAACTGCAGCTATGAGAATACTGTACACTGGGAATGCTTTTTAGATGAACTTTTATACAAGATGACCTCTGTGGGTCTAGTTCAAATGCTAGGGTTGGTATTAAATGGCTTGTTAGAACTACAGAGCACAGGAGGTTGGCTTTAGGGTTGGCTTTTAAAGTATAGTGAACATACTGACTTCCAAATAATGTGCAGTTGGGAGAAAAAAAGGTTTGCTTGACTGAAAAAGTTGTCTGCATTGATTGATGTCTCTATTCTGAAATATCGATTGGATGTACTGAAAACAGTCAAATAAAATAAAGTAGCATTTGGGTTGGTTCAGATTGAAAAATTCATCTCTTGCAGCCTTTCACTGATCAACTCATACAACATTATTATCTGTCTCTTGGATATGGCCTCATATTAAAATGTCATAGATTTCTTGAATAAAAGGCTATTGTGATGTGTGTACCTCCATAGTAGAAATCCATTCAATTTTTTTTCCAGTATACCTGTTTATTTGAATTTATACATTTCCAGCAGTTCTGAATTGCTTTTCCACCAGATTACACAAACCAATATAAAAAGTCAAATTCAACCGTACATACATCAGTCTTAAATCATAACCTTGCTTGCTGAATTTTAGGTAAGGATTTTAGTCCCAATCTAGAGAAAGTTAGGTTCTCTTAACCTCATTGGTTGTAATCCTAAACATGCTTTCCTTAGAGTAAACTCCATTGAACTCAGTAGGACTGACTTATTCGTAGATATACATAGGATTCTGCTGATTGAAAGAAAGGCTCATGTAATTTTATTCCTTTACAACAGAACTTAAACTGTGCATTATCTACATGATTACTGAACATAAATGAGAAAATGTGCCCCTCTGTCCCACCAGTGGCTTCTATGCTGTCCAGCTCCCAGCCTTTGTGCACTCAGAAAACATGAACATGGTCTCTGCATACAAATCTATGTGAGCTGAGTCTGTACTTATTATCAGGAATCCTGATGGGTTCAGACTTCTTTAGCGTATTCGTATATAACAGGAAGGCATAGCTGTATGCTAATAGTTTTCCTGAAATCTTCTACCAAACATGCTGAAGTTGGGTAGGTCCAATGAATACAAGATTTTTCCAAGATTTGGTGAGTGTGGTATTACAGAGTGGAGAACAGGGATAACATATAGTAACAACAACAACAATGGGTATTTATAAACTGCCTTTCTGACTATTGGATTTCTCCCTTGAATTTATTCAAGGTGGTAAACCCAAGGCTGATATCATGATTGATTGATTGATTGATTGATTGATTGATTGATTGATTGATTGATTGATTATGGTGCCACTAAGGTTGCAAGCCTAACTCCTAGTGTAAGGCCCAGAACATGTCCCATGATGGCTTGGGAGTGTCACAAAAGTTTGTAAGACACTTCTGTGCCACTCCTGAGGGAGGGTTAAGCCAGTAAACAGACATGCGCTTGCCTCCCTACATCACCACCTGAACAGGAAGACCAGTGAGTTGTGCTGGTCTCGGTTAGTATTGCACCATTATAGCCCAATACTAAGCATACCTACTCAGAAGTCAATCCCATTATGGTGAATGGGTCTTACTCTCAGATAAGTGTGGTTAGGATTGCAACTTCAGTCTTTCAAATCTGGATACATGATAATGTCACTGACCTAATTTAGACTGAAGTCAATATTTGCGTCTCTCACTCTGAATGGATGAGGTTACCCCAAGTTACCCCAACAATAATTGTTGAAATGGAGGAAGCTCTTAGGAGCTTGTAAAAAATTCATAAAAAGCCGCCTGTTTCAGCCCATCTCTAAATATAAGCAGTCTATTACCTTACTTACATCTAGCAATTGCTGAGGGGTAACTTGTCTCCCGTCCTTAATTTCTTCCCTTCTTATATCACAGGAACCTAATCCAATTGGTTTCTCTGAAAATCTTTAACAATTTCATTACAGTATGTTATAGAAATTTTAAACCTGTGTTACGGTCTAATAAATCTTAGTGGGAAACACTGACAAATGTGGATAAAGGAATTCCAGTACACATTTTGCCCCATTGACTACAACTTAATTATATTCTCTGTGGCTCTGATCAGAGACGCTAGCGATGCTTTATCGACTACAAAAGCACAGCCTTCCCTTTCTGCAGGTTTTCCCCCCTCCCGTGATGCCACAATTGTGTTCAGAAAGGAATTTATTTTATTTGACAATATTTTGCAAATGTTCAAAGTCCTGTGAGGAAGGGAGGGCAGGGGGAAGGAAAGAAGCTTAATTCAGAAGGGTTTGCTTGCTTGTTAAGTAGAGCCATTTAGTTTGGCAGGCAAGACTAGTAGTGTCCTGAGCACCTCAATTATTCTTGTGCTTTGGGATGCTGTCTGAAAACGCAGGCAAGTTATTAAATTGAATAGAAGTATATATCAAAGAATGACTGCTGTAACACATGGAGCCCCAGTTAGGCGATTTGGCTACACGGGATTGGAGAGTAGTTGGAAAATAGATTTTTGTTGTTGTTATTGCTCCTTTTCTTTTAACCATGCAGGGACATGAAACCACTTTATCTCTGCTCATCTTTTATCAGATAGGTTATGTATCCTCAGCAGCAGAGAAATAAAAATCCACAAACTCTCAAAAAATGATCTCTTTCTCCACCACTAGCTGAATGGATGTTTCTAATGTCCTGAATGTTATTGAAATAGTTTCTAAGCCAATTTCCTGTTCCAAGAATCAAAAGTGGTGGTCAAAGAATCAGTAAACATTAAAGCAAGGTTAATTTTTAAAAAAATCAAAATGTCAATATTAAAAATGAACAAAACAATAGTGGCAACCTGTCATCAGAAGAGCAAACCAGAATTCTAGTCTTCATATGTGGCCACAGGAGATGGAAGAAATCAGATGTTTCCATAGTAGGTACATTTTTATACCCAGCATCACGGGAGTGTTTAAGTGTCTACACACTGCTAAGTTGGATAGCCCACTTAAGATCATGGAACAAAACCGCTGTATTCTTTGAGTGAACAAGAAACCTTTAAGATAATAGATATTAGATTATGGATAAGATAATAAAGTATCTTAAGATATTACCTTAAGATAATAAGAATAAGATATCTTACTATCTTTAAGATAATAGATATTATCTCAAGCTAAGATAACAGTGAGGAAGAACGTGGTCTTGAGTGTTGAGTCAGGATAGAGTGTCAGAATAGAACAGAAGTTTCTGAAAGAGACAAGGGACTGCTTTGTTCATGTTCAAAGGATATGAACACAGCGTATATTGGACTGATTCTACTTTTCCCAGCATCCTTATAGCTTTTCTTCCATCACTTGGTACGGTGGACCTTTTTCATAAACAGTATCATCTTTCCACTGTAGGTACAATACAGTTTCTGCGCAGTGAGTTTTTTTTAAAATCCAAGCACTTGTATGGAAGACATATGTTTCTGAAATTCAAGACAAATACTGTACATGCATTTTCCAACATGGAAAAATTTTGAAAGTGTGAAAGATGAAGTGACCCAGAAAAGCTTCATGCCTATTTGGTTTGAATCTCAGGAGATTCTGTTGTATTTGCTTTTTGCCGTTCCACTTAGTGATAGTGTTGAACTGATAGAATTGCAGTGCTGGAGCTGCGGAAACCACTCCCCAGGGAAACGTATCCAGATCTGCCTTTCCTTCCACCTCTCTAAAGTATCTTTTCCTGTTTATAAAACAATTTTGTCACATAATGCTTTGAAATTATTTTTATTGCTCTATTCAGTGTAGCTTACTCCCACAAAAGTTGTATGAGATTCTATCCTTGTATATTTATTTTGAAGTGGTGTTTTTCCCATTTTAGATTATTTTTGTCTTTATAATAAATCACCTGTAGACATGTATATTTATTTTGAGTGGTGCTTTTCTATTTTATACATTTTTGTTTGTCTTTATAAAAACCACCTATTTATTTTAATAGGAGAAGATGGGGTTAGAGTAATTAAAATAAATAAAATGAACATCCATGCACAAAAAGAGAATGGCTTACATGTACATTTAGACTGCAATCGTAAAGACACTTTCCTGGGAGTAAGACCCTTTGAACACAATGGGGCTTACTTTTGGGTAGACATGGTTAAGATTGTCCAAAATGGTTAAGAAGGCCCAAAACACAACCAACCTACCTGCACTGAGATCATTTTTTTAGGTGTTGCATACTGCAATTGGGTGATAGTCACAAAGGCCTCCTCAAGGGATTGTTTGTTTTAAGAGTGAACCTGCCTTTACTGTACCCTGGGGCAAGCCAATGTATCCTATGGAAAGTCTTCTTCCATCATGCAGCATCCAGGATATTCACTCAAGATCATGAAGACTCGTGCAAAGCAAACCACTGCTTGAAAGTTATTCTGAGGCTTCTCATGCAGTTTTAAATATGAAACTAAAAATACAGTTCCCCAATGAAACTAAAAGTACAGGTGTCCCTTCCTTGTAATCCACTACGGTACCATCCCAGAACCTCCTGTCGATTAAAAAAACTGTGCATAAAAAAACAGCAGAAAAATAGATGATCCAAATCCAGATTACTAGAGCTCCTAATGGAATAAGGTTGAGCCTTGAAATCTACAGGGGTTTCAAACTGGAACTCCCTATGGATACAATATAGTGTGTTGAATAAAAGCATTTTAAAAATAAAATATGTCCTTTACCATTGTTAAAAACAGCTTTTATTACTATTGTAGAGAGTTTTTACTTCTAAAACAGCTTTTCTTACTTTTGAAGATAGGCAATCAGCAACTAGAAATGCAAAAAATCCCCTAACTCTGCCTGGCTCATCTGAAGAATGAAATTATTGTTTGCATGTACAGTGATGCCTCACATAACAAATTTAATTCATTCTGGAGGCATGTTTGTTACATGAAACGTTCTTTACGTGAAGCGGATTTTCCCATAGGAAATAATGGAAACTCAGATGATTAGTTCCACAACCCCAAAAATATTCATATAAAAATATTAACTGGATGTAAAAATGATGACAGAACACTGGGATTGAATTCAAAACATGCATTCAATGTGCATAATCTTATGAAGTCTACTTAGGCTGCAGACCTAAAGACACTTTCCTGGGAATAAGACCCATTTAACACAATGGGGCTTACTTCTGGGTAGACATTGTTAGGAGGCTGCAATCCAAGACACCTTCAAAGTGTCTCCCCACTTTCTCCTTCTCTTCATCCTGAGCCTCTCTCCCCTGCTCCCTTCTGGCTAGCCCTGAGCTGCTTCCCTCTTCTGCACAGCTCTTCTCTCCCTCTGCCCAGCGGACACCCAGCCACAGGAGGAACAGCATGGAAGTGTTGCTTTCATTATGTGCAGGTGCGCTAGGCAGCCCTGATGCTTTTTAAACAGGCTGCCGGCCAGCACGTCTGCCCCAACTGCCAACGAATGTGTTCTTTACGTGAAGCACAGTTTGTTACGTGAAGCAGAATCCTAGAGAAATTTTTGTTTGTTACATGAAACATACTTTACGTAAAGAACACATTTGTTGGCAGTTGGGGCCTGAAGAACAGCTCTGTAGGGGAGGTGAGCAGGGCAGCTATTGAAGGCAATAGTGGTAGGACAAGGGTTCTGCTTACGGCTTTTGCCCATTCCAGTTGTCTCACTGGTTTGTTCCCTTACCTTGATGTTGAAAAGTTGGTTAGGATTGCATCCTAAATTGATCTGGAAGCTGTCTAATGTGTCTTCTAAACTGACCCATCACTGTGATTATATACCTCCATCATCTTCCCTGGCTTATGCCTGGAATGGTCAACGTCTCAGAGACAGCTCTCTAAGCTGAACCCTGCAATTACATTTCAGTTATGCAAGCTGGGTTTTTGTCTCTTGGCTGGAAGCTAGTGGTCCACCTGTCACACAGGGGGGTTTTGAAGTTGAAGATAAATGGGAGAAGGTCAAAGCTCACTTGGCATTATTGGCTGAGTTTATCTACTTCCTCAGTAAAATTTTCATGAAGAGATAAAATCTTTAAAGAAGCTGTATTTAAAAGATCAATCACCAAGTAAAAATCTTGGGCTTCACACCATTACTGGATGCTGAAGTGTCTTCCTTGTCTTTATTCCCTGTAATTTGTCTGTGCCATCCTTAGCCTCATTGCATTAAGCTGACTTGTATGCAAAATTCTGATATCATCAGTGGCCTCTTTTATTCCTGTGTGGCTCTTCCCTGCACTTTCCAACTAATCTGAACCAACCTGAAATTTATCAATTTCCTGCCTGTAAGTAACAAATATTAGCACTTTCAGATATGGCACTCAGTGTTCATTGGGGTAGAATGAGGAAGTGCTTTCAACATGCCATTCCTGCACTCAAATTCTATATATTCCCTTTATTTCACATATGTATATTCTCTGCAATGACTGCTCAAAACAGTTGCTTCTTTGTCCCCCCACCCCCCGGGCCACAAATCTGCCTGGCCCCTTGGAAAGATTGTTCGGCTATTCAGCCAGGTCAAGATGATGCAAGTGGATTTATGAGGTCCTAGAGGAAAGAACCATCATGGGTTACAAGCCATGAGGGGTGTGTAGAGGTGGACAACCGCAAAATGCCAGATGCAGGGGGCACCTAGATAAAGGTGCTCACCTGAGGCATCTGGTGGGCCACTGTGTGATACAGGAAGCTGGACTAGATGGGCCTTAGGTCTGATCCGTGGAGGCTTTTCTTATGTTCATATGACATTTTCCGAACTGCTTGACATTTTAGTGATCATTGCTTCAAACATTTAAGATGTTCAATCCTGCAAAAGGGTTAGTCCAAACCAGAATAACAGTCTACATTAATTTAACACTCTAAATTAATATTTTAAAGAAATATATGTCCAACTTTATCACTGGTACACAGATTAAAATGCACAGCCAAAATTATATGCCCAGTGGCAGTATGTACATTTTCATTTATTAAGTACTAGCAAAAACTCCTGTTGCAGGAGTAAACGTGTTGCAGGAGTAAAATTCCCCCATACGCCATGCTCCACTGCGCATCATCCCCCAAGCGCACCGTTCCTCCATGTGCAACACTCCCATGTGTACCCTGCCCCATATACAACACCCCCATGTACATCAACCCCCAATGCGCATCATCCCTTCATGCACAATATCCCCATGTGCACCATCCCCATGCGCTCCATCCCTCCATGTGCCCTGCCCCATGCACACCATATGCAACACCCCCATACACATCAACCCCCAATGTGCATCATCCCCCATGAGCAGTGTTCCCTCATGTGCAATACCCATGCACCCTGTCTCCCATGCTCACTGACCCCCCATGCACACCACCCCCATGTGCATCATATGCAACACCCCCATGCGCATCATCCCCTCAGGTGCAGTACCCCCTTGTGCATTATCTTCCCATGTGCAATACCCCGTACAACATCCCCATGCGCATCTTCCCTGCATGCGCATCAAACCCCGTGTGCCACATCCCCCATGCTCAACAACCCCTCATTTGCACCATCCCCCATGCACACCATCCCATATGTGCAACACCCCCATGTGCACCATCCAGTGGTGGGCTCCAGCAGGTTCGCACCTACTCTATAGAACCGGTTCTTAACAAGAGATAGTACATATAAAGTTTAAAAATAGCCATTTAAAAGTGGCTGCCAGACGGGCAGAGAACCAGTTCTTAATTTTTTTGAAGCCCATCACTGGCACCATCCCCCCTTGCACACCATCACCCCCTGTGTACCCTCCTTCCCAGTCCAGCAGCTGGATGTTGATCAGTCATCTTCAATGTTAAGTATAGGACAAAAATACATTGCACCCCTTTTCAGCCCCTTAAGGGTTAAATTTCTTAACGTCGGTTCTTGGTGGGTGTTGATCTCACAGAAGGAAGACCCTCCCCGAATTTCATGCTTCCATGTCTGGGTGTTGAAGCAGAACATCCATCTGTCAGGGAGGAAAACACATTGCACCCCTTTTCAGCCCTTCCAGTTGGAATTTCCAAAAACTGGTTCTTTGTGGGTGCCTCCATCCCAGATGAGTTACCCTCCCCAAATTTCACACAGTTAGGCCCAGCAGTTTTGGGTGTGCGTTGATGAGTCAGTTAGTAAGTTAGGGCACAATCCAGAGTAACTACAGGGAGTCCTTGCTCTGACGTAAGAACAATTTACCCTGGATTGCAATATGAATTTCCCATAGGTTTTCACTAGGTGGTGCTGTAACTACGTCGATGTAAATGTCTCTTACGTGCTCCCATAGTTACTCTGGTTTGTACGGCTAGTCAGGGAATGAGTCAGTCAGTGACTTTTCAGTTTTATATATATAGACTAGTAACAGCCCACAGTTGTTACTTGCAGAGTACAATATAACATCATTTATTAGTGAAAAATCATTTTCTGTCAAATGAGTCAATCTGTTTTAATTAGTTATAATTACCCAGGGGAGAGATTACCAAAACCTCTCTGAGTGCCCTGCCCCACAGTGCCAATCTTTCCCACATCCTGGTTTCTTCTCTGTCCCTGAGACAGCTGGAAATGACATTTGGAAAGCTGGCCAGAAGGTCCAAACATACATTCAAACACATCATGCACCTACAAGTACATGGTAGGCAGGTACTTACCAAGTGATCATTGTTGAAACTATTGTAGAGAGACAGTGGAATATAGAAGGTGGTCTGAATGTGTTTCTTCTAGCATAGAAGGAGGTCTGGATTAGACCCAACATCCAACCTAGTGCTAGAACAATGCTGATTTCTGGTATTGGGTCTGTTCAACATGCCTATTAAAATGATTGCTAATAATTAATGGCAAAAAATTAGACAATGCACTCACCACATCCACAGGCGACATACACCTCTCAGATCTCTTGGGTAACAGGCTTGCCACATTGCCCCTTCTGGGCAGTTCCAAAGGTAAATACAATTTGCCAATTAATTTCATGGATTGTTTTCGAACCCTTGCCTTAAGTAAATGTAAGCTGTTCTCGGTATTAGCAGTTCTCTCTTTGCAAACAGCTTTGGAAAATCCAGAATAAGAAAAAGCACCATGACTTTTAGCTGCTCATAAAAATGAATGTATCAAACCTAATTTTGTACTTCAGGCAGATACAATGTGTTATCAGTACATAGAACTTGGTGTTTTCCTCATGATATTCTTTGCTTCCTGGCTTAACACTGTTCTCACTTGCTGCCAGAGGGCAGTACATTCCCATGGAGAGCTTCACTGGACCCTCAAAAGGCAACACAAATGAGATCTTCATCCACAATATTTATTAGCAAACTCTTCTCTAAAATGACTTTACAGTCTTTCCATCATATCGGTTTCAAATGATCTGCCCAGCCAAACAAATTGTCTGAGTCCAATTTCCAGGAGAAATCATTGTCAGAACTGCTGACCCAGTTTAATACCAAAGCATACAGTGTACAGTATTTATACAGAGCTGCAGAAATCATATTGCCGAGCGTCAGTTACAAATGGAATGTGGGGGGAAAAGTTTAATCGGAAACAAGATTAGGTTTGGAAATGGACGAAGGTGTCAGTAGCTGCTGAAACTCACATAGACAGTCATAGCATGTATTTTGTGGGAAGATCTGGGAACTGAGAGATGGCATGCATGCACTCATGCACATGTGCTCACGCGCACACACCAATAAATACAAGCAAAAAGGTTCACACTGGGCCATATGTATTGAAATTAATGTCAATTAGCAAAGAATTGTAAACTCAGCAATTGGTTATATCTCCCTACCTTCTTTTCTAGTGAAGACACATACTTCACTAGAAGAGACATCACAGTTTATTCCCCATTTAGAAATCCCCACCTGGCTGCAGACAGTCTGCTGATTATCCCCGATGCCCAAAACCAACCCCCAAAAAGGGTCAAGGAAATTGAATTGGGCTTCTTCCATAAGCCAAAAACCTTTGAGGTTGACTTTGAAACCCAAGTTTGAGTGGCTACCAGCCAGCGTCCCTGGTGGGAAATACTTTACTTTCTCCAGTAAAAGACCAATTTATAATCAGACTAATTATTGTGTTAAATAGCATCACAGTATGTTACATGTAAGCCTCTTGGGGCAGTGACCTGCCTTCTCACTCTACACACACTTACTGATGATGCTATATAAACAAATAATAACCACTAGACCATGAAGAGTGGGAGATGTAAAATTGATCAGCCTTGAAATGTGTTGCTTGTAGCAGATTGTAGGCTGATATCCAGACAGTGAAGCAGTTATTTTTCGGCTATTTGTATGTTTGACAAAATGTATAGGCTGGTTTTTGGCAGTAAAGCAACCAAAGTGCTGTACAATTTCATGCCCAAATGCAGAAGATGGCATCAGAATAATTCTTCAGTTCCTAGAACTACACTTTATTTATCGAACTTACTCCAGGTATGCAAGGTGTGTGTTCCATGAATAGATGCAAACACCCAACTGCAATTTCTACCTCACCATCCGCAATAGGAAAAGGATGAAACATCCACATAGGTAAGCAAAGGAAGCAAACCATCTGACTTTCTCCATACAGTCTGGCCTCCATGTAGACAGTAAATCAACAGATGCAACCACGCTACAGTGATATTTGATTGTTGGAGACCTTGCAATGGCACAACAGTACTGCTTGGAGGAGATGTCTGGCACCTTTACTTGTGTATTTCATTTTCAAATTCTGCTCTGTCACAGATATTCAAAGATTTGATCTGATCACATTTGGCATCTCTGTGTCAGCAGACTGGGAACTCCCAAGAGGTTCCACCACATGATACAGCACACATCTCACTGATATTTCGTGGACAGGTCCCCAGACACCCAGGGCCCCAAAGAAATGTTCCTGCATAAAAATGCCTGGTGGGACAAGGAGGACTGGTGCAGGGGGACAAGGAGGACTGCACACTCCTGGCTATGTTGCCAGGTCCCCACGTGGATACCAAGGAAAGGAAAAGCACTCTGAAGCACTCCCAATATTCCTATCTGAACAATAGGCAAGAGACAATAACACTACATGCTACCTCTCAAACTATGTCCCTCCAGTGTGAGAAATATGACACTCAAGTGCAAGTGATTAACTGGTTAAAGAGTATTACTGAAATAATAATACATGGGTACAATGGGTCTAAGATATATCTGCACTGTGAAGATGCATGAAGTGCTTCTGACTGCCTTGGTGGTTATAATCTAATTGCACCTTTCCCTTTCTTCCTAACAAAAGATTTAACAGCCTTCCCTAACAGAACAGTCCTATTTCTCCTGCAGATCTTTGTGTTGCCATTTAAGTTGCTGCAGTTCTAGAAAATCAGCCTCAACCTTCTCAATGTATCATTGTGATTTATGCCATGACACAAAGTCTATTCCATGATGTATTAGAATTTGAATGCCTCAATAACTTTATGTTACATTCATACAACAGTGTAATTCCTAGATCAATTTTTTTAATATGTATGTTTTAAAACACACACACACAATGCGTGACAATAAAGAAACGAGACTGGAAACTACACTCATAGAATCATAGAATCATAGAGTTGGAAGGGACCTAGTAGGTCATCTAGTCCAACCCCCTGCCTGCAGCAGGAATTCCCCATAGAGCATCCCTGACAGGTGCTCTTCGAGCCTCTGCTTAAAGATCCCCAGTGAGGGAGAATCCACCACCTCCCTTGGTAATCTGTTCCACTGCCGAACCACCCTCACTGTCAAGAATTTTTTCCGGATCTCCAACCGGAATCTCCTTCCTTGCAGTTTGTCCCCATTGGTTCTAGTTCTGCTTTCAGAAGCAGCTATGAACAAATGAGCCCCTTCCTCCCTATGACAGCCCTTCAGGTATCTGAAGAGGGCAATCATGTCTCCTCTCAGCCTCCTCTTCTCCAGATAGAACATCCCAAGTTCCTCCAACCTTTCCTCGTAGGGTTTCCCTTCCATCCCACTGATCATTCTTGTTGCTCTCCTCTGGACTTGCTCGAGTTTGGCTGCATCTTTCTTCAAGTGAGGTGCCCAGAACTGAACACAGTACTCAAGGTGAGGTCTGACCAATGCTGAATAAAGAGGAACTAGAACTTCTCGTGACTTGGAAGCTACAGTCCTCTTAATGCAACCTAAAACGGCATTTGCCTTCTTTGCAGACACATCACACTGCTGACTCATGTTCAGCTCACTCATGTCTCCATTCCAATTGGCTAACCACTTATGGGGGCAATCCTAAAGACACTTTCCTGGGAGTAAGACCCATTGAACACAATAGGGCTTACTTTTGAGTAGACATGTTTAGGATTGTGCTCTATGTCACTGTGTTGCACAACATCTCACCACTATTCTGCTATAATATTGTTTATGTCACTCATAATAATGTTCACCTCACTGAGCGTGGTGTGTGCAGGCACGTTGTCGTGTGAGGTGGTTCTTGGCCAACAAACAGATCCCAGTTCTCAACCACCCTCCTTCTTCCCCAGATCTTGCACCGTGCAACTCCTGGCTCTTCCCCAGGCTGAAGACTGTGCTCAAAGGAACCCATTTCACCTCTGTAGAAGAGATCAAGGCCACTGTGATGAGGGAGCTAAGGGGCCTCAAGGAGGAAGACTTTGCCTAGTGCTTCCGTGGGTGGCAGATGCGAATGCAGAAGTGCATTAACTCTGGAGGGGATTACCTTGAAGGGGACAATTTGTAATTTCTCTGAAGGTTTTGTTATAAATCTATTTTGAGAAAAGTCTCGTTTCTTTATTGTCACACCTTGTGTGTGCATGTATTTCAATTTAAGCTTAAATATAAGTTTACAGATCCTGTTCTTTGATGTTTTTATTGTTGCTTGAGACTTATTCTGGTAGGTATATGCTGGATTTCAGCCCAGATGTGTCTAACAATAGATCCATACACATCTGACAGTGTCATCAATGAAGCAGTGACATATATAAATTTTTTATGGATTTATTCTGTAAGAGAAAACGGTTTGCAAAAGATAACTAATATTTAAATGAAAGAAGAACTCATCACTTCCCTGAAATTACAGTTCTTTGTGTGCTCATCTGTGCTATCACATGTTGTGGATTTCAATACATGTGCAGAGCAAACCATGAAAGTTTCCAGAGTTTTGCCAACTATCCTACTGCTATTCTCAAGCTGGTAGATCCTGTGTATTGTTGCATTGCCTTGTTGTCTGCCTCAAGTGTGTAAACATCCAAACTACCAGTTCTTCTGAGGACTAACCCCACAGTTTGAACTGTCAATATAACAGAGAACTCCAATGCTTGGACCAGAACCTGGAAAATTCCACAGGTAGTGGGATGGTTGGCTCACGTGTCCTCACAGATTACTTTAAGAACTATAGTTAAAAAGCAGGCCTCCCTCAGTCTTGAAAGACTATGGTATCGTGCTTGATGCTGCATACGCTGCATGCGAAGCACGAAAGCCTGGGTTGGATTGTTATGGAGGATAGGCTGTTACCCAAGCAGCAAATCCCCCCTCTCCACGCCACTGAATTAGTCCAATGGAAAGGCAGAGCCAATACGATTGGATCCAGCTGGCGTCGCAGAGCTGGGCTACCGACAGGAGCTCACCCTGTCTTGTGGGGCCGACCAGGGTCTCGAACCCTGGCCTGCTGATTGACAGGCACAGCGTCTTAACCACTTGTGCCACCCACAGCCCTATAAGAACTATAGTTATAACAGTGCAATCCTATTCATGTCTACTCAGAAGTAAATTCCATTGAGTTCCATGGGGCTTACTCCTTGGAAAGTGCTCTTGGGATGGCAGCCTGCGTTAGCAATCTAGCCTTCTTGGTAGTGAAGTCTTGTGAAGACTAGCCATCCTTAACCTAGTACACTAACTGAGGTTAATTAACCCCAAGAGGATACACTGGATCCTCAGCCATGGTTCTCAGCCATGTTTTGAAGGCATAATTCTTGATTATAGTAGATGCCTACAGTCCTAAAGACTGGTGAAAGAGTTAGCGAGAAAGTAAGATTTTCAGAAGGAAAAGAAACACATGCTTAGAAAAGCAGTCCCATTTCCAGGAATTTCGGAGGTATTTGAAAGGCAAGAAAATGTTTGTTGAGAAGATTTGTGGATTTTTCTTCTTTTTTTAATCCAAGGGTTTGTGTCTCAGTGCATAGCAACCAGCTTAAAAAAATAGTATTTTAATATGCATTAAAATGCACATAAGTCCACAGAAACAGGCTTTTAAAAAGGAATCTTTTAATTCCTCAGCTTTTTTTTTTAAAGCCAGCACTATGTTTTTATTAGCACACAAAAAGGTTTTAAAAAATGTTTATTTCAAATCTGTGCATGCAGATCAGCTTGTGGCAAAGGGACTGAAAAGGGGATGCTGGATGTGCTCCTTCTAATGAACAAATGGCATGGAGGAAGCAGGGGAGGAGATCTGACTATGAGGGGAAGTTTGTAAAGGAGTGGATCAGAGGAAAGTGTGGAGTTCTTTTATGCCTTGGGAACAGGACTCCCATAGGACTGGGGGAGAGCAACAATTTTTCAGGGGAGTGGGCAAGTATGCCAACTAACGAGACTGGTGTACAAAATGAAAAGGTAGGTATTGAGAATCAATGACCTGTAATTCAACACAATTTCATGAAGAGAAATATTTGTAGATGATTAATGAATAATTATGATTAATTATAGAAAATTATGCAACGGATGAATAGAATGGATAGAGAGATGCTTTTTCCACTTTCACATAACAACAGACGAAGGGGACATCCACTAAAATTGAATGTTTGGAGAGTCAGGATAGACAGAAATGTCTGTATTACTGTGGCTGTGATCCTCAATACACTTTCCTGAGAGTAAGGCCCATTTAACTCAACGGGGCTTAAATTTGAGTAGACATGGATAGGATTGTGCTCTACATCTCTACGCAGGGATTTGCAGCGCATTGAGCTGTCAGTAGAGTTACATGCAGGGCTGTTGCTGGGATCGGGGACAGGGGGAAACTAAGTTTTGCACAGATCCTCCCTTCAGAGTGCAAGGGATCTTCTCCACTCTCAGTCATTCCAGGAGGGGGAAGCATCCTGGAATGAATTGGTGGATCTCTTCCCGTTCTGAACCATTTCAGGCTCAGGATGCTCTGAGTCATTCCAGGATGGTTCTGCCTCCTGGGAAGGCTCAGAGGGGAAGAAAATCATACTATATTGTGACAGTTGCCAAATGTATCTGCATGAAAGGCTCCCAATTACGAGAGTATCAGGACTGGTGCCATAGTAAAGGAGCTAAATACACAGAGTGAAGCCACTTGGCACAGATTGACCTTGACCCCAACCGTGCATGCACACGGGTAAGTTTTAACATCATAGCTCACTTCCTGTCTTTACAGCAGTAATTGGAAGGAATGTGTGTAGTGTGTGGTGTCGCATTGATCATTACAAAAGTTGAGTAGAGATTCTGCATCAAATTTTGCCAAAAGCTTGGCGATACCTGCACAGAGACCTATGCAAAGTTGCAGAAAGTGTATGGAGAGGAGTTTATGAGCCGCGCATGACGGTATGAGTGGTTCAGATGTTTTCCAGAAGGCCGACAAAATGTCAACAGTGACGAACGTTCTGGGGGACCCGCAACCAGAATAACTGAGAAAAACACTGCAGATGTGCATGCAGCTGTGAGGGGAAGTAGTCAAATCACCATCCGTGAGTTATGGGAGGATATGCAGATCAGTTATGACACAGTTCATTCTCACTGAAGATTTGGGTACAAGACATGTGTCTACCAAGTTTGTGCCAAAACTGCTTTCAGCTGACCAAAAAGAAACCCGGGTTTCAGTTGCACAAGATCTCCTTGATTGTGTCGAGAATGATGAAAACTTTTCAAAAACAGTCATAATGGGGTATATGGCTATGACCCCGAAACCAAGGTTCAGTCTTCGCAGTGGAAGACCCCAACCTCTCTGAGACCAAAGAAAGCACAAATGAGTTGAAGAAACGTGAAGACATTGTTGACCATTTTCTTCAACTACAAGGGGATTGTTCCTCATGAATATTCTCCAAGTGGTCAGACAGTAAACAAGGAGTACTACTGTGATGTGCTGTGGTGTTTGCAGGATGCTACTCACTGGAAAAGGCAAGAATTGCATGCGTCCGGTGAGTGGCAATTGCACCATGACAACACACCTGCCAATTCAGCGCTGCTTGTGCTGCAGTTTTTGGCCAAGTATCCTCCAGGTCTGATAGCTACTGTATTGCTCAGATCTTGCCCCTTGCAACTTTTTCCTCTTTCCAAAATTAAGATCCCACTTGAAAGGATGAAGACTCAGGACGTTGAGGAAATCCAAGTGAATGTGACGAGGCAGCTGCTGATTATCCCAGAAAATGAGTTCCAGGAATGCTTCCATCAATGGAAACTGTGCTGAATTAAGTGTGTGGCTTCTGAAGGGGACTGCTCTGAAGGCGATTAAATGCCAAATTGTTATGTGTTGTAATTTTCTTTTTATGGCACCAGATCTGATACTTATTGATCACACCTTGTATACATGTGTAAGTAAATAGCTCAGAAAAAAAAAAAAAAACAGATTGAGGACCCAACTTTCTAACTATCCAACTTTCCAGTGCTGTTATGTTGATACATTATTTGATAATGGGTTGATATATTAGTCTGCACAGATTACTTTAAGAACTATAGTTAAAAAGCAGGCCTCCCTCAGTCTTGAAAGACTATGGTATCTTTCATAGATACCATGAATCCTGGTATCCTGCAGTGGGGGAAGCATTGTGGATACCTTCCCAAGGTAAGGAAACATTTTAATTTCACCTTCTTCAGGTCTGCATTATGGCTACATTGACAATGGAAAGTTAGATAGATAGGGTCCTCAATCATGCAGAACCAGTGTGATGCAGTGCCAGCTGGGATTGATGTGCTATCTGCACTGGATCAGTGTCATGGCTCATGAATATGCTTACGGCATTTTTGCAACACCCACTGGCAGCAGAGCACCCATAGGATTGGGCCCTGAATTGCTTTGTATTGCATGATACTAATCTGTTTCAGGCTATCACAGAGATCATTTGATTGAATTGCACGGTATAAATCTTAATATACATATATTGAGATCTTGCTGGTATTTGATGGTACATATGTATGCCCCCCCCCAATAATTGGGCACAAAAGTTTCTTCATTTTTTCTTCATTCACCAATGTTTTCCTGTTGGTGGGAAAGAGGTGCATGTGCATTTGCTAGACCATGCTGATTTGATGGAATGTCATTCAACTGACAATTGTTTTTTATGACAATTCAATAGCTGGAATAGATTCAGTACATTTTCCAAGCCCTGTAGCTCAGAACATTATATACTCATCTACTCTGAACTCCCACAGTTGTAACTATTGACAGTTGTTTAAAGCAAGCAGCCCCGAACAGCTCCATAATGTTGTTTCACAGCAGAGCGATTTACATATGCCAGGTTTAAGTGACAATATCTGTTCAAAATATACAATTTATTTTTTGTTTTTAAATCATAAGAGGAATAAATCTGGAAAGGAAAGGGTGTTCTAACACAGAGAGAAAGAGATTATGCCTATGCCTATAGACTAACGCACTATGCCTTGGTTGGGTTGAAAGTTTGATATCATGTTTATTTAAATTTCAAAAATCAGAGAAACCATCATGCCAGTTTCAGGAGATACAAGCACATTTATGATGGGTGAAATAACATTGACATTTATGACGGAACTGATGGAACAAAATGGGTGTCTGTGTGACTCATGTTACTCCTTTTCTGACATTTAGGGATGTAGACTTTGAAGACAATGGGAAACTCTGATTTGGATCCACAAAAGCATTCAAAATGAGATTATTCTCTCTGTTCTCACATTAATGAGCAAAACAACAATGCAGGTTGTCTCTTGTTACCCATTGGGGATCCATTCCAGAACTTCCCCTAGATTAAAAAAAATCAATGGGTAAAAATGTGGAAAAATATATAGACCCACTTCCAGGTCTCTTATTCCTCCATCACTCCTAATAGAATAAAGTTATGCCTTGATACTTGAGGTTTGATTTTGGGACTTTCTGCTGATACAAAAAATATGTTATATGAAAGCAGTTTTTTAAAAAAACTTTTTAAATTAGCTTTTTAATTTTATTAGTTTTATTACTAATATTTTACAATTGTTAAAATAAGATTTTCTTACTGTTGAATCAAATCTTTGAAATTTGATTTCCCAGAATCAAACCCCTGCAGATAGATATTGAGGCACAACCTTGTTCCATTACAATCAGTGAGGAGCAAGAAAACTGGAAGTGGGTCTTTAAAGCTGCAGTCCTAAAGTTACTCACATGGGAGTAAGACCAACTGAACACAATGGGGCTTACTTTGGAGTAGACATGGTTAGGATTGTGCTCTATATTACTTAGTAATTTAGTAGTGTACAGCTGCACTTTAGTAGTATTGGCATCCATCAGTCTTGAAAGACTATGGTATTGTGCTCGATGCTGTATGCGAAGCAGAAAGGCCTGGGCAGATTAATATGGAGTGTAGGCTGTTACCCAAGCAGCAAATCCCCCTCTCTATGCCACTGAAATAGTCCAATGGAATGGCAGAGCTGATACGATTGGTTCCAGCTGCATCGCAGAGTTAGGCTAAGGACAGGAGCTCACCCTGTCTTGTGGGGACCGACCTGGGTCTTGAACCCTGGCCTGCTGGTTAACAGGCACAGTGTCTTAACCACTTGCACCACCCACAGCCCACAGCTGCACTTAATGTGTTGCAAAATCATCAAATTATTGAAAGGTTGCAAATGGCCAGGAAGAGCTTCTTTGCTTGTATGTTCACAGTTATGTGTTAACACCAACACTCTAAAACAGTGATATTTGAGCATTTCATCCTGGGACCCCACTCTGAGAATGACAATCTGTCTTCAGTGTGACCATATAGAATGGAGGAGTGAGCGCCTGTACCTTTCAGCATTGCAAAAAAGGGGAAATTGAGGCAGGTGCTGCTTTTTAAACCCTTCTATGTTGCGCTAAACCTTATTAAATGACCTCTTCTATGCAATGGTTAAAGGTACAGGCACTCTCTCCTCCTTTCTATATTGTCACCCTGTCTGTCTGGGGACCCCCCCAGGAGTGCTGTCTTGGCTGGAAGTGACATTAAAGTTGCCTATTGCCAGTTTCCAAAGTGGCTGCATCCAGCTTTTCACAACCCCCCCCCCCCCCCCAGAAATGAAGTCGCAACCCCCAATGGGTTCCCAACTCCCACTTTGAAAACCATTGCTCTAGAACAGGGGCCTCCAAAGTTTTTTGGCAGGAGTGCCACATCATCTCGAGGGCCACATCATCTTTGTGACACTGTGTTGGGGGCCAAAAAAACTATTTTACATTTCAAATTTGAATAAATTTACATATAAGAATGTATTGGAGTGGATTATAAGGCTTGCCCAAGGGCTGGATAGAGGGGTCTTGCCGATGGCCACACTGAGGCTCCCAAAGGGGCACATCTGGCCCCTGAGCCAGGGTTTGGAGATAGAATCATAGAATCATAGAGTTGGAAGGGACCTAGTAGGTCTGCTCTAGAATATTGTTTTACATATTGATCTGTGGCAGAAATCTGGAAAAATATTTTACTGGGTCTGCTTCTCCCTGTTTAAATTTTGCTCTGTTTTATCCCTCCCTCTCAGTTTGAGTCAAGGTGTACTCATCATCCTTTTTTGAAGGAGGACTTGATTCCAAGGCAGGAAATCCACAGATTAAAACCCACAATACATATTTCCATTCATTTTCAACCTTATGAATGTTCTTGTCAGTTTAACTGATGGCAAATCTGTACCCTTTTGATAGGGAGGAGAAATTAATTAAAGGGAAAAAGGAATTCACTTCTCCAGCTCAATAGCTTCCCCCAGAATTTAATCTGGATTCCATAGGCAATCTTCTTTCCTTCCGCTTGAATCAGTGCCAACCCTAGTTTCTGGGTGCATCTCACAATGGCATCTTTCTTTCAGATCTCACTGTAAAGTGAACTTTGCAAACTTGAGGTCTGTGGCCTGAAAAATGGTTTTTACTCAAATCTAATGCACCATCAAATCTCATGCACACCCTGATTTTAAAAGGCTTGAGATAAAAATGTTTACTGGGAATGTAATGCTGCAAAGCAGGTGTAAGATTTAATTTTACTACATTAAATCATGAGTTATATGACAATAATAACATAACAATTGGTTTATGTCATGATTTTTATGTGATTTTTACATTTTTTTACAATAAACTGTTAAATTATTGACTGTATTTACTCAAATCTAATGCGCCATCGAATCTAATGTGCACCCCAATTTTGGAGACTAAGGCTGCAATCCAGAGCAAATTCAGCCTGCTCTGACCTAACTGCACTCTCCTAACTATTCTGTATCCAGAGCAGAAAGTTATGCTGAATCCAGAGAGTCAGGAAGCCTGGGCTGCCCTAACTGCTCCAGAGCATGCTAAGTAATTGACACAAGGGGAAGACTTGCTCCTGAGGAGACACCCCTCAGATCACACTGAACAAGGAACAGCTCTGGTGCTTACAGTGGTGACATGACTCTGCACATCACCTGGTGCGGAAGTCTGTGCGTCATCCCTGGGATGCGCCCCCCCCCCCCCGGACTGCACAGTCACCAAAGCTGGCGCCTGCGCAATTGTTTCTGAAGCCAACTGGCTTCAGAAAGAGTACTGCGCAGGCACCATCTCTGACACCTGCGCAGTACTTTTCTGAAGCCTTTTGGCTTCGGGGGAGACTGTGCAGGCGTCAGAGTTGGTGCCTGTGCAGTACTCTTTCTGAAGCCATTGGGCTGCCGCTCCGCCTCCTGAGTGAGGCCGAATGGCTGTGTAGAGGCGCGGACTTTCTCTGCTCTAAGGAAGTCTCCTCTGAAGCTGTTCGGCATGCTCAGTGTGTTTCTGCGCAGTGCATCTCAGATGGCCGTTCAGGCCAGCTCCTCAGACAAGTGTCAGCTTCTGGCTGATTCTCCGCCTTGGAGCAGGCCTGAATGGGGGTGCTGACGCCCGGGGCCTGCCAAAGGACAGTCAAACACCTCCGGCATATCACCCCATACGGAGCGCATCACCCAATGCAGCCCACACCAGCCGCACCAGTCTGGTGACTCCACTGGGTGCCTGCCTTATAAGGAGTCCCTGATGAGATGCCAGTACATTCTACAGTGAATACAAGGGGCTTCTTGGAGTGGCCTGCTGTATCCTGAGGTTTTTGGGCAGCCGTAGTTTGTTCCATATCCTGAGGTTGAGAGGAAGGGGTTGCAGCTAGGCTGGCCAAGAACTCAGATTTTTGGTCAGCACTGCCATTCTTACTCGGGCCTTATCATGGACCCCTATGGGTCTACTCATTACTATACCTGCTCCTGAGGTGGTATAACTCTGAGGGCTGGAAGAGGGCATTTCTGTGTTGAAACAGGCTTTGGATACAGAGTAACTGCTCTGCCCTAGGCAATGCTAAACATGCCCTCAACTTGCCTCTCCTGAGCTGCTTAGGCTGCCCCAGTTAGGGCAGAGCAGGTCCACCTCTCTTAGGGCACCCTATCTTGCCTTGCTCTGCCCTAAGCCTCCTTCAGAGTAACTGGGCTGGAGCATCTTGCAGTTGCTCCAACCTAGTGTTAGATAGGGCAACCCAAGGGCTCTTATGTGGACAGATTAGTTGCTCTGGATTGGGCTGTTAGAGCACAATCCTAACCATGTCTACTCAAAAGTACACCCCATTGTATTGAATGGGTCTTACTCCCAGGAAAGTGACTTTAGGATTGCAGCCTAAATTTGGCTGGAAAAGGTGAGTGTTAGATTTGAGTAAAAATTGTAAATTGTGTATCTTCTTGTTGTAATGGGCTTTTATTCATGGTAGATATTGACTGTTAAACTATTCATATGAAACAGTCCTAGGCTCTACCAGTCTGTGTTATGCGTTGTGCCGACACAACATAAGTAGCATTGTTATGTTATGTTTCTTGTTTCTGGCCAATGATAAGGCCATCCAGATCACTATTTTTTGGATCTCAAAGTGATATAATCAGTTGAGGTTCTGGGCATGGAAAATAAATAATAAGCAGCATGACATTTGGGAAGGTGGACACCAGCCAATCCAGAAGACTTGAAAGTCTTAATAAACTTTTTTACTTACCTTTCCATAGGCCACCTGGCTTTCTTTGGGTCTCCTCAGAGCTATGCTATTTAGATGGTCCAAAGAGCCTCAGTGGTGTGTGCAAAGGGGGATAGTATCTTGGCATGCTGATCCCACAATTCCACTCACATATCATCCCAGTTTGACCCACTCCCTGCCCTAATCCTCCCCCAAACCACTCCTGATCTTTCCGTACTATCACCCTACCTTCCTCCAAGAGGGCTACGTGTGTTGCTAGAGCATATGTGGAGTCCCCATCCCTGATGTGTAAAACAATAGTAGATGTTCTATACTATCCAGTTCTTCTTCTACCTCACCTCTTCTTCATTTTCTTACCCAGGGAGGTGTTCGAACAGAGGCTGGCACATCAGTTTAGAGAGAGGGTAGCATTTCACATGTCACCTCAGGTGCCTGTAAGCCTCGGGTCACCACTCGCTAAAGTAATATATCCATGTTGTACTTATTAGGATAGAGAGAATAAATCTGGAAATGCAATAATGGTATCTTAGAAAATGATTAGGTATGTTTGCAAATATGCAATACAACAATATTCTCCTATCAATACGGAAATCATGGTCACCCTTTTCAACAATTACAGAAGCAGGTAGCTGAATGGATGGGTAAGTGAAGATAACAGGTGATAGTCAGTAGCACTCAGGATACTGTAGCAGGCATTTTGGCACCACAATAGTCTTGGCACCGGAGGCAACACAGGATAGGTGCTGCCCATGATCCTGTTCCCAAAAGTCCTTGAGCCATTTCAAAATGATTGGAGCCACATGGCTTCTGGGCTTAGGATCAGCTCCGACCACTTCCATGCATTGTAAGCAGGTGGAGAAAAAGAAAGAATAATAATAAAAGAATAGTCATCTGTCTTCCTCTTTTGAACACTCAATCCATAAGGATTTGGGATAAAGGCCACATGTTGTAAGTACGTTGCAGGGATGTGGTAACAGACCTGTATTTTGTCATTGAATCCAGGCTTGTGCACAAGGTCATGGTGTCTGTTGTCTGGCTCCTTAGTTGAATTTGCAATTGAGAGAAAGAGACCGTAGACAAAAGGCAGAATCCTGCTAGGACCATTCTTTTACCTGCTGAAATCACTTCCTATTATGATGCTAATCATCCACAGTCCTACTTAGAACAGAACAGGGCATTAGGGAACGAAGGGACATGAATGGACATCAGTAGTACAATCCTGCGAGAAATTAATTAGTCGGTGTCTGCAATTCATTTGGTGCTTTTCTGATGAAAGGAGCCAAGAGAGTAAAATATTATTATTATGAGAAATATCCCACATGGAAAATATTGTGTATATAGATGAGTGATTTACATTGATTTACATATAATTTGTTCCTCATTTATTTAGCTTTAAAGACTGTGTAAACTCAGATTTAAACATCACTTTACATAATATGTGTATACTAAAGCCAGTTAAATTATGCACCAAGAATAAGTTATCGAACACATTTATCATCCCTTTTTGTGTTCACAAGTTATCTATGAAAGCCTTTCAACATTATGAATTTATACATTATTCATAGAAATGTGATAACACTTTGGACAAACTCCTGCATCGGTGTGCATGAGTTTAACTCTGCTAGCAGCCAAAGAAGCACAGTGACCTATATCTAATTGCAGATTACAACACAATCTGAGGGGCCTCTTGGGCTGAAATAAATCACTTGCGCCAGCCCAGGAGTTTCACAAACATGCCATAACGCATGTCTGCAACACCCTGTGAAAAGGGGAGGACAGAACAGGAAGTTATGCCAGCCTCCCCACTGATGCATGTCTTGTGCATCTGTGCGTTGCGCTGGCCAATTTCGGCCAGCACAAAGATCTGGGGGAGGGGTAGTGGGAGGTTGGGGAGGAGGTGGGTGGAAGATGTTTTGGATTGGAGGTGGGTGGATGGAACTAATTTAGGCCGGCATAAGTCACCTGGCATAAGTTTCTGTGGTGGTGTGAGGAGGCCGGTGCATGTGCACTGGCCTAACTCCCCCAGGAGTGGGGCAGAAGTGCCTTATTGCACTTTTATGATACACCCAGGCCAGCACCTGACTTATGCCAGCCTAAGATGGCAGCCTCATTATCAGATATGTTAATTGATGGAATTCTGTTTTGATTCTGGAACTTTTTTGTTTTGATTTACACCAGTGGTTCTCAAAATAGGGGTCGGGAGCCAGAGGGTTCAAGAAAAGCTGGATACTGCTATCTTAGAATATATCACCGAGAAACACCATCTTGGAATGAGGCATTCAGGCTGTTTTCCTGGGAGTAAGTTTTACTGAACACAATGGTACTTAGACATGGCGGAGCTCTGGAATCACAGTGATGTCACTTCTGGTCATGATTTCACTTCTGGGGGTCCAGGATAGATTGTTTTTCTGAGAAAAGGGTCCCAGGCTGAAATGCTTAAGATCCACTGATTTACAGTGAGTTTAAATGTCAAGCTCCACAAAGTTACACATATATTAAATCATTTATCTATAACACTCTGAGGGTGCAATCCTAACCAATTTAGGTCTGCACAACTCACCTGCTTCCCATTCCTATGGTGGTGTAGGGAGGTTGGTGGATATCTGTGTATTGGCCTGACCTCCCCAGGAATGGTGCTTTTGGAACACCCCCAGTAATAAAGAAGTACTTTATGGCACTTTTGGAACACCCCCAGGCCAGCATAGGACTTGTGCTTATGTCAGTCTAACCAGGATTTAGGATTGTAGTCTTAACAGTAAAAGGATAGATCTCTACAAAGACTACTATTTGAAAAAGGGATAATATTTCATTGTGTAATTCAATTTTTAATGTAATTCCAGTTAATTTTCTTTTCCTGTGCAACAAACATGTTTGTATTGCTTGGTGATTGAAGGGGGAATTACAAGAGGATTTTGGGGTGAGATCCGCCAGTTGAAGGAAGATGCCTAGATTTTATCCAATCTCTCCCATTGTTCAAATCCCAAACCAAACTGCACTCTACTAAAATGCATGTGAAGTGTTCATTACACAGCATCATTACTTCAATTGCCCTCTGATGGAAGTCAATGAGGCAGCTCCTTTGGGAGAAACAACCTGACTTTGCTTCTGAAATGGAGAAGTGCATTAAGACGGGAAAGTAACATTAAGGAGCTGCATATTTTTGCTTTGCATTTTTTTTCCAGTCCATCAAAATACAGTGACACTTTGTTAGTTATGGGAACTGAAATTCTCTGCCTAGCTAATGATCTGCTTTACTCTGCTATCTATCCAATTATTTGCAGGCCTAACTAAAGTTTAGTCAAAATTACCTTACAGACGTTAATAGTATCTGGCAGCACATTGTCCCCAGAACACTCTTGAAATGCTTTAAAAATTATTTTCAAAATCTTTTCCTGGGTAACAGAAATTTCAAACTCCTGAATAACAAAAGTCAGAAAGAACAAAGTACTCTGGATGATCAAAAACTTGTAGGAGCCTGAAGTAATTCATGTGCTTTTGGAGTGCTTTTGAACAGGACATTTTAGAGTGGACACCACCAATTAAAAGCATCTCTCTCCATCCATGCCTGAACTAATAGTGTGTGTGAAGTGCGCTACTCAATATACTGGTAATTTGCAGAGAACATTATAGTTATCAAGGGATTCAAAAACTCCTTTCTTATCTCAGAACTGCTGCAACTTTCATCAGGACTTGAGATTTAGAGCACAATCCTACCCATGTTTACTCAAAAGTAAGCCCCTTTGTGTTCAGTGGGTCTTACTCCCAGGAAAGTGTCTTTAGGGTTGCAGCACTAGAATGAAAACTCTGTTTAAATCTTGCACACACAGGGCAGAACAATTGAAAGACAAGGTATTCGTAAGGGCAAAATCCAGAGTAACTACAGGGAGTCCTTGCTCCGGTGTAAGAATAACTTAATCTGGATTCGAATATGAATTTCCCATGGGTTTTCACTAGGTGGTGCAGTAACTACGGGTGCACGTAAAGTCTCTTACGTGCTCCCATAGTTACTCTGGATTTGGGGGTAGTCTTGAAACCCATTTGAAATGTGATATATAATGCTTTTTAAATCAATCATTCTCAGTCACCAGTCCTGCAATTGACAACTACTGCTTTGTCCTTCAGCATGATCATTTTTGAGGCTACAAGAGACAGATTTGTGTCACCAGCAGATATAATTGGAAAATGCATCTGATGGACAACAGACAAGGACTGGGATATGGTAGTGCCAGAACAAGACAACAAGAGGGCAGGCTGGGATGGGCATTTGAAGAACAGCCTGCTGGTGCAAGTTGTCTGCTCTTGAAGAAACAAACGTATTTCCCTTGAATAAAAACTATGAATTGAATTAATGCCTTTGATATTTTTGTTTTGCTTTGAAGCAGAATCCAATGCAAAAATCAGTTTTGAAATATATCTTTCCTATCAAAGGTTATTGCCAAAAAACTAAAAATCAAAAGGATGCATTGAGCTCTATAGGAAAGTGAAAGTGCCCAATATTGCGGCTTTACTCATGAGTAGGCAAACGTGCCATTGTCTGCTGGAAAGGCCAGGCTGAGAGGAATCCCTTTTCCTCATTTTGAGGTTTGGGCATCTGGTCACCCTCGCCTATAGGTGCAAACCCAGCTGTGGAATAGCTGAGTGGAATCCTAACCAATTCAGGCTAGCATAACTCACCTGTCTCCCATTCCCAAGGTGGTGTGGGGAGGCCAGCATATGTCTGTGTACTGGCCTAACCCCAAAAAGTGACTTAAGGCATGAAACTGACTTATGGTACTTTGTGACACCCTCACACCAGCACAGGACTTGTGCCAGGACATATACTGACCTAACCATGGGTTAGGGTTGCTTTGTCTGTTCCACTTATTCTAGAACCCCTCTATATATGGATGTGTATGCCAACTGTCTTGCCTGTACATGCAGTAGCCCTTCATTTTTTTCATTTTCTTAATAAAACGGAAGAATATTTTAACAAAAGCGATAGATAGATAGATAGATAGATAGATAGATAGATAGATAGATAGATAGATAGATAGATAGATTGATTGATTGATTGATTGATTGCCACTGAACTCCCATTTGCAGCCTCCCCCTAAATGGAAGATAACAACCTGCCACTATTCAAGATGAGCTGTGATAGCGAACAAGTCCAGCATGTGTACTGTGTTGCTGTACATTTCTGGTTAACATTTGAGCCATGAATTCTATGAATGTTAGACAAACAATATGCTCAGCGCTTCCCCTCCAGGTATTATATGAGACTAGCCTGCCTCCCACCGTTGTAAGGATTTCCACCATAATATGTAAAGAGCAATTAGAAAATCTGTTTTATCTCAGATCTGTGTTAATAACAATTTCAGCCTGTGCTAGATGATTAGATATACAAATTCTGCAAGGTTTCCAAATTTCAGTGTTATATATTTCATAATCTTTTATGTTCCTGAAGTTGCAAAGAACCATTTAGAAAAAAAATCAACTCTGTGAGCCTTTCAATTTTTCTCCACACCATAACTTCCAGCCCAGAAATATGTTCTATTTTCTTTACAGATTGCTCATTTTGTAAACTATTTATTTGTTTCCCTGAGACTTGAGCTCTTGATTTTAAGAATAACCTTGCATGAACTTCTAAACTTCTTTGTCATCTGCAAGTGATGTAGCAGGTGCAAAGAAAGATGAGAAGTGAGATCAAATGGCTAAACAGCCTGGTGTGGAATGTGAGCTAGCGCTCTATTATTTCGAGTAAATATATTCTCTTTGAGTCTCTATTTACCACAGTTCTGTATAGGATTTGCATTCTGCCTTAATAAGTCACTGAAAAGTCAAGCTGAGTGAATAGAACAGCTTTGTCCAAAGGAAGATACTCTACACCTATACATACATATGCATTTCTTTGCCCTGCCTCCTCACGTATTTAATCATCCAACTTGAAGGATCTGATGGGTGTGTAGGGGATTCCTTCTCGTTCCATGTCCCTGCTTGACTGCTCCTGTAGTCTAAAAAGAAATTTGCTCTATTGACAATGAGCCCAATCCTATCCTTTCAGTCTCAACCAAAATGCAGTTGCACCCAAAATTACATTCAATAAGCCCTCTGTAAGCATTCTAATTTCCCTATTGGTCTACTTGGACCTATGTCAGCTCTGTATCTGGCACTCCAAGGAAAAGAAAAGGATAAGGAAGCTTGAAAAAATGGGATAGAATCTGGTATATGCCATTGCCCCCCTTCCACCTCCTTCCCAACCCTTTCATGCTTCCCCTTGCTTTTGTGTGTGTTTATCCTGAGTCAATTAAGATGATTTAATTCAGGTCCAAGCCTAAGATTATGTACTTCAGGGGAAAAGATTCTTGTACCATTAAGAGCCAGATACTTCTGAGTGGGAGATTTCATGACTAGTTATTTCATGCTGACAAGTTATTTTTGCTGTTCTATATGGGCTTCTATAGAAGAAGAAGTATGGTATGTTCAGTGGAAAAGTATAATATTATTTGGGTATGTTTGGGAAAGTGATAAAAAGAATTTAAGCAGCAACAAAAAGAAACAGATACTGTCAATGGACCAAGATACATAAATATTAAAACTAGTTGTGCTATTCCATGGGGAAAATCTCCAAAAATATCTTTATTAAGATCCACTAAAATAATAGAAATGCTTGCGCAACAAGTTCTCGATTTCTGTACCAGATTTCATCAGGTCTAGATGATAAGCAGCATAATGGGCAGAAAGAAGCCAAAGCAATATTTAATTATTTCCAAACATGAGGGAAATAGATACTACCTATTTGGTTGGTCCTAAAAAAGGTATAGCATTACTGTACCAGATTTTGGCTATTATATAAAGTTAGAAGACAACATGTTGGCTTCTGTATTTTAAGAAGCATTGAATGTGGAGATCAGGCCCCCTAGTGGCTGGCGGGACTTTGATGGGGACCTTCTCTCTCAGCAGTTCAATCAGTTTTGTTCCAGAAAAGCTGATATAAATTCTTCCTTATGTGCTTTAGCTTCTAATTTGAGAGCCATGAGTTCTTGCTTTAGAATGAAAAAGGAATGTATTCCTCACACATCCCAGTTCATTGGGAAGAGATTGAAACAACAGGGGAAGAATATGTGCAAGGCTACTTAATTAATCATGTGTCCAAATCCCTGTGCCTTAATAATATCTTAGTATTCACTTTAATGAACAGCCATTATAAGGGAGCCCAGAACATCACCATAAAGTCCTGCTGATAATTAGTCAGGCATTTTGCTAAAGGTAGTAAATAGGACTCGCTGACATGCCCTTTGAGACCTTGAGACAATTCAGTATTCATGGTAAATATATTACTGAGCTTCATAATAGAAAGGTTTTTAAAACAAAGCCCAACCAGCTACTTAATAATTTACTAATACCGATAGCAAGGAGAATATCTAATAATGAACAAGATTGACATTCAAATTGAAGAGAGAGAATTTTGATTTTTTTTTCTTTTGCTAAAACAACAACCCTCCCTTTAAAAGTCCCCCTACTATTATTACAATTGGGATTGTGTTCTTGTGATATTCCTTGATTGTTTTGTGACCTCCTGGGGCAGGACCAGTGAGGGAGCAAAGACATGTACTTGACTGATGAGGAAGTCACAGATATTCATATCTGTTCATATATATTTTAGAGTATATCTGAATTCAGACAGCTCTGCCAATACTCATGTGGAAGCAGCATGTTTACTGAGTGTCTTTGTTTTCAACCATTCTTTTCCAAAAGCAGGTAAACATGGCCTTGGTAGAAGAGCATTCAGAAGTACATCCTATGGCACTATTATTATTAAGCAACCTGAGAAACAAAGGAACCAGTATCCAGGAAAAAAAATCCTGGGAGACCACACATGGAGTAAAGCACGTTCTTGGGTGAAGGGGATTGTATTACGCTTTCTCCCACAAGTTAGATTTCTGAAAGCAAAATAATTAACAGAGCTATCCTAGCCATAATTGCAAGTGAACTTATGAGAAACTCCACTTCTTTCTATATATCTGAAAAGTACAGGCCTTGTGTATTCCAGATTCATATTCTGAACAAAATCCAACATGACCAAGAAACAAACAGTGGATGGTGACAGGTTGCCTGCAAAAACTTTTGTTTTTGTGTAAAAATGAATGAAAAAGGGAGAGGGAAAATTGACAAGATCTTGGTTACGTATCACATGTGAAGAACATCAGCCCCAGAAAATTAAACAGCACAACAATTAGTCGATGCTTGAGGGTTAGGGTTGCCATATGTCCCGAAAAACAGGAACAACACTAATTTTGGGCAGTAGTGTTCACAAACCGGCAAACGGGACAGAGATTCCTGTCCTGATTTTGTGGAAGAGAATTATGGCAACACTATTGAGCATGCAATCCTAACCAATTTAGGCTCACCCATCTCTCTGTTCCCATGATGGTGTAGGGAGGCTGGGCCATGTCTGTGCACTGGCCTAACCCCCTCCTCAGGAAAGGTGCAAAAGTGCTTTATAGCAGTTTTGCAACACCCCTAAACCAGCATGGGAGTTGAGCTAGCCTATCTAGCAGTTCAGATTCTGCTGTAAATCTATAGGAAATTTGCATCTCTCTCTCTCTCTCTCTCTCTCCTCTTTAGTTTTGCTGCTGCCAAACTTGAGTTCTTAGATCATTTCTTTACATTTGAAAGCAAAAGGATTGAAGGCTTTCATTCAGTCTAGTACATTGTTTGAAATTCTTGCATGAGGACAGGTTATCTTCTGCATTGCTTATGCCTGACAGTTTCCCATGAAAAAGAAAGCACATGTTTCTCCTGAGATGTTTCCTATGCTCCTAGGCTTACATATAAGTAACAGTGGACACTGTTGCATCTATCCATGAACCACTAAGCATGCAAACCTCACATTGTAGCTCATATTCTTCATTAAAATGATTATAATACCTCTATCTCTTGAAGATAGGGTAGGCTAGAAATACATAAGAAACAAATACAGTATTGTATAAGTACATTGGATATATTTTGCTAGATCAGGGATCTCCAAACCTTGGTCCAGGGACCAGATATGAGCCTCAGTGTAGACCCTGGCAAGACCCCTCTATCTGACCCTTGAGCAAGCCTTATAATCCACTCCAATACATTCTTATATGTAAATTTATTCAATTTGAAATGTAAATTAATTTTCTAGCCCCCAACACAGTGTCATAGATGATGTGGCACGCCTGCCAAAAATTTGGAGGCCCCTGTGCTAGATCATTGGGGTCCAAATTAATTATGCACTGTATGCAGGGTGACCATAGAGGACAGAATCCCTGTACCTTTAACCATTGCATAGCAGAGAGAATTTGGGCAATGTTAGCTCAGCATAGAAGGGTTTGAAAAGCAACGCTTGCCAAAATTCCGAATATATGGAAACTCCATTCTATATGGTCACCCTCACTGAATGGAAAAGTTATGTTATTTTGTCCCTCCTGAAACTATAGCACACAATAGGTTTGATGTGTAATGTCAGATTTTAGTGTCACAAGGGAGGGAGAGAAAATTTATTTTCCCTCTATCTCCATCTTTTTTCCCCCTTGATGCAAAGCTCCCAAACACCGTGAACTTGTCTTCTGGCAAATAATCTAGAAGCACAAAATCCCTCTGATGATCCTTTGTTGCTCCTTGGTCATCTCATTTAGCTTTTGAGTTGGGGCAACCAGAATTGGTAATTAATGTACGGTTTTGAGAAGTGGGTCATACCTCCTTAACATCCAGCAGTTCATGGCACACTTCTTCTGAGCATTGAAGTTCCAACAGTTAATAGCCATTGATAGACCTTAAGAAACTAGATATCCTAGTACAAGCCAGGAATCATGGCACTACCTACAACCTGGAGTATACATGTTCAGCATGCCAATATTCTGCCTGGGCAGCAGCTTTCACAGTGGGAATAGTCTGCTAGACTGAAGTATGGTTATGTCAGTGAATCCTGAACAGTTGTAGCTGACTACCCGGAAAGAGCCACGATCCATCATTTTCTCTTATCATCCCCTTGAGCTGCTGAGGTTGTGATTCCTATCTGTCACCCGGCAGGTAGCATGGCAGGTGAACCTGAAGAGGAGCAGCCAGAATGACTCCTGGGAGGAAAGGCACACGGCATAAAGGGGCTCAGGGATCCTGGGGAGGAAGAATTGATGAAGAATGGAAGAGAAAGTCTCATCTAGTGTGACACAAACACTTCCAAATGACTAAGCAGGGCACGAGGTTTCTTTCTCAGCAGCCTAAGCTGTCACTAGACAGAATGGACCACATGCTATTCGAGGCAAAACCATTTGAAGACAAGCTGGAGGGAAAATAAAATAAATAAGGGGTTATCTACATTCGTACTCTCATTCTTCAAAAAAAAAAATTCACACAGTACAGTAGTATAAGTTACAATAATGGTGGGCAATTTTTAAGACTGCTAGTTACTATTGTAGCTATACTCACTGAGATAATAAGGGTAATCAAATCTCATGCTTCAGGGCATAAACTGATCGCCTGAGGGGATCAGGGAGAAATTTAGTTTCTCCTTCCACCTCCATGGCACTGAATATTAACATCATGGATGGTATCCACCTTTTTCTCAAGCATCACTGAATTCTGGAAATAGATCTCTTGTTGGACCGATTTGGGAAAACAGTGTTATACCAATAATTATCAAGCAAATCCTCCAGACCTGGAATGAACCAAAGACTCCTGGTGTTCAAACATGAAGCTCTGAATCAGTGGAGTTTCTTTTCAGTAATAAGAAACTCTGAGTTTAATTTTTCCTAGAAATTTGAATTTGGATTCAAAACCAGCAGGATTGGCTTTAAGCCAAGTGGACCAATTGCCCACCAAACGGACCCCACACCTAAGGGGGTTCCATGATACAGTGAAAATAAAAAAATAAAAATTGAACCACTAAAACAAGTGCTTGGGTTACTATTTATTTTTTCAAATGTAATCTACACATTTTGTTTACTTTTAGGCTTACATGTATGTAATTTAATATTATGTATATTTAGATCAATTTAGACTGCAATCCTGAAGATACTTTCTTGGGAGAAAGAAAGAGAATGTGGCTTACTTTTGAGTAGACATGGTTAGGATTGTGCTCTTAGTCCATTTACTCATATGTATTTTTAAGTATACATTTTGATTGCCTTCTATTCTACCATAGAGATATAAAGTCTAGAATAAATTTTATTTATAGGTCTAAGATTGAGCAAGAGGTGTGGTGTAGTGGTAAAACTGCTGCCCATAATAGCTGTACCATCTAGGAATGTAGTTTGAGACAGCCTGAAACATCTGAGAGCTGATGATGAAATGAATCAGCCCAGCTGGTGAAAGGAGCAGAGGCTGACCCTGCCTTCAGTGAGAGAGAAGGAGTACCATCAGATGATAGAGCGTGGAGGCACATGCAGCAAAAGGATACCAGACTATGAAGGATTCCACCTAAATGAAGGAATTCTGTGCAAGATTAGAACTTTAATTGTAAAATTCCTACATGGGAATTATTAAGATTCTACAAAAATTGGCTTTGAACCCTAAAAAATGTTTCCAGTTGTGCTCTGCAGGTCCTTAGGCTAGCCAAGCCCCACATATGGAGCAATCCAGAGTAATTACGGGGAGTCCTTGCTCCAGTGTATGAACAATTTACTCTGGATTGCAATATAAATTTCCCATAGGTTTTCACTAGGTGGTGCAGTAACTACGGATGCACGTAATGTTTCTTATGTGCTCCCATAGTTACTCTGGATTGTAGGGATAGTGAGTGATCACAGTGACCAGAGAGGGTAAGAACATGAAATGAAATGCTAGCTTTGAGGTTGTAGAACCCAGTTACAAATTACTTATTAGTTGTGAAGTTCCCATTCTCAGGAAAGTAATACTTTTTAAAAACATAGCCCAGAGGTGGGTTCATTCGTGCCTGATGTGGTTTCTGTTTTTAACATTAGAATTTCTACATCCACCGAGGTGTTCAAAGTTTCTTCAGTGTTCATTGAAGATGTATCCGTCCTCAGTTCTATATGTTAGGAAATGCCTGGCTGCGTCAGATATAGGTCTACCAAGTCCAGCATTCCTAGCAAGAATCACAGCTCCTGAAAGTTCACCACAAACTGTTCTACGTGAGACAGTTTTGTGGCTAGTTCATTGCTTGCAATTTTTGTTGTTGCTTCTTTTCTGTCATGATTCCTGGTCACACTGACAGGGCCTGGTAATGTAACATGCTGAATTTGGTGTGTGTATATTTTAACATTACTGCCGCAAGCAGCTATCCGGAAGGGTGATACTCTGTCACCGTCTCTGGTGAATGAATGTTTAAAAGAAGTGTTATTTTAAAAAAAATATGAAAGGAGGAGCATTTAAACATGTACATGCGGGTACAACAATGTTATGCAAGGTGATCATCAAATTGTTTTGGAAAGGCAGGGTGTAAGAGTAATAAATAAATAAATAGATAGATAAATAGATAAATAAATAAATATCCACACAATATTGTATCTCTTTAGAAGTTAAATTGACTGGAACAGAATATAATCTCTACTGTTCCATTGTCTTGAACTGCATATAGAAGGAAAACAACAGCAATTAAAAAATAAATACGGATTACTGCAGAGGAGTCAAGTTAGAGAAATGTGTAGATCGTCAAAGAGCATATATGCATGCCTACTCATATATAAGTCCCATTATATACATTGAGAGCACAATCCTAACCGTGCCGACTGAAAAGTAAGTCCCATTGCATTCAATGGGTCTTACTCCCAGGAAAATGTCTTTAGAATTTCAGCCTGTGACTTACTCCCAGGAAAGTGTTTTCATATAGGCTTTTGCTTATGTTTAGAACCCATTACTTGACAGTGCTACAAGAAGAAATGCTCATGCATTCTGATTTGTGGCACATCCTCAGAAACTGACCAAGATATTCCATTCTTACATTTCACTGCCTACCCTGTTCTGTTTATATCTCTCATAAAATGTGATGCCAGAAGCCAAAAGGAACTTTGAAACATGCTCAGTTACAATTAATGGCAATTGGTCAAGGGCATGCCATTCATTTCAGTGGGTAGAATTTCCTTGGTCAATGCATCTAATATATCTTTTCCAGACCTTATGGCTTCTTATGCTTTTTTTTCTTTTGGCCAAGAAGATGCCCTTCAGATATCCAGGTCTCTTGTTATCTTAAAGTGGTATAGCTAACAAATCCTGCAGTGATCTCTACATGTCCGAATGAACATGACATGGGACTGACCTTCTCACACCAGTCTGGAAACTTCTAGATGAAGGGACCATATGGAGGTTCAGGGGATCCAAGCTTCTTTCTAAATGAACATTTTTCAGCCCATAGAAGGCATACTTTTCATATAAGGACCTGACATTACATGTCCAGCCATGTGATTTTTTCCTCTGCATGCCCATGGAGTAGCATAAAAAGAAGCCACAAACAAGAGGCTCTCACATTACTGCAGCAACATAAAACAGATTGAATATGCTTTTTTTCCCTCTTCCTTTCCATCTCTCACACATCCTCACACACATAAGTATAGGTGTGTGAGGAGGAGGAGGAGGAGGAGCTCCATGTAGTTCCAATTAAATGGTGGGAAGTTACCAAGGGCCCCATCATCTTATCCAACTTTCCAGTACTAATCTGAGTAGATCCAAGTAGACCAGTTGGGGCTGCTCTCACCTTACTTGGGGGAAGGGGAAAACTTCTCCCTTATCCCGTAATAGCAGCAGAAGCAGCCCCAATGGACTGCTGGATGTAGCACAAAGCAAATTCCAGCACAGTTGAATTGGTGCTGTCAGAGATTTAAATAATTAAGGGCATAATCCAGAGTAACTATGGGGAGTCCTTGCTCCGGAGTAAGAACAAGTTACTCTGGATTGCAATATGAATTTCCCATAGGTTTTCACTAGGTGGTGCAGTAACTATGGGTGCACGTAATGTCTCTTACGTGCTCCTGTAGTTACTCTGGACTGTAGCCTAAATGTTTTGTCTTCTTGACATTTTGAGTACAATCCTAACCTAATCCTACTCAGAAGTACAATCTGAGTACTTGTACTGTACTTGAGTACAGTCCTAACCTAATCTTACTCAGAAGGATTGTGTTTAATGGGTCTTACTCCCAGGAAAGTGTGTTTCGGATCACAGCCTTTTTCTCTTTGTTGGACAACACTTTTGAGATTTAAAAAAGTGGCATATAAATGTTTTAAATAAATGAATGATTAAATCTTGTTCTGTGTCAAGCCACTTTGTCCATCCCTGTATTATTACATTTGATGACTGCAGCATTGTCAAAAATGGCCAGCTTGAGAAATTCTACCCTCCATACACAGAGGTGGGTTGTGTGTGTGTGTGTGTGTGTGTGTATGTGTGTGTAAAAATGTGGTCCAACTGATGGATGGCTGCTGAATTTCTCCCTGTGCAAGAAAGGAATTTATTAAGAACGGGATTTCAGAGATCAGTGCCAATGTGTCAGATATTTATTAGCAATTTCATATGCCAGCCAGATTAAAGAAGACAGCTGGTATCTGTATTTATGCTCTTAGTTAGCTTCGAATGTGCTAACAACTCTGGAAGAAGGAGCTGAAGGCAGACAGGAACTCACTTAAAGATGGTGTCGGCTGTCAGGTGGTTGGACACGCATTCTGCTGGCTTCATGTCAACTGGCTGCTATTCAAGATGCCAGACATTTATGAACTGTTCATCTGTTGGCTGTGCAATAAAGGAAGATATCTCCGAGAACGCCACTCTGTGCAGACTTCTGCATATTCTGAAATGCCAGAGGGTAAAGGGGCCAGGAAACCAACTCTCCTCTGAAATTACGTGGAGAGTGCTAGAGTTTTAAAGTCCAGCTCCTTGCAAGCAACTGTGGAACCAATTCTGTATGCAGGTTCTTCAGCTGTTTGGCCCAGAGAAGCTAAGAAACAAGTTTAATACAAAAATAGCAGTGTTCTGGTATTACAGGAGCAGGAAGCTAGGAAAATATTTTTAAAAACTTCATTTCTAGAGTTCTTCTCTCATAGGAACAAAGGCATAGCTAAAGAGGGCAGGGGGACATTGTTCCATGCCTTGAGGGGGTGCCAACCCACACCTCCAATAATAAACCTGGAGGTGGATCCAGCCCACCTGCACCACCCTGTAGTGGCCTTTCCTCCTTTTCCTGTAGTTTCTCCTAAACCCCCTTTGCAGGCACTTGAAGCAGTAGCAAGCCAGTCTACATTGCCAAGTGATTGAGGGGATAAGGGAGAAGGTGTAGGAAAAGAGAGTAATAAATAAATTATTTATTAAATTATTACATTTAAAAATCTCCTCTTTATTTATTTATGTTTAAATAAATAAAGAGGAGATTTTTAAATGTACACAAAAAGTGTCTGACTGCTGGTTGCAGTTTACTATTGCTCAGGCAGACGAATCCTAACTTGTGCTAAAATAGGCAGGCTGCAACTCCTGCACTATATCCTGCACATGTTTTGGGATTGCTACTGCACTTCCCTTACACCCAGGACAATCCAGAGCAACTAATCTGTCCACATAAGAGCCCTTGGGTTGCCCTATCTAACACTAGGTTGGAGCAACTGCAAGATGCTCCAGCCCAGTTACTCTGAAGGAGGCTTAGGGCAGAGCAAGGCAAGATAGGGTGCCCTAAGAGAGGTGGACCTGCTCTGCCCTAACTGGGGCAGCCTAGGCAGCTCAGGAGAGGCAAGTTGAGGGCATGTTTAGCATTGCCTATGGCAGAGCAGTTACTCTGTATCCAGAGCCTGTTTCCAAGGCAGAAATGGCCTCTTCCAGCCCTCAGAGTTATACCACCTCAGGAGCAGGTATAGTAATGAGTTGACCCATAGGGGTCCATGATAAGGCCTGAGTAAGAATGGAAGTGTTGACCAAAAATCTGAGTTCGTGGCCATCCTAGCTGCAACCCCTGCCTCTCAACCTCAGGATATGGAACAAACTACGGCTGCCCACAAACCTCAGGATACAGCAGGCCGCTCCAGGAAGCCCCTTGTATTCACTGTAGAATGTACTGGCATCTCATCAGGGACTCCTTATAAGGCAGGCACCCAGTGGCGTCACCAGACTGGTGCGGCTGGTGTGGGCTGCATTGGGTGATGCGCTCCGTATGGGGTGATGTGCCGGAGGAGTTTGACTGTCCTTTGGCAGGCCCTGGGTGTCAGCACCCCCATTCAGGTCTGCTCCAAGGCGGAGAATCAGCCAGAAGCTGCCACTTGTCTGAGGAGCTGGCCTGAACGGCCATCTGAGGTGCACTGCGCAGAAACACACTGAGCATGCCGAACAGCTTCAGAGGAGACTTCCTTAGAGCAGAGAAAGTCCGCGCCTCTGCACAGCCATTCGGCCTCACTCAGGAGGCGGAACGGCAGCCGAATGCCTTCAGAAAGAGTACTGCACAGGCACCAACTCTGACACCTGCACAGTCTCCCCCGAAGCCAAAAGGCTTCAGAAAAGTACTGGGCAGGTTTCAGAGATGGTGCCTGCGCAGTACTCTTTCTGAAGCCAGTTGGCTTCAGAAACAACTGCGCAGGCGCCAACTTTGGTGACTGTGCAGTCCAGGTGGGGGGGAGGCGCGCATCCCAGGGATGACGCACAGACTTCCGCACCAGGTGATGTGCAGAGTCATGTCACCACTGTAGGCACCACAGCTGTTTCTTGTTCAGTGTGATCTGAGGGGTGTCTGCTCAGGAGCAAGTCTCCTGAGGGGTGTCTCCTCAGGAGCAAGTCTTCCCCTTGTGTCAATTACTTAGCATGCTCTGGAGCAGTTAGGGCAGCCCAGGCTTCCTGACTCTCTGGATTCAGCATAACTTTCTGCTCTGGATACAGAATAGTTAGAAGAGTGCAGTTAGGTCAGAGCAGGCTGAATTTGCTCTGGATTGTGTCCACCTTCCCTTTGGTAAGACTATAGCAACTGAAATAGATCTATTCTGGCCTAGGCCACTTTGCCCAGGAACCGAGGTTAGGATCAGCACAACTGTTGGATCTGAACCCTGTCTCTTTCTCCCCTTCCTCCCACCCCAGTCATGGAGCCTCTTCAAGGTAAGGGAATATGAGATCCCTTACCTTGTAATGCAACAGCTACAAAGTATGTTGTTGTAGCAGAATGTGCGCTCCACTGACACAAAGCACCCCCAGGATCTTCTTCACTTCTTCATCACTTCCTCTTGTACTGCTTTGGGTGTTGAGGAAGATGTACAGTCATAGATCTTTTGTTTCTGGTGGCCTCTTCCAACTTCATTTGGTATTGCAGCAGTATGTCCTTGATGTTATATCACCATCATAATTCTGGGTCTACCTTTTGCTCTTTGAGCACAGTCCTAACCATGTTTACTCAAAAGTGTTTCCTGGTCTTACTCCAAGGAAAATGTGTTTAGGATTGAAACCCAAGTCCTTCTTTTCTCTTGACCTAAGCCTTGAATGGTATGGCTCCATGTATCTTAGCATACATTTTCCCTGTATGCCTCGCAAGTGAGATGCCTTGATATTGTGTGCATTCTCGCTTGCTTCCCTTGTTTTTTCCACAGTGGTATTACTATTGCTTATTGCCAGTCCTTGGGTGCTGCTGATTGCATCCAAGCTCCATTACAGATTCTGTGCATCCATCTGATGCTGATTTCTCCTGCTGTTGGTATTATCTTTGTTGGCAATCCATCTATTCCTAGTGCTTTATGCTTGAACAACTCTTGCAACATCTTCTAACTACACTCCTAGTTTTATCATTATTGCTTTTTGGTCTTGCATTGTTCCTTTGTGATATTCACAATGTTCTACTAAGGGGTTGATGAGTTCTTTAAAGTATTTTCTCCATCTTTCTATAACTACCGATGGTTATGCTAATGGTCTTTCATTCTTATCATTCATTATTTCAGTGGGGTTATAGTAACCCCAGGACAGGGCTACAAAACATGTAAGTAATATGGGAACGGTGTGGCGATTGAGTGAAGGGCTGCCGAAGAATCCTACGGAGGAAAAAACCTGGATGAACCTTGGATGGGAGACTGAAAGCTAATAAAACTGTCATGAGACAAAAGAGTCAGAAATGTTGCTGTTTACAGCTTGGCAGACCTGAAAACTCCAGCTGGAAGCTTGGAAGGCATTCCCTGATGTCAGATGTGACATCATATGATTATGTCAGGAAGAACTCCATCTGGAAGAAAAGAGTTCTACGAGCTGTCCATAGAACTATTACCTACCTCAAAGGGTTGCTGCGAGGACAAAAAAAGAATAAAAAGTTATATAGGCTACCTGGGGCATTTGCATTGGCACAGGAAAGGTGAGGTATAAATCCCTTAAATAAACAAATTAATTAATTTTCCAACAAATCTTTTTGCATCTGTTTGAGTCTTTGCTTCCCCATTTTTCTCCACTTGTTGCTGTCTTCTTTTTTTTCCATCGCTGGAAGATGGTATCATCTTCCTTGTTTTTGCAAAGCCCAGTGAATATTTTAAATTTTGATAATAACCACACAAATCTGACTTTAATTTATTTTTGTGTACACTTCCCTGATTCACTGACCAATATTGATAATTAATATGAATTTCTTGATTAATATTAATATTGTGTGAGCTCCCTATTGAAAAACCGTAGAGGGGCTGCTTAAAAAAACAACAACCTAATATACCAAACCATCTTATATTCCCATGATTTGATGTGTTAGCAATAGAATTTTTAAAGCAGGACCATTATTCTTTAATGTTTCTGTGGAACCTGATTTTGTGCCCATCACAATTTTTTACCTCTCCCCTCTCTGCCTGCTGCCTTCTGCTGGCTATTGCTTTCAATTCCTTTTAAAAAAATCATCACCTCATTTTCAGAGTCTGGCTTTGAGAGCCAACTTTGTTCGTGCTGACTTTTGTTTCATCTGCCTGAATCTGTATGCAGGCATGCTGGAGTGGCTGTCCCAGTTTCCAACTTGGAAACCACGTCCACCCGGATTCCGATTTACTGTGCCACAGCAAATGCTCATTTGGAAATGCTTGCAGTGGTGAAATCTGGATATATAGTGGAGTGCTTAAATGACTGTTTGAACACACCCACATTCGAGCCAAACTGAAAGAGGAAAAAAGCCAATGTATATTGAAATTAGAACAGAGATGAACCGATCCACTGTTTTTCATGAATATTTTTACTATGGTACATTTGCATAGTGCCGTAAATACGGCCTATTATAATTTACTAAGGTTGTGAAGCATCAACCGATGAGGAGGTTGCTTCTGTTGCTCTATGTTTTTATGCATATTCTCAATGGCTATCCTATTACGGGCAGCTAGCTGTGGCCAAACACAGCAGAGCTCATTCAAGCAAACAGCTTTAGGATCATGGAACAAACTGATTTCACAGGAGTGCATAAAGACCATTTCAAAATGGGCATGCAAAAAAAAAATAAATAAAAATGGGTTTAGTTCAGTTCAAAATTTATAAAGGACATTTCTGTCCGATGCCATTGTGTGTTCCCACATATGGAAGGAATCAGAGAGGAAAATCATGGCACTACTCAGTGCCATGGTTATTTATCATTTTGATCAAACTTGGAAAGGCCTTCTCTAAGTTTTCCAATAAAAAACAGTGGTTCCCAAATGTTATGGCACTAGGACCCACTTTTAAAAGTCTATGAAGACCTACTAAGTCCTAAAAGAGTCACCTGATCCCTTTTAAAATTCGGTTTTAATCCTTTTTACTATGGTTGGGGATCGCCTTCTGGAGTATTTGTTGAACTCCATGTTCATAGAATTATGTCCATTTTGGTGGTCTTGTGTTTTCTTTTGCCAGGTCTATGCTACTTGCAAGTAAACATGTATGTTTGGCTCAGGCTGCAATCCTAAGCTTGCCTTGCAGAGGTCTGTTGCACCAGCTCCCCACTGTTGCACACATGCCATAAACACTTGGGAGCAACTATGGCTACAATCCTAAAGACACTTTCCTGGGAGTAAGACCCACTGAACACAATGGGGCTTACTTTTGGGAAGACATGGTTAGGATTGTACTCTGTGTTGGTAAAAAGAAGTGTCCAGGTCTGCTTTTATCCATTCTCTGTACCAGCCCAACAGGATAAGTTTGCATCAGCCTTGACAGGCTGTTACAGAGGGAGGGAGAGGGTGATAGGAGGGTATAACAGCAGTAGGAAGGGGGCATTTCTGGGGCAGAGGAGGGAAGTCCAGAAGATGGATTGGACCTGGGTTTGTGTGTGATTTGGTTGCAGCAGCTTATCCTGAATCCTAACCCCCATTCCTGGCCTGAGCATGCCTTACATAGTTAGCTTGGGTTTGTTCTAGCACTTTTGCTGGTGCAGATATGGATGGCTGGGGCAATTCCTGGGCGGGGGAGGGGTGGAACGTCTCTCCTCACCCCCAATTGCTCTTCAACCAGCACCTACTGGATACAACACAAGCCAGTCTGACTGCCTGCTCCAGCACAGGTTACGACAGGGCTGCCTGTTTTGCTTTCCTTGGGGTCAATATATTTTTTTTGTCACTTTTGGGGCAAGAATAACTTTCTTCTCAAGAATTTGTTGGACACTACATTCATTTGATCATTTTGCTGGCTTTGCATTCCTCTTGGCCTGCCCTTCAAAGAGGCATGATTGCCTCCTTGCAAGTAAACATTTATAGGCTTCTATTATTTCGGGTTCCATGGGGTTCAGTACATTTCCATTGTTAGCTATCAGCTTGTCTGTTCTGTCCCACCAAAAATCTGCAGGCCTCAATTTTAAAAACCACTGACCCAAAGTATAATACAATAATATGACGGGGTTAGCACATGCATAGTTTCAATCCTTAAAATTTCCAGATGGGGCAGAGGAAAATTCCTGGTGGAAAGCACTGCTGCCAATGTTGAGCTAGATGGACCAAGATCTGCTTTGGTATGAGAAACTACCTCACACTGATATGTCTATGGGCACTATTGATCCACTTAAAATAGACCTTTTTTTGTGCAACAAGAACATCCTATTGTTGATTCGTATTCCATTTCCCAACAGCAACTATATTTCCTAACACTTGAACATTTAGGTATGTTTGTGTGTATAAGCCATCCATTTTTTGAGATGCTTTTTGTTGCCATTGTTTCACTCTCCTGTTTAATGCAATCATTCTGAATCATCATCTTATTCCATCAAGTGCATGCAATTCTTCCAATTTAGTTTAATCCATAAATTTGATAAGTGCGCTGCGCTGCTTTGTCTCAGTTTTGACACTTTTGTCTCTCAAGGACACCAGCATGGGGTAGAACAGGGCAGAGATCCTTACCAGATTACATGGACTAATTTCCTTATCCATATGCTAATACAATATTACTGATCAATATTACTAATGTCCCAAACTGTGGGACATTCTGGTGGGTCACAAGCTGCTATTTCTGAAACATCAGAAAACTAACAGCCAAAAGCCCTGAAGATATTAAAAATCAGGCGGCTGCTAATTACCCTGCAAAGAGTTCAGCTCCTGCAGTTTGCAAGATAGCTGCCACCTGCTCTGCAAGGAGCTGATCTCTTGCATATTGCAAGCATATGTAAATATTGGGAAATAAATGTTTGAGGGTCTTTTTACTGATTATTTTTTTCTTGGAAATAAATAAATAAATAAATAAATAAATAAATAAATAAATCTTTATTCCCTCAGATTTCCTTTTGTTTAAAGTCTGTTAAACCTAGGCGGGTCTGATAAAGTGTGGGGCTTGGTGTCAAAAAAGTTTGGGAACCACAGTTTACGAATCCATTCCCCAATTCCTCACTCACTGTCCTCTCTTTCCAAATCCCTCCTTTCTCACCCTCTGATAAGTGGGAGAGAAAATCAAGTTTGCCAAGGATGAAAGCTCCATGAGATGTGGACCTTTTAAGGGACAGCTAGGATGGGTCAATATGGAAAGCAAATGCTCTTGATGCAACATCACATCCTACTGGATTTGAAGGGAGTGACACCTTTCACCTTGGCCTATAAAGACATAAGCACGCCTTCATGTTTGGTAGGTTTGGAAATTGGGGGAAAGTAAGAGTAATTAAAGAGGGAGGGCAGGCAAAAAAGAAAATAGAATAGAATAGGCAGGATAAAAAAGGCAGGATAATCAAGGATGCAATCCTAACCATACTTACCTAGGACTAAAATCCATTGACCATAATGGAACTTACTTCTGAGTAGATATGCACAGGGAGACCATATGTCAAAGCAGCAAAAGAGGACAAAATGTAGGACACCCAAGAAAAATGTAGGATGTGAAAATTAAAAGCTAAAAACACTTCTAAGTATTGCATTCATGTGGTTAATTTAATTCAGAGTTATCAAAACTTTTAAACTCAGTGCTCTTGGACCTATAACAAGTGTGTGAATGAGGGAATATCAGAAGGTGCAGCTTCTCATCTCACAGATCACTAGTCGCACCTGCTGAAATTCCCTCTTATACAATCTTGTTAAAGGTCCAGGAGCCCTAAAGTGCGCAAGTGGTTAAGACACTGTGCCTGTTAATCCAGGGTTCAAGACCCGGGTTCCCCACAAGACAAGGACTTCCTGCTACAGGCAGGGGTTGGACTAGATGATCCACTGGGTTCCTCCCAACTCTATGATTCTATGATTCATCTGAAAGTTGGGACACCCCTGATTTAAATACTGCATTGCTTATTATCACATTCAAAACTATTACATATAATTTATTATGTAAAAATGTATCAGTAAGAAGAAGGCTGTGGGCTCACAAGGAAAAGGAGGACAATGATTTTTTCAAGGCAAAAAAAGGACATGTCATGGAAAAAGAGAACGTAGAGAGGCTCCCTGCAATACTTAGTGCTTTGCCCCCTCTAGCTACGCCACTGGATCTGCCTTCCTTGTTTGCTCCTTGAATTGCCCGATCGTCTGCACTCACAGCAGGTGGTGGTGGTTCTTCTTCTTCTCCTGGAGAGGAGGCTTGCAGAACCAGGTCTCCAAACATTTTCTCCAGCCTGCAGTGCAAAGGGGCTCCTTTGCACCCTCCTTGCAGAGGGTGCGCTGGCCAGCTGAGTCCAGGCATGCCTACTCTGAAGTAAGTCCCATTGTGTTCCATGGGGCTGACTTCATGGAGTAAGTGCAACCAATGACTCTGCTTAAGGGCATCCTTAATGGAATAAGTGCAGGTAGCCAAATGATGGGCCTGACTCCTTGGCTTTCTCCAAGGAGTTGGTGAATCACAGATCCTGCGTCAGGGCATCTATGAGGCTTACCCTGTGGCTTACTACGTGGAGTAAGAACAGCCAGTGATCCTATTTCAGAGCATCTTTGGGGTTTACTCCATGGGGTAAGTGCAGGCAGTGATCCTGCTTCAGGGAATCCATGGGGCTGACTCCTTGACTTATTAATTCATGGAGTAAGTGTAGCCAGTGATCCTTCTTCAGGCATCCTTGGGGTTTACTCCATGGAGTAAGTGCAGCCAGTGATCCTGGTTCAGGGTGTCCATGGGGCTGACTCCTTGACTTAATCAATGGAGTAAGTGTAGCCAGTGATCCTGCTTCAGGCATCCTTGGGGTTTACTCCATGAAGTAAGTGCAGCCAGTGATCCTGGTTCAGAGTCCATGGGGCTGACTCCGTGGCTTGCTCCTTGGAGTAAGCGCAGTCCTTTTTAAGGGTATCGATGAAATAAGTGCAGCCAGTGATCCTTTTTCAGAGCATTAGGGCTTACTCCATGGAGTAAGTGCATCCAATAATCCTGCTTCAGGGCATCCATGAGGCTGACACCATTGAGTAAGCGCAGCCAGTGATCCTTCTTAAGGGCATAGGGCTTACTCCTTGGAGTAAGTGCAGCCAGCTTAATCATATTGATCTCCCCCCAACTGAGACAAAAAAGGGGGTTACCCAATGCCTGGAAGCTGAAGAAGGGACTTTGGTGTGTGGATGTGTGTCTGCTCATCCATTCCCTCCCCCCCATCAGCCAGGGAGGAGGAGGAGCAGAAGAGGCAAGCGTTAGGACTCTGGGGAAATCTCTCTCCTCCTTCTCCCCCTTTCCCTTTCCCTTCTTCAATCAGCTTGTGCTACTCATCAGATCAGTGCGCGCAGGAGAGGCAGCTCTTCTTCTTCTTCTCCCAACTCTGCAGCTCCCCAAATAAATGCCAGGGATGGAGCAGCTTTGGGGACTCCTCCGGCAGGGGATGTGAACTCCCAGGATTGGGGAGAATGAGCAGGATTGCCAGGATCGCTCTGCTTCTGCAGCTCTTGCAAGGGACTGGGGGACAAGGCTTCGCAGGTAAGGCAGGGATGGAGGGGTGGGCGCTGGGCAGGGCAGGGACCCCTCCAGGGCACTGGCTTGGGTGGCATCCTCTGCTTCCCAAGGGGGTGTGTGCACTCAGTGGCTGTTTTCTCCACTGGTTAAGGCTGCAATCCTACACACACTTACCTGGGAATAAGCCCCATGGACTTACTTCTGAGTAGGCATGCATAGGATTGGGCTCCAATTTAGATCAGATCAACTCCCCCTTCTTGCTCCACACTTATTTACCTGGGAGTAAGACCCATGGACTCTAATGAGATTTACCTCTGAGTAGGATCCGGGCTCCAATTTAGACCAGAACAACTCGCTTTTCTCCCTGTTCCACACTTACTTACCTGGAAGTAAAACCTATGGACTCTAATGGGACTTACTTCTGAGTAGGCACGCATAGGATTGGGCTCCGAGGGTACAATCCTAACCAATTTAGACCAGAAAAACTCGTCCTTTCCCCTACTCCACACTTACTTACGTGGGAGTAAGGCTCATGGATTCTAATGGGACTTACTTCTGAGTAGGCATACATGGGATTAGGCTCCAATTTAGATCATAATAACGCTCCCTTCTCTCTGCTTTACACTTACTTACCTAGGAGTAAGACCCATGGACTCTGATGGGACTTACTTCTGAGTAGGCATGCATAAGATTGGGATCTAAGTTATTTGCAGGGAGTTGCTGGCTGATAGCATCATCTTGGTGGAAGGAGATGGACTTGAAATGGGGGCTGCCAGACCCCAGGCACATAATTGTTCTTGAATTACTCTGCTTATTCCTTCCCTATCTAACAATAAAAAATAGATAAAAATTTAAAAAATGGAAGCAGCAATAGGTCCTTTATATATTCACAAAACCCACCATGAGAGAACCATGATTTGAAGCCTTCTATTCAGCCACAGAAATATAACTTCCAATAAACTCTTATCTTCGTGTGTCACTTGATTGGATTATTTTTTTTTGAGGGGGGGGGGGACCATTTTTGACATGCTTTTTGAAAATCTTTCCAGTCCTGGGCCAACTGTTTCTTTAAAAGTAGTGCCTTGCAGTGTGTGAGATCTTGAAGGCATCCCCTTCATTCTTGGAGTCAAGACGCTCCAGTCCTTTTTATAGTAAACAGCTGGTCACCCTCAAAGGCAGAGTCACATTTTTGGCACATTCCAAAAATATACTCCATGAAAATGAGGAGCCCCACACTGTACCTTTAAATTTAAAAGTTGGGTAGCATATTTAGAAGTTCATGGGGTGATGTCCCCCTAGCCACTCCTATCCCACCCCCACTCCCCAAGGCTCCTTCCTAGCCCTTGGGATTGAAAGAGTTGGAATAACTTTGTCTAGTTGGCTGACAGTATGGACTTGTTCAGTCACACTTGTCAGAGTCTGTCACTTTGTCTGTGTCTTGGAGCTTAAGAAGAGTATCTCAGTGGCATCTCATTCCCTTAGCTGGAATTTCCTTCAGATAGATGATTTCTGTGTCCACATTATCTGTCCCTGTCCAGAAGATCAAATGTATGGGAAGCCTAATGTGATTTCTTGATCCTAGTATGGAATATGCTTTGACTGAGTAAAAGCTTGTTTCCAATTTCCATAAAGTAAGGAGATAACCATTTCCTCTATCTTGAAGAGGAATATTTTGATACATGGCTGTGAATAATGGTGGTGATATATATATATGCATGCTACATGTTTTGGGGATACTCTCCAAGTTTGAGTGGGACTTGAGGAACAAGATCTGTTTTGGTTAAGAAGATGTGGAAAGATCAAAGCACACTTGTCTGCTTTGCTAACTACACCTGCATTGGGAACCTGGAAGATAAGATTTTTGTAGTGTCTTGTTCAGGGGCCTGGAATGAATCTTGATGTTTTAGTGGAGGATTTCAAGGAAAGTTTAACATAAGATCAGTTCTATCCTCTTGTGCAACCATTTCAAGCAGACAGTAAGGCTGCAATCCAAAAGACACTTTTTGGGGAGTAAGCCCCATTGATCACAATGGGGCTTACTGTTGAGTGGATATGATTAGGATTGTGCTCCAATTCACATTATGGATACTTCTGAATATAGAATTTGAAATTGCAGGCAGTGGAATATCTTCTCTGTACCACAATTGAAACTAACAATTGTTAAACACCTGCCATGATGAAGGAGTGGAATAAGGAATAAAGGACTTCTAAGGTCTATGAATTTCAGGGAATCATCAAATTTAAGTTGGTGTCCTGATCTTAAAGCAATTTGACTTTGAACCAGTCTCTTCATAGTATGTTTAGGACTGTTGAGCAAGTTTAAGTCTTAAATTTCTGCCTGAATTCTGAACATGTTTGAATACTCGCTTCCTGCAATGAATATTTGTTTCAGATTTTAGGCAGTAACCTGTGACTATGATCTTGTATATCTTTGTTTGCACTAAGTTCCACTGGAATCAACAGGAGTTGCAGTACATTTATGGGTTTCAGTCCTATACAGACTTACCTGGGAATTGGTTCCGTTGAAATAATAGGGGCTTACTTTGAATAGATTTGTATAGGATTGCACTATTAACAACTGTGATGAAGATAATATTGGTGACAAAGTCTCTATACAGTTGGGCAACAACAACAGAGGGAAGGGAAAAATTTTGACCACACAATAAGCAGGCAGACTAATGATGATTCATTAGTAAATAAAAGGATCTTGGTTTTAATGTGAATCTCAAAATAAATTTCCAGACTTTTAATGTAGAGGAATTGAAAAAGACAGACAAGGGAGAGGCTGAGCAAATGCAATTATAAAATTAAAGTGAAGAGGGCAACAAGGATTAGTAAAGAGGTTAGAAGCTTCCATTATCACTGTTTGTTAAGGAAGAAAGCCCATGTTTGCTCTGTGTGATTGTGGCTGTCACCTTTCACCCCTCCCTCAGCGCCTGCCTTGCTGCTCGAAAAGATAAAAGAACCTTATTTATAGAAATAAACATGACTGGCGTGGCAGTTGAGTAAATGAGGTTATGGCAAGTGTAGCCTCTTTCATTTTTAAGATTACACTTAACCACTGAAGACTTAATGCCCTGTAACCAATTTGCACAGCTAATACTCGGATAATGAAAGCAAAGATGAAAAATGTTCTAGAAGAACTCCGGCACCTCTCCGATGGGTTTTAATGTGGAAATCCTATGAAATTTTCTGATGCACTTTTGCCGTTGTCCATTGGATGGTGCTGTCTTCACAACTATTAGAAGGCAACTAACAGACTTGTCCAGAGCTTTGCCACTGAACTGTGTTTTCAACACTTGCTTAATGTGTTTATTCAGCAATCTTTTGTCCAGACTTCCAGCATAACAGCTTTTGTGAAGCGTGTATTTGGATCCTTTATTTTTGGTATTTGGAAACATAGTATTCCAGAATATTGGACAAAGGTGGAAAAGTATAATAAAAAAGCATTATTCTGCATATCTGTGGGCACAATCTTAACCAATTTTCCAACACCGAGGTAAGGACAATGCAACTCCAAGGTAGGGAAAAACACTGCCTTCCCTTGAGGAGGCCTCTGTGACTGCCCTGCAACTGAAGGATGAGCACATGTCGAACTGGCACAGTTGGTTAGGATTGTGCCATGTCTCTTAAAAGTCCAAAGACCTAATTTTATTTTATTTTATTTTTTTGTGGGGGGGATATAGATTTTGTATCAAATGTGGTGCAAAGCATGACATTAACTAAGATTGACTTGCTCATTTTTAAACCTTTTAAAGAACATTTTTTCATACTAAACTACCAATTAGTAGACTTCAGAATGATGCAGAACTCTACAAAGTTACATGAACCAGTATGAAACAGGACTGAGCACAAATGTGGATGCAAAACATCCAAGCACAAAAAATTCTGCAGCTGATAATAGTCGGCAAATTGTTTATGGGGCTTTGCCCACCAGTACTGTTCTCCTCCGAGAATTACCAATGAGAATAGCACTGTTGGATAAGACTGAATCCGACTGAATCCATCTCATCCAGCATTTTTTTTTAATTATCAAAGTGATCAGACTGTTTCTGAAAGCAGGACATGAAGGGCATAGATACCCCTGTTATGTGTTGTCCCACAGCTCTTGCAACTAAGGCTGCAATCCTGAAGGCACTTTCCTGGGAGTAAGACCCATTAAACACAATGGGGCTTACTTTTGAATAGACATGGTTAGGATTGTGCCCCAGCTGTTAGTGTCTCATCACATTTGAGTTTTGAGCTTTAGTAGGACATGAATACATCAGTTGATATATCTGTTTTTCCATGAACTTAATGTAATTCCCCACCCCCTTATAAGTCATCCAAGAAATCTGTCATCATATTTTGTGTCTAGGAATTTCATAGATTTTATGCATTAATTAAGGAAACTGTTTCTTTTGTCTGTCCTGAATTTACTGATTAGTTTCATTCCATGGGATTGTTCCCTTCAACCCAGAGTTGCAGCATGCAACAAATTTCCTCTAGTTTCATACTGGATGAATAAGTTGGTCAAATGGGTAACACATCAAGATTTGCATGTAACCCACATGGTAAGCCAGTGATCTGTAGAATTGGGCTATGAGAATTTTTCTGCACATCATCACCCATGACAAAGTTGGGAAAGTAGGGATGTGAGATACAATTTTCCTTGATTCTTGCTGTAACTGATGGCTTGCCTAGCTGAAATCAGGGACAAATCCTAACCAACTTACCAGCACTCATGGAGCCACAGTGCAGCCCCAAAATAAGAGAACAAATCTTCTGAACCTTGAGGAGGTCTCCATAAATGCTCTCCCTCCAGAGGATAAAATGCATGGTTTATTGGCACATCTGCCTTTACAGTGGAAAACTGGCTAGGATTGGGTTCTCAATCATTTAATTAGCAGGTCATCTGTAAGTATGTTCTGGTATAACCTACTACAGTGGTACCTCACGTAACAGAATTAATTCGTTCCAGAGGCAGTTCCTTTACATGAAACTTTCTTTACGTGAAGCGGATTTTCCCATAGGAAATAATGGAAACGCATATGACTGGTTCCACAACCCCAAAAATATTTATATAAAAATATTAACTGGAAGTAAAAATGATGACAAAACACTGTAATTGAATTCAAAACATGCATTCAATGGGCATGATCCTATGAAGTCTACTTAGGCTGCAATCCTAAAGACACTTTCCTGGGAGTAGGACCCATTTAACACAATGAGGTAGACTTCTGGGTAGACATGGGTAGGAGGCTGCAATCAAAGACACTTTCTTCTGTAATCCAAGTGTCTCTCCACTTTCTCCTTCTCTTCATCCTGAGCCTCTCTCTCTCTGCTCCCTTCTGGCCAGCCCTGAGCTGCTTCCCTCTTCTCCACTGCTCTTCTCTCCCTCTGCCCAGCGGATGTCTGGCCACAGGAGGAACAGCATGGAAGTGTTGCTTTCACTATGGGCAGGTGCGCTAGGCAGCCCTGACACTTTTTAAACAGGTTGCTGGCCAGCGTGTCTGCCCTAACTGCCAACGAACGTTTTCTTTACGTGAAGCACTTTCTTTACGTGAAGCAGAATCCTAGAGAAATTTTTGTTTGTTACATGAAACTTACTTTACGTGAGGCATTCTTTACGTAAGGCATCACTGTATAATCCTTTTGCTATTCCTAATCTTACATAGTACACACTTGTAGTAGAACATCTACTATTGCTCACCCAATAGGCTTGCTTTTTCACTTACCATATAAACCTGCAGGTTTATATTTCCACTTTCTGTGGGGTTTACCTTGCAGTTTTGTGAAATAAAATACAGGAAGCCTATTACTGTATTGTTTATACTGAAATAGCCCATTAGCTTCAGTGGACATTTTTGAGTAAAAATTTAAACTCAAGGATATATCTATAGGGGTATAAACCAAGTGTTTGTGGCTTGTTTTTAAAAAATGGGCTCATAAATTAATGCTTGCACAAGTTGACTTTCCCTATTGACAGTGTTGTGTTTCTCATGTTGTCATTTACTATCCTTGTTTTAAAAGTGGTGGATGACCCAGTACTTGTTATCGATCACCTTAAAGACTGTCTGGGGGGAAATCTTGTATGCCTTGAGGATCACTTTTTGCTGCACCACTGCCCTTTTCTTTGACCTTTTCTTTACATTACAAATTTAAGGTTGTCTCAAGAGTGTCATTTTCTTCCCATGTGTAGAATATGAATGTTTGGTCTTCTTGTGAAATGGTTTATTGGAAAGATTGATACCAAACCATTATATGAGGTAGTAGGGTGTACTTGCAGGAAGAGATAATTGGAAGTTGGAGGGAAGAGGGTAAGACTATAAGGGCGTAGTTAATTTACATTTATATTCTCCTGCCTTCAGTCTGTTGATAGTGTGCAAAATAAACCTCACTTGACCCTGTCTGAGTGCCGTACTGTATACGGCAATTCTTAAAATGTAGCAATATAACTCCATAATCACTTTTTTCTTCCTCTGGGGAACTGTTAGTTGCACAGTTCAATGTTGTTTTCCTTCCCAGCAAGCTTGAATTGTTTTCTGATAAAAGAACAATTAATGTTAAAAAGGTACTTAGCCAATTGCCCTTTTTGTTCAATGGTGGGAAATGAGCCTTTATGTATGAAAGGCAGATAATTGCTGATATTTGCAGAAAGATGAAATCAAACTTCAAAGTTTAGCAGTCTACTCTACATTCAGTTGCGGAGCTCTACAGTATGTCATCCCTGTGAAAAGTGGCCATCTCCAGTTCAAAAGTGGCATGTTTTGGACAATTATTACAGAAAACTGAACTATCTTTTCTTTAAGATAAGGGTTCATAGTTGGTTGCCATAGGAACTATGGGATTGTCCGGAAAAAAGGTAGATAAGGGTTTTGTGGCACTCGGCAGAATAGCGAGTGGGGCAAAGGTTATTTCTTCCAGCAACTGCTGTTTGTGATGTGTATTGAAACCGATCATTGTTAATAGACTGAATAACACAAATTGACTTTGACTCTTTGCTGCTTGGAAAATTTTCTCTCCGTGGATGGATTAGGAAGTGTTCATTTTTTTTTCTCTAACTGGATTATTCAGCTGTCAAGTTCCAAGTGACTTATTCTCAACTAGTTGCACTGATTTAACAGCCCAGCATTAACTAGCAGGGCCACTTAGCCTCCGCAGTGCTAGTTGGGAGCAGGCTGGAGTAAGGGAATATTTTCCGGACTGCACAATAGGGCTACTTGGAACTGCATCAGCTAATTTACTAATGAAAACCTGTGTAGGATTTTCAGGACTGGAAGGGAGGACAGGATATGGTGAAGGTCTGCTCCATTGATCCTGTCCCCTCCCAGGCTTGACACACCCAGAAACTCCCCCTACCCGTTTCAATTCCACCTTCCCACTGCCCCTCCATCACCTTGTGCTTCACTCACCTCCACCTTCGGTTGATCTTCAGGATAGATGATGATGGGGTGGCCCCGCTCATGCTGCTTGCTCTCCAGTATCACAAACTTGTTATATGACAGATTTGTGAGACCCTCAGCAAGTGCTAGTTGAAGACAAGGTTTGTGTGGTGCTGATTATTATACCACAGATCTGTTGCTGATACTGAAAGTATTCATGTAAACTTGTAGTGTTTACCTCTTTGGCTCTTGCCATAAAACCAAATAAATTCATTAAAGGAGGTGACAAGTCGGCAAGTGTTGCTTTCTGATTTTGAATGTCTTGGAGAAAGGAATGTGTTTCAGAGCCATGGTTATGCGTAATTACTACTTAGATCATAGAACTGTTGCCTGTTCACTCTGTTAGGACCTTACAAAAATCACTAGGCAAAAGTGTCAAAACCTTAAAAAGTCTGGGATGAAGCACTGCTATGATTTTAAAATTGGGATGTTAATCCTCATCTGACTATCGTGCTGTGTCTGTGACGTGCTAATCAATAGTTGCAAAGCCTTGTCTTAACCCTGAAATAAGAGGAATTTTTTAATTAATTGAGTACAAATTATGTATATCTGAGGAATTGTGATAAAAATTATACCGTGTTGCAGTATATTCAGCAATGGCTAGAACTGGTGGTAATCTTGGCCCCAGTGGTTGCCCAGATCATGATCACAAGCTTATGTTTCTCCCACTGGCTATGCTACAGCCTCCCACTGGTCCTGCCTCCTGTTTCCTGGCCCTGGAAAGGCTGCCCTGGAGGGCTGTCACCTTGTAAAGGGCAGAAACATCACTGGAGGAAAACAAAAGTGAGGTTTTGAAGGCCTGAGGCCCTCAGAGGACCCTCTGAGGGCTTTCCCCAAGGCCTTTAGATGGCTGGGGAAGCTGCAACCAGAAATGGACAGCTTCTACCATTACATAGGTAGCTTGTGGCCATCTTCTTAAGGAGCTAGGAAGGATCTGATGTGAGGAAAAAGCAATGGCAAATATTGCTGCTTACAGATGAACTGAAAGGTATGGGGAGAATTTCTAATTTCAAGATGGTGCTACCTACATGGAAAGCATGTTTTTATGAATACTTTTGGGCTACGGTATGATAAGTGCACTCTGTACTATATATTTATATGTCCTCCTCCTCTTTTCTTGACAACTCTGCCTTATTCTTTGGGTAGCCTTCCATTTGTGTGCCCCAATTCATGATGTAGAAGCCCTCTGCTTGTGCCCATTATCACAGCAGTACCCTTGCTAATGAATAAGATTTGTCATGCAAACAATCACTTTCTCCTGAATTGGAGCTCAGTAGTCTGATTGTGTGCTGTTATTGTTTAAGCTCTTTCTACTATAAGTAAAGATCATGTTTCCTCATATGCTTACTATAAGCAAGGATCATGGGAGAGAGAAAATTATTGTCTAAACTAAGCACACCACATGTATCTTTTAATCAGTCCGTCTGTTTTTTTTTCCAGCTAATAGCAGATAAATATGTATAATCTTATTATGCAGGAACTCTGCAGACATGTTGCAAACAGGATCTTGATGCATTAAATGAAATCAAAATAAGGGATTGCGGTGACTTAATTGATATAAGTGTTCCTTGGTTTAGCTACAAAGTGTGCTAATTCTTACCTGTCATTTGTACAAGGAAAGCCTTTGGGCAAGTCTTGTAGCCAGGCTGACAGACACATGCAGTGAAAAAATGTTAATTTATTTCCTGTTAAATAAATTCAATAAGCTGATGCAAAACACATAGGATAAGACTAGTGGCAGTTTAGTTCAACAGCTGATTTCCTACAGGGGCAAGCCAGAGGTTTCTAGGAAGCCTCCAAGCAAGGCGTAGAATTAAGCAGTGAGACGGTTCACATAGGTGCAATAAATATAGGCATGTGCTCCATGACTTTGTTGAATCTGCTTTTGAAGCCATCTAGGTCAGTGATCGGCACCGCATCTTACGGCAACAAATTCTTCAAGGCAAGATTACCCTTAGTATCTGGGCCAGGAGAGCAATAATATATCCCTAGTGCTAAATTATAATTTGAGCAGGGTATTTCCACTTGTGGTGAATTATGTACAGGAGTTTTCTAGTTTGAATGAATACAGAATAACATACAGAACTATACCACTCCAATAATCCATCGTACCAATTCTTACCATTTTTCTAGATTAGGGGTCTCCAAACCCCAACCTGGAGGCCAAATGCGGCCCTTGGCAACTCTCCTCTATCTGGTCCTTGGGCAAGCCTTGTAATCTACTCCAATAATTCTTATATGTAAATTTATTCAAATTTGAAATTTAAATTCTTTTCCAGCCCCTGACACAGTGTCAGAAACCTGATGTGTCCCTCCTGCCAAAAACTTTGGAGGCCCCTGTTCTAGATGTATGATATCCATGCTCTCTTTTGCAAGAAGTTCTCCATCCCTTCCACCTTGGTTCAGAGCCTCCTTACACTTGCATAGAAACATCTAAATCCCATTTCCCTTGCTGAACCCTCTTGATCAGCTCCTCTTTTGATATAACATTTCCCTTTTTAGCATAGCTGCACCAGCTGGGAGAGTGGAGGTGGATTGGGACATTAGAGGCTTTTTGTTTCCTTTTGGGCTGAACATAGTGGGACACAGTAAATGTGCGCTGGATTATACAGCAAACCAATTTTGACTAAGTTGGCTGTGGCCCATGATTGTTCATGCACAATGCCAGTGGTTCTCAAGCATTTCAGCCCAGAATCCCCTTCCGAGAATGAAAATCTGTCCAGAATCTGGAAGTGCAATCACACTGATGCCAGGGCTTCTCCATGTCTACTTACCAAGTAAGTCCCATTGTGTTCAGTGAAACTCTTCCCAGGAAAGCAACATGAATGCCCAATTCCAAGGTGGTGGTACCCAGCTTTTCATGACCACCCTGATGCCCATGTTGAGAACCACTGTACTATGGTACACAGGATATGGTGCCACATGAAAGACCAACAACCCTTGCTAGAATTTTTCTTCCTGGATGTAAAAATGGTGAAAGCTGGTTTAAATCTAAACTGGATAGTTATTGGCAAATATAACCCTGCTGATGAAATCTGATCAGGATTTCTTTGTCCTATCTGACATATCATAAGTCAAAGGCCAACAATATAGGTGAGACCTTGGTATCCACTGAACTGACTCACCGATGATAGTTCATCGAATAGCTGAATGCAGCATAGCATATCTTTACCAATGCACTCTGGTGTGGCAATGGGTGACCAAGAAATTTGGAAGTGGTTCTCTGTAGCTGTTTTTCCCATTTACTTGTTATTCACTGATTTTTTTTTAATCATTGAGAATTCTAGAACAGATCACCAGTTGCTGAATAATTCTGCTTCCCAAAAGGAAGCCTTCCCCCCCAAAAAACTACTTGCAATACCAAAAGATTTGTTACCTTGTGAGTAACCTGTGATTGCTTGCTTCACTACATGTTGTGCCTATCTGACCTAAATGTACATATGATGTCTTTTATGCTGGCACATTTCTGATCTATCTGTTCTTACTTTAGATAAGGGATCGCCATAGCCCGGCCCTGTGACCAGATGCAGCCCTCAGCAAGCCTCAAGTTCCCTCTATTTGGTGCCTGGGCAAGCCCCGTAATCCACTCCAATACTTTTTTAATGTAAATTTATTCAAATTTGAAATGGAAAATAGTTTTTTGACCCCTGGCAAATAGAAAATAGTTTTTTGACCCCCTTTCAGAGAGGTGATGTGGTTCTCCTGCCAAAAATGTTTGGAGACTCTTGCTTCAGATAATGACTCATTATCAGGATGGATGCATAAACTAAATACTGTATATAGATAGTAGCCCTAATGCTTGCACCCTCAAACCCTCAATTTATAGATGTGCATGTTGCACCAGGTGTGTTTGCTCTGAGTTCTGGGAGGAATATTTTTAACTGTGCACTGGCAAGTCCACCATAAGCAAATCCTATTGCCAAAAATTCTGTTGGCTTAAGAGTTATTCCAAAAAATGATATGCCAGCCTGCTTCTCTCTCCCATGCCATGTTTTGTAAATTATTTGCACTGTAGGATTACTCTTCCTGGAGAAGCAAATATTGAAACTCTAACACTGAGTGAACATTTCCGTTAATAAATCTTCACTGGACTTCACAGTGCAATAATATTCCACAGGTAATTATTTTCCTTTCTCCTTTAGATATAACTACAAAAGTGTACCCGTGTTGCGGAAATAAAATTCCCCATACCACAGCCCCCCCTGCACATCAACCCTCCCACTGTGCATCATCCCCACCATGTGCAGCGTCCTCCCCAGTGCAATCCCTCCTTGCGAACATCCCCCCCAGTGCACCAGGCACCTAGCACCAAATTGGCTTGATGTTGGATGGCTGGAATTCTATAAGGCGTTATATTTAAATGTATATTTAATGATTTGTGTAGTATAACTGTTCTTAAAATCTCGTACTAGATTTAAAAGCACAGGTGATGAAATCCATAAAAGAGCAGGCCTCCGTCAGTCTTGGAAGACTATGGTATCGTGCTCGGCGCTGCATATGCTGCATGCAAAGCACGAAAGCCTGGGTTGGGTAGTTATGGAGGATAGGCTGTTACCCAAGCAGCAAATCCCCCCTCTCCACGCCACTGAATTAGTCCAATGGAAAGGCGGAGCCAATACAATTGGATCCAGCTGGCGTCGCAGAGCTGGGCTAAGGACAGGAGCTCACCCTGTCTAGTGGGGCTGACCCGGGTTTCGAACCCTGGCCTGCTGGTTATCAGGCACAGTGTCTTAGCCACTTGCGCCACCCACAGCCCTTGAAATCCATAAAGTGGTACCAGATACTGTGCTGTCTCAAAAACATTGCATTGTCCTTTTTGCATCTGTATCCTTGCTGAGATAATGTATTGAGCTGGTCAACCCCAACTATTTTGTTTGGTTTATTTTAAGCTCCATTTTTAAAAAATGAAACTTGGAAACCATGAAACCTGTACATGAGCCATGAGATTTGTGACAAAAGCTGATTGGTGGATGCCAATGATCTCCAGCAGGTCTGGCTGGGTCACCTTCAAAAATATACGATCAGGTCCCTTATTTATTTTTTGATAGTTTTTTAATTGGTGACAGCTCTGCTGCTTTCATTTTAACTGTTTTTGTTTTGTTTTTGTAAGCTACTTCCCTTCATTAAAAGTGGAATATACATTATTTATGTTTTAATTATGCGGCTATCACTAATCTATAGCAATAGATTGAACACTTGTTCACAATCAGTGTACGTTGTACCCGGATAACATCACCAATGGCCTAATGAATTTTGGCATATGCCCTCCTGGGTGATCTTAGAGTTGCTCCCTCCCTTCGTTACCAGCTGAATAACTTTCTTTTTAACTCTGTTCACCAAATATCTTCCAGGAATTTGCTGGATTTTATTAGGTTTCTATGATTGAATTTTCTGCTGTTGCCATGCAGTGTGACTTTTAATTTTGATTTTTTATTGCAATTCTATCACTTTATCTGTGTATTAGAATGACTGGGTTTCTTGAATTGCCTGCAAGGACTTGGGTGCCATGTATATTTCATGCTATAATGAAATAGGAACTTGAGCAATCAGTAGGAGAAATTGGAACATGGTGGAAACCAACAAAGGGATGACAAGCTCACAAATAAGCAAACATGCTTTTTTCTGGCACAGAATTAACCCAGAGGCTGCCAGTGCAGTGCTTGAAAAATTAGAAGTCAGCTAACAGCCTCTGAATAATTAGTTGTCCTTGCATGAACTTGCTAAGTAAACAGATCTTTGCATAAGAATGTTTGCATAATGCCGTACATATCTAGGGCTGTAGTGGTTTTCCTGCATAGTTAATGCCCAAACTTCAGCAGTGCAGCTTAGTATAAGTAGTGGACAATTTTTTTGACAATTTACAGAATCTTGGGGTGTAAGGAAATATAAAATGAAACTTTTACATACTATTGAGCACACTTTGTAACTATAGCCATCATTGTAAGTAATTAGTGATATTTTGAAAAGTGAAATCTTAGTGCTTTGCCAGTCCACAAGGAAAACCTGCATAGGTTGGAAGTGTAGGTGGGAGGTGTAGGAAGGTGTGGGAGGTGTAGGAAGATTTTGAACTGTGTTTCTCAAACTGTGGGTCAGGCCCCACTAGGTTGTCAAACTAATTTCAGGTGGGTCTCCGTTCATTTCAATATTTTATTTTTAATGTATTACAATTGGTGCTATGTGACTTCACAGAAATGTCACAGATCTGTACTTTAAATTTTTATATTTTTAATAAATGATACTCTGTAGGACTTACTGTTAGTGCGGCTAGGATTGCAATTTAGGATTGTTAAAAATTTTCCTGCTTGATAATATCACTTCCAGTGGGTCCTGAGTCTCATCTAAAAGATGGGTCGTGGTGCTAAAAGTTTGAAAATCACTGCTTTAGAACATCTGAAATTTAGGAAGAATAGGTTATTGGAGGATATCAGAATTTATCACTGTTAGAGGCATCATACATCTCACATATTCTTGATTCTGAAATCTCCCAGTCCTCACTTGATTGCTTGCACCATGATACAATAGACTATGTGGTGTGAGCAAAAAGGAAGCTGGAGATGTCCATGAGGAAAGGGAACATTTGTTCTCTTACCTTGGGTTCTCTTATCCCAGTAGCTTTTGTGAGTCTGCTCAGATCTGGGTCTGCTCATTCATTGCATCAATGAAAGCACTGGCATGGAATTGAGTAGCCCTGTATATGACTTTCAGGCCCAGCAGAGAAGATAAGAAAGCATGGTAACCTCTGCTCTTGTTCCTGCCTGTCTCTTGGGCCTGATCTGACCACCTCCAGCCTCTGAACCATTCTTCTCCACCCAGTTTTGCCCGTTCCCCGTCTCATGCATCTGACATTGGCCCTGGAGGATTGGGTTGCATGTACAGATTGGGTCTCAGCACCAGTAAGGGTTCCATTCTGTGGACCTCCATCAATGCAGATTTCCACATTAAACCAAAGCAATTAAAGGGTTAGGCTGCCCTTCATAAAAATTTGTCCACTTTTGGAAACAGTGGTCATCCAGATACATTTAGGAAGTTCACAAGTAGTGATGCTCCCATTGTTTGCTCCCAGTATCTTGTAATCCCATGGAGTATAGCTTTTGAACATGGAGATAATGTGATAAAATCTCTCACATTAATTTAGAAATGTTATTTCATCAAACCAAGGTGAAAAATTTTATCTATGTGTTGTAAAACTGTATATTTTTGGCAAAACTCTGTATAGTCTTATATTCAGAAATCTAACTTGTTCTCCAAAGTTAAGAATGACATTTGTATGACTATGATGTACTGTAATCATGACCTAGTACAAGTGCATTATCTATTGTATGTATAATTACATAAAGCTTGTGATTAAAGACTTATGTATTCCAAGATAAATTGAGTCTATTTGCCCTCTCCTCTTCTCAGTAGCCCTTTGTAATAATTGCTCTCAATTAATCTCTTGAAAGTCAACCTATTAGAGTTGAGCTTAGGATGACAGTCTGCATGTTTCTTCAATAACAGATAATTGAATTTTGTCATCCAAGTTTTATTTTAGACTTAACATTTGTTTAAAGTTTGCTATATTTTGGATTTTAAGGAAATTGCGTAAATAGCTATATTACTAAAAGAAACCTGCATATCCCAAATTTAAACTTGGACAACAATGCACCCACCTTCCCATCCTGATTTCTCACTGATTAAGACTGGGGGAACTATGAATTGAATCAAATTGCATACTGCAAAAACATTATTTTATACCGTGAAATACCACAAATAACAGTTTTGAAATTATCCCGGTACTGGGGTTTAGCTTCCAGATAGATAAACTGTGACTACTGTTTTTCCATAAAATGGCCTTTTCCAATCTGGCATATTGTGTTACTTTTTCTATAATTAGTAGGTCCAAGATTTCTTGGATCAATTCCTCCTTAGATTGGAACATTTCCACTGAAATGCTATAATGAGATGTGCTGCTAGGAAGTTATGAATCAGTCTTTTATAAGTTCAACAATTGTTCCTTTCATTCATGTTCCCTAAAATTCTCATTAACAGATTCAAAGTCAACTGCAGAATGTATCATTAAAGGAGTAGAAAACATTTTTAAAACTGGCTTGTGTGTAACTGTTAAACATATTCTGCAGGCTGTAATTCATTACTGCCTGGAGAAATATCTTTTATCCAGAACTGGTTGGTTCTGTCCAGGTTACAACAGAATTTTTGCTTTGAACCCGCATGGCTACACCAGATTCAACCCTTGAAGCTGCTACTTTCATGTCTCACTTTGGACATGAATTTCAGTGGCTGAAGTTTCACAGTAAACAATTAATGCCTCTGCCTATTTTGAATGAGCCATCATCTCCCAGTATAGTTCTTGGATTCTGGTACTATGTGGAATTCAAAACTACGTTTAAATCTTTCTGTCATACTGTGTATTGGAATTTTCTAATTTTCTAGAGTTCTGTCAAATTTTATTTGCATTTAAGGTGGCAAACAAAGCTTTCTTATTGACTTTCATTAATGAGAGCTATTACTTCATTTGTACAGTCAACCAGTATTTGGTCTGGGGTAGAGCTAATTTGATCATGATTTGTGTTATTGTTTATTATAATTTTATTTAACTTTCTCACATATTGAGATGTAGCAATTTTAATAATCCTGGTTCAAGAAAGATCTTTACATCAGATATGATCATGTCAAAACTGAACCTCCCGCCGTTTTCAGTATATTCTTGAGTCATTCGTATCATTTCTTGAAGCTAGTATTTTGACTTGGGCTATGCATTCATCATCAAACAGATGTTTTAAAGGAGCTATCAGACTATTTGAAAAAAGGTTTTATCTAAAGCAGGCCTCCGTCAGTCTTGGAAGACTATGGTATCGTGCTTGGCACTGCATACGCTGCATGTGAAGCACGAAAGCCTGGGTTGGATAGTTATGGAGGATAGGCTGTTACCCAAGCAGCAAAACCCCCCTCTCCACGCCACTGAATTAGTCCAATGGAAAGGCAGAGCCAATACAATTGGATCCAGCTGGCGTCACAGAGCTGGGCTAAGGACAGGCGCTCACCCTGTCTTGTGGGGCCGACCCGGGTCTCAAACCCTGGCCTGCTGGTTAACAAGCACAGTGTCTTAGCCACTTGCGCCACCCACAGTTCTAACCTTTGAAAAAAGGTTTTATCCTTTGAAAAAAGGATAACCTTAACCTTTACCTGGTTAGGATAACCAGTTAAACTGGTTAGGATAACTATTTAACCAGTTAAAATGGTATAAGTTTAACCAGTTAAACTGGTTAGGATAACTTAACTGGTTAGGATAACTGGTTAGGATAACCAGTCCTAACCTTTGAAAAAAGGTTTTATCTATATACAGTAGATTGGTATAGTCAATGTTGACTGCAGATTTATCCAGTAGCAAGAATGGGAAAACAAATACCATATCAATCCTTGTATTGCTCAGATTTGGAGTGGGGGAAGGAGTAGAATCATGATACTGAAAGCATCAATCCAATTCATTTAACTGTGTCCCTTTCTCAAAATTTCAGGGGAGACTATTAATAGAATTTGAAACTTCGTTTAAAAACATTCAGGATTCACAGCATCATTAAAATAACTTCAAAGGGGATCTTTTTCTTCTACAAAAACTGTCATCTCAGCATATTAATAGTTATAAAATGGACCTTGTTTCTAATTAGCAGCATAAACATTACTTTTGGAATCAAATTCATCATTTTTTTTCTTTGCTGTTATTAATTATAAATTGCCCTTCTGAATTTTTATTTTTCCCCTCTTCTTACATATCAGATTGAATTGTTGGATTAACACCAACAACTACTCTCTTGATTTTGGATAAGGCACAGAAAAATTAGATTTTATCCATATTTAATACTGCTGTATTTGTATTTTAATGTGTATTTCCAGTGTATAAACCTGTCTCTTTGTTTTAAAAAGAGGGGATGTGAGCTCAATTGATCAGTTTTAGTTTTTCTTCTGGTACCAGAACCAGAGTTCAAATATGGGAGTCTATTATAAGTATATTCATGTTCTTTCCTTTGGTTTTTGGTTCTTCTTTGATTCTTCTATATGCTAACTATAGACATATAGAAATCCTGTGCAATTTTCAATCTGGGTTTTAGGCTGCAATCCTGAAGTGCACTTAGGCCAGCCTACCTGGTACTTGGACTGGCCTAATGCTAGATAGGCCAGTCTAAATGCACCAGAAAAGGCTTGGGCTGGTGTAAGTCCACTTAGGCTGGCCCAAGACAGAGCGACTAACACTGGCCTAGCAGTGCCAGGGTTGTATTGAGGGGTGGGGCATGGCTTAGGCCAGTGTCCTTGGCAGCATGCCCTCCCCAGGTGGCTCTTAATTTGATCCTCAGCAGCAGTTAGGCTAGCCTCAGAGGCTTCCTAATCCTGTGGATTTGGCCTAAGTTCAGCTCAGGATATGGCCTACTTTGGCCAGCTTAACTGGGCCGTTCTCTCTGGCCTGTCAGGATTGCACCCTTATTGATTTAATTTGAATGCTGTCTAATGAGTTCAGAGTCTGTACTGGTGCCATCACTAATGGCTGTGGTCATGACAAGACTTGAATTTGTACACCACTATGATAGTCACTTACTCAGTATTATTTACACAGCTGATTATTTCATTTATATGAAGATGTGCCAATATGCGCTTTCATTAGATGAAACACATGCTACTACCGTTATGATCAATAGCTCTTTGGGACATCTCCAAACACTGGGACAATTCTGGAGCATTTGAAATGGAGAGAACAGAAGCATTTTATAGTGCTATTGCTTAAATGCGAGTTCACTAGTTTAGAACAGTCAGCAGTAATATATATTTGTGCAATTACTTTTTAATTTGTTTTCCTATATACAGCACTGAACGATTATTTCAGAAATCATTCTGGGCAAATTAATTAGCAAAGACATTCTTGACTATTAGTAGTGCTGTTTTAGGATATGTATTTCCTAGGTGGCTTGGATTTAAAGAGTAATCTCTATTTAAAAGAGAATTAAAATAGGTTCTCAAGGTTGTTGCCTTTTCTGGAATTAAGGCAGCAATCCTGAAGACACATTCCTGAAAGTAAGACCCATTGAACACAATGGGGTTTACTTTTGAGTAGACATGGTTAGGATTGTGCTTTAAGAGTTTTCTTGATGATTATGGAAACTTCTTTTGTGCTTTTATGAGATTCACAGACATCAACCTCAAGAATTTTGCAAAGATTTGTGACTTGCCTCAAAACTTCAGCTCATTGAAAGCATGGAGATTGACTACGAAAGAATTAAGGGCTCTTGAGATACATATGCAAATTGGATTTTTTAAAAAACTATTTTATCTCTATTCAGGGAACCAAAACAATCAGACTTTTGATAGTTTGAAATCATGCAAATGCAAGTAGAAAAATAGGTACCACTTCATTGGGTAGGTAATGACCCAGTGAAAAACAATGGAGGACAGAGTGCTTCTATATTTGCATTGCATAGAAGAGGGAATTTTGGCAGGTACTGTTTTTTAAACCTTTCCATGTTGAGCTAAACCTGTCTCTTCTTGCAAGCATAAATAAAAGAAGTTTTGCAACATTGTTGGAGAAGGCTAGTGAGAATCCCAATTCCCAGATGATTGCTTGTCTTACAGAACCTCGACTGGTGAGCTTCTTGACTTGATTTTGTGCAACGACATACTGTGTGCTTTCAAGCTGATATACTGTCTTCTTGCTGTCTGTTTTTGTGAAAGAAGGTAATACGGTGTCAGTGGGGATTACATTGAAGTTCCCAGAATAAACATTTAAGGAGAGGAGGAATGAAGAGGGGAGCAGAAGTATCTCACTGATGTTTTTTGTCCTGTAAGCCTGTTTGTCTAAGATAGTCTTGTTGGGCAAGGTCAGTGCATGTTGACAGTCATGCAGTCAAGCTCTACTCTTGTCCTCTGACATGCCAGGTGTGTAAGTGCTAATGGGCTGACTCTCCCCTACCCAGCTTGAATTGGCTCAGAAATGATCTGATTTCTCCTCCCCACAATATGGCTCATTTTCTGAACTAGTTGGAAGAGGTATTAGACCGAGCATGGATCCTTGTCAGTTCGCACTGTCCCAAAGGACACCCTCTTCTCATTGCCTTTCTCAAGTGATTGCTTGCCAGTCTTGATTAGGAATATGGTGGGTGAAATTTTTTTACCCTCTTCACCCCTCCCCATTAAACCCCATTGCAGTACCCAGAAGAAAAGCTCCTTGGAATCTGGAGACTTTCAGAGGTTAGCTATCTTTTTTCTCCTGTTGTCCTACAAAACTTTTCTTTTTTGTTCTAAGATCCAGTAAATATAAAAATAAAAAACAAAGGACTCATTCTTGATCCTGCCCTCTCCTGAAACCATAATCAGTGGTGGGCTGTAGCCGGTTCTCACCGGTTCTATGGAACTGGTTGTTAATTTTGGCCCACCGCTAGCGATCCGGTTGCTAGCGGTGGGTCAAAATGCCAGCAAACTGGTTTGCCCCCCGAGGAACCCACCATCGCACTTGCGTCAATCTTGACACAAGCGCAGTCGTGTCCTGTTCAGGACACGACTGCACCTCCACCAAGGTCGGCGCAGGTGAAGTTGTGTCCTCAACAGGACGCAACTGCCCTTGCAGTTGCGTCCTGTTCAGGACGCAACTGCACTTGCGTCAAGTCTTTAGGACGTGACTGCACGTGCGCCAGGGTTGGGGCTGTCCCTTGCCCCGCCCCACCCCTGACCCTGCCCCCAGCCCCGCCCCTGACCCCGCCTGGCCCACCTACTTCCGGCGAACTGGTTGTTAGGTTGGGCCAGGCCCACCCCGACCATAACTACCCACATTCCACCCCCTAAAATCTTCCCAATACTGTTAACTCTAACCAAATATTCTTCATGGTGAGAGCAGAAAAAGTTCCTTAAAGCCTGGTACTAGTGAATGCTGTTTTAGCACCATTGCTAAGAACCTGACTGGCCAGACAGCTTTTGGGGAAGGGAGGAGAAGTCTCTTCTCCCTCCCCTTTGAAGAGCAAGGGCAGTTAAATGTAATTTTAACAATAAATTGAAGGACTGTAAATAGATTTTAAAGTCAGTGGACTTGGTTGGTTTAAGGGATGAGAACCACTGAGGAGTGATGGTTCCAATCTGATTTCTTCCTCAAACTCCTTTCTATTGTTAGGGCTCCACAAGCGAAGGAAGCTATTTGCCAGATGTAAATGGGAAAGGAGGCTGGCGACAGGATTGCTGGGGTTTGCACTTTTAAAACTTAGTCTTAATTTATTAGTGACCTAGAAACGATGCAAAGATTCCTTAACAGGGAAAAGTACACTAAGTTTCAGGCTTTGCATGAATAGTGGCCTGTGTCATGTCAAATCTACAGTACTTGAAATGCCTCCAGTTTCAGTTGCTAATCACCTCGGGACCACACTGGCATTTTGATTCGCTTTCTTCTGCACATTAATAATGTAGCATTTGCTTTGTGGACTCTTATCTCACTTGCAGTCTTGATAAACCAGCAAAATGCATCATCATTACTCTGTCTCTCTCTCTCTCTCTCTCTCTCTCTCTCTCTCTCTCTCTTTTTGGGTACCACTGGAGAACTAATATTGCAAATGATTTGCCAAGGCCAACTAGAGAATTAATGCCAGAATCCTATTGAACAGTATGTGCTAAACAATAAAAGCATTTGGTGGCCCATTGCTTGGTGACGAGACGCATGTCTGGAACGCCCAAATGTACATGCTTATCCCCAGCTAAAATAACTGGTCTGAACAGCTAAAAGGTCTGAAAGCAACAGGTCTGATGAGAACTCTATTGACACCCTATTGCCTGCTCCTTGATAAACAAGACCATATTCAGATAGATGGACCAATGGTTTGATTTTCTGTCAGCTTCCTTCATTTCAGTGGCATCAGTGGCAAGCACATCACCTCCACAATGGATCTCTTCCCATGTGATAGGCAGGGGTATGCCCTGGGAGGCAGTCATGGTGATGTACCATAGCCCAATTCCATTTGTTTTTTAGCTATAACTTTGGATGGAATAGAGATTTTGACATGGTTTGTTTCATTGCATTCTTCATGAAATTAAACATTGAATGATATATGACAGTATTTGAAAATAGCAGGATTTTTTAAAAATACAAATGTGATTACCGTATTTCCAGGCTTATAAGACGCACTTTTTTTCCTCACCGAAGGGGGAGAAAATGTCTGTGCGTCTCATAGAGTGATAGGGCCAATCCTGGAGAACCTTATCCCATCATGTCATATGTCGTTGGATTCGTATTGAAGAGCAGAATCCAATGCAACAATCAATTTTGAGATATCTCCTTCCTATCAAAAGCTATGGCCAAAAAAGTAAAAATCAAAAATATAAAAACCAAAAAATACATTTTTTGGCAATTTTTTAAAGTGGGTAGGAATTCTGGCCTTGGGGTTCAGGAATTTTGAGTTTGGCATCTAGTCACCCTGGCATAGTTGCAATCCTAAGCAGCCTTCCTTGGCTTGGAGACTTGCTCTAAAGTAGAAATGCACAAGATCTGGTCCCTCCTGCTCCATGCCTATGCCTCCCTCACTCTTCCCTATCTAGATCCCCTCACCTTTCCCTACCTACCCCCCAAAAGAACCCCCCCAACGTACCTGCATTCCTGGACCATTTGCAATGAGATTTGTGCAAAATGTTGTCTGATCATTTGCAAAAGTCACAAATCACTGACTGAAGAGATGATGAGTTTTTGGGGTTACCAGAAAATTAGAAGAGTGCTTGAAGCTTAAAGTCTTTCCTCATTTGTTAATGACAGTGATAATGGTTCTTAATACCACTGTTGACTTTATGTGGTTGAAATATTATTCTGCTATATTTTATTAAATATATTAGTACACCATTTGGTTCGGAATATTTTTTTGTTTGTTTTGCTCCTCTAAACTTTGGTGCGTCTCATGGTCCGGTGCGTGTAATAAGCCGGGAAATACGGTAACTCTTTAGAGGTTACTTATTTACAAGGTTTCTGTATTTCCTTCCTGCGGACGTCAAGCCTACCAGTCAAAGGTAGGCAAGTTAGGATTTTGAGGGTACAGTGCTTTTGATCTGAATTATTTGTATTTTTCCAAATAATACCGTGGGATGGTGAGGCTGGGGATGATGTGCACTTAGCCTTTATTGGGGGTTTCTAATCTAATTATGAGCTCCATTGTGTCCAATTTATAGCTTTTTTTAAAGCTTCAGGATGTTAACACATCAGAAGTCCCCTGAGGTGAGAGACGTTCCAAAATACAAGAGGAGAAATGTTCCAAAAAAAGGAGAGATGTTGCAAAAAAAGAGGCGAAATGGGGGGCTTTCACCACAAGATATGTTGCTTGTATCTTAATTTTGTATTTGTGTATGACAAAGCTGTGGAAGCCTGCTGAGAAAATGGAAGTCTTTAAGTAATGGATGTGTGTTTAATAGATTCTTATGCAAATATTGCATGTAAATGAGGTTAGAAGCAAGGACTGAGGCAAACACTAAGCATCAGTTTATCATTCTGAACTTCATTCTCTGAAAGGGAGATAGATAGTATAAGACCGTCTTCTGTAGCTCCCTCATCTCTCCATGCATTTATATTATGCTCTGTTTTCTATCTTAACTGCTTCTCGGTGTTGCTGAGTGCTCTTCAATCAATGGCTCTATTACCCCCAGTGATACACCACTGTTTTGATTCTCCATTATTTTTAAAAACTGTTTAGTTGTTTAAAGCTACCATTTTGGTGTAATGGGCCTAACCACTTCTCTGCCATTGAAAACAGTTGCAGACCTTTTGATATCCATATCTAGTGGCAGCCATTTTGTTCCCCAATAATGCCTTTGAAGGTTGTGCTGTTGCAAGGCACTGTAGGGGAAAAAATGGCCACTGCCACATAGTCATCCCAGTGGTTATGGTCCCTCTTTTCCTCCACAAAGCTCTGTAATGTCGCATTGTGTGGTGCTTTTCTAAGAAAAAACGGTTGCTAGTGTTTGGTCAAAGGAACTCTGCCTTTCCTTTTCCACATTAAACAGTGCTGTCTTTAAAAAGCTGCTTCTTCTATAATTACTGGCAAGTCATATGTTTCAGAAAAGAGAGTTTCCAAATTGCCCTTTAGTACACCATTTTCAGGTTTTTCCTTTTATTTCTGCTGTAAATCAATGGAATATGGTCAAAATTGGACCCATTTTTATTCATATTGTAATGAATGTATGCCACTTAACTACAAAAATGCATATTCAGTTGCTGCTAAAAATGTTTAAAAACTGTTGGTGCTGAAGAAAATCAGACTTCGGTGGCGCCTCACGTAAAGTATGTTCCACGTAACGAAAATTTCTATAGGATTCTGCTTAAAGTAACAAACTGTGCTTCATGCAACAAACACACTCGTTGGCAGTTGGGGCAGATGTGCTGGCCAGCAGCCCTTTGAAAAAGCGCCGGGGCTGCCTAGCGCGCCTACCCATAGCAAAAGCAACACTGTGTGTACCTATGTGTACCACAGCAACACTATGTGTACCTATGCAACAGCTATGTGTACCTCTTAACCATAATTTCATCAGACCATTATTGATCAACCATCATTTGCTTATACTGTCTAACTCATATTTTTAGACACTATTTGTCATATTTGAAGCTCCACAGAGCTCTGTTGATTCACTCAGAAATAGGACAGAATGTTCCTTGTCTTTTTCAGTGTTGTCCGCTGCCTTCATTTCTATTTAAGTTGCTGTAGAAGTGTTTCTCACTGGGAGTCTGTGTTGCTGCTATTGTGGCTTAAACAGCAGCTGAGGCAGTTTTCTAGAAACCATTTATGTCCCCAAAGGCATGGCTGCTAACGGTGAAGCTGGCAGCAGGAACAGCTCATGTGCGCACTACTCCTAGGTTAAGCCAGCTGAGCACAAGATTTAAATTGCTTTTGTTTGTCTGTTACGGTATTTGGATAAGCTGTGTTATCTTCCATATGCAACCCCTGTCATATTTTCAGAGATGTTTCTTAAAAGATGTTGAGTGCTATTGCAAGACAAGTGCCATTTCTTTGCTGGCTCATGGACAGGCTGGCCTTTTGGATACCTGTAAAAACGGCAAAAAGAGGGCAATCAAACCCTCATCTTGCAATTTGGGACTGCAAATATTAGGGATAGTAGTGAGGTCATCCATTTTTACAAAAGGATCATGCTTCACCAAAGGCATGAGTAAGCATGCATGAATAATGAGAATCTTTTTTCCCCTTTGAAAATTATATGGAGTATCTAGGATTGGTACATGCTATGCCATGTAGCAGATACAGCATTCAGACTGGGCAGATTTAGATGCATCATTAGAGCCATGATGATGCCATGGTTAGGATAGTGGTTTTCAACATTTTTCATCTCATGGCTCACTAACAAGGCACTGAAATTGTCAGCGCACACCATCAGTTATTTTTACCATTCGCAAGGCACACCAGGCTGTTCAAATCCCTTAATTTCCCTGTTAACAAATGACTTTCCCCAAACTCCACAGCACATACGAGGACTATCTGCAGTACACCACAACACATTGAAAACAAAGGTTAAGGCAGATGCCTTTTTGGAAAGCTTTCCAGAGCCCACCTGGCTGGTTGTTTGGAATGTAAGATAGACATTGTTGCTCAGTTCATTGGTACAACTTTTCTGAGTCTGTGATTTAAGTTTGTTCCTCCATAACCCTGCACAAGATGCTCTAAACTTGCCACATACAGAGCCTGAATTATGGGAGCCTTTAATGGAATTTATAAATCCAATTTATCCCAATTTTAACCTTGTTTGCCTCCCCTAACCTTCTCAAATAGCAACTAATGGGGCGGGGGCTGGAATAAAAGTTAGGGGAGGCAGGCAGGCCTCCTCTTCCATGCCCTTTACAATAAAGTAAAGTTTATGATACAATGCACACGCTCCTTTTATGTGAGCAGTTGAAACATAGAGTAGAACGTTCATAGAAGTGCTATACATAGTTTTGTATGTTCACTCTCAAAGAAGGAAATGCTTCCTCCTCATTCACAATTCAATTTTCCCTATTATCTTACAGTATTCCCTATTGTCAGTGATGGGATTCAAAGAAATTAACTGGCTAAAGAATCTTGATGTAATTGTTTATATTTGCTGCGCATGATAGAAGATAAAATGTGAAGAATCTTATTCATATTTTCAAGATATGCTGAGAGAACCCAGGTACAATGGGAACCAAAATTACTTCCAGGGACTATATTTGGTCCATGAGCTTTATGACACCCTTCAATAAGATAATCTTCAAAGAGAATAAATGATTTAGGAAGAAACTGCTCTGGAGAAGAATGGAGAAGAATGTTAATCTTGAAGAGGCTTGAGTAAACTATCAAACCAGTTTGTGATGCTCATTTTTTACTCTTGTGTGAATGGAAAATCAAGGTGCAATCCTAACCAGTTTAGGCCAGCACAACTTGCCTGTCTCCCCATTCCCGTGATGGTGGGGGAAGCTGGCACATGTCTGTGCACTGGCCTAAACACGCCCCCCTCCGGAAGTGATGCAGAAGTGCCTTAAAGCACTTTTGCAAAACTCCCAGACCAGCATAGGACCTGTGCTGGGAATTATGCCAGTTTAACTGGGGGTTAGGATTGCAATTTCTGTCTGCATAGTTCCATAAGATCTATTAAGGAAGCCCTCTTGCAAGAACCTACACTTTCTGAGCTTCAACTGGTAGTGACTCAGAAGAGAGCATTTTCTGTATGCTTCCCATATTGAACTTCCTCCCATGTGATCTGCAACTCATGCAGTCTGCCAATATTCTTGGCGCATGTTCAAAAACTCTGCAGTTGCAACAAAGCCTCCAATTTATTGTAAATTGGTTTCTATTTCAGATAATAGTTCATGTTTTATTCTACCTGTGTCTTTAGTGCAGCCCTTGGAGGTTTTCCTTTTTCTATGATTGTTTTAAATTTGATTATTTTAAGCTACTTTAGGTCTCCTGTAAGGAAATGGAAAGGTGGTATCCATTTTTAAAAAGAATGTTATAGAAAATATGTATTTTTAATAACCAGTCCAGCTTTTTGCAAAGCAATTGACTTTTGCAAGGTAACTGAGTTGAATTTCATAGTGTAATCTGATAACAATATTTCTTAAGAGATAACACCAAAATTCTGTCTTGTTGCAGGCTTCAGACAGCCTGTCTTTCAGTGGTGTTGAGCTGAGCAAGACACTTTAATTTTTTAGCTCAATTTAATTACCATTCTTAGGGCACAATCCAGAGTAACTACAGGGAGTCCTTGCTCCGGTGTAAGAACAATTTGCTGTGGATTGCAATATGAATTTTCCATAGGTTTTCACTAGGTGGTGCAGTAACTATGGGTACTCGTAATGTCTCTTATGTGCTCCTGTAGTTACTCAGGATTGTAGGGATAGTCTTTATCATCCTTTGATTTCAACAGAAAATAGAGGTCTTTAACTAGGGATGGGCAGGACAGAGAAATCTTTTAAAATTAGAAAGGTCCCTGAAGCTTGTTTCAGAAATGAATACTGGGAAGTATGAATTTTACCTCCTCCCTGCTCCTTGAAGTAGAAGCACATTTCGGGAGCACTTCTGAACCATAGTTTGAAGTTAAAAAAAAATCTTGGTAATTTTCAAATAATACCATCATGTAATTTCATTCATTTTGTAATTTCATGGCAAATATAGTGAAACAGAGTTGAAATCTCTTTCTGTATACCTCTATTCTTTCAAACAAAAACCAGCAGGACAGAGCAATGGTGCACTACCACATTTACTGGCCAGGTTGTTGCCCCGTCAGTTGCATAGTAAGAGGTCCATCAAGGGCGTAATGTGCTGGCCTCCCACAGAGGGTAACACAAACCCTAGTTTTGCTACTGTACCAGTCAACACTTGAAAGAATAATCTGACTGAAAGAGTCATGGGTATGGAGTAGGGAGCTCGGCTAATGCAGCATGAGTTACAACATGGAGGATTTTGACTGAGGTCACAGCTTAGCCATGGACATGCTGCACTCAGGAAGTTACTATTTTGCCTTCATTCTGCCATCTATAATATAGCAAACAATGGTGGCATTTCTTTAAGGAAGAGGAGTTATAAGGATTGCCAAGATAATATATGTTTACTAGTGATTATGGATTTTTTAGACTGGTGATTCTTTTAACTATCACTATTCAGGCTCTATTGACCTGACTCTGTTTACAAAGGTCCTTTTGTTAAATGCAGTCATCTAATATAATAGCACATTGTTTGGCTATGAAGGGAACTCTGTGGAATCATAGATGGTACGTTCAATAGGATGAAAAATATGAGCAAATCAATACAGTGGATGGCTCCTATGATCCAAGCCACTGCGGAACATGGATTTGTAAAGAAGAATATGTGCACAGCAGAGAAAATATGCTCTGTGTACGCACTTTAGATAATAAAGTCATGAAAACTGTCCTGTGTTTCAATCAAAGGCAGACAGTAAATCAACAAATGGCAACACACGTCCCCTCTGAAGAAGGGAAGCTGTGAAGCATGCAAATGTCTATTGGAGCCATGTAAAATAAATGGCCTACTCTGAGGAAGCTAATATTTAGAGGTTCTCTGCATCACTCAAAAGATGAGTTGTCTTTGGTAGCCAGTGCAAAGGCTTGGAAGAGTGAAGGATAATAAAAAGGCAGAATAGAATCTAGGCTAGTACAGGGACATATCAATAAAGTGCTGGATGTCTGATTCAGACTCTTGCTTAGCAAGATGCTCTGAACCTTGGGGAGAGATGCTGAAGAGACTACAAAGACAAACTGGAAAACCTATCAAAAGAGATTCGTCTTTCCAATGCATTTAAGGTTATTTTTGTGCGTAGACTCAATCGAGTGGGAGTTTCTTCAGTGAAAGTTTCTCTTGAAATGAAGGGGACTGCACAAGATCCCTTCTGAGAAGATTTACCTTGTGAATTGTGTCCCATCTCATTGTAATTGAGGGCAAAATCCAGAGTAACTATGGGTAGTCCTTGCTCCAGTGTAAGAACAATTTACTCTGGATTGTAATATTAACTTCCCATAGGTTTTTACTAGGTGGTGCAGTAACTACTGGTGCACATAATGTCTCTTACATGCTCATGTAGTTACTCTGGATTTGGCTGCGAGTCTGATTATTTAGTTTTCATTCAAGGATGTATGGACTCTTCTTTCCTACTTGTGTTGCAACAGTTATTTCCTCATTTGGTTTTTCTTACTTTGTTGCACAACATTTAGTGATAAAAACATCAATATCTGTTTTATTCCCCTGCTGATTGCTTTTATTTTGTCCACATTGTTGTTAAAGTTAATATTTGATTTCTGAAATATAATACTGGTTTAATTAAATCATTTGGTGAGATAGGAAACATCGAATGTCCATAAGAAAATGTTTTTTTCCCCAAGGATTTAATGGAAAGTTCATCTATACGATTACAATTATGAATACCTTTATTGGCATTAAAAGTTACAACCAAACAAAAACAAAAAGACAAAAGAACGATATCATGTGAAAGGAGTTGGGGTATGGACGGAGGGAGTAGAGAGAAAGAAAATGAAAATAAAGAAATTGATTCAGAAGGAGGATAAAGGAAGGGGATAAAGGAAGGGAGGGAAGTTCATCTATACAGTAGGCCCTTTCTATTCGTGTCTTCAGTATCAGTGTACTGTATTTGTGTATTGCCTGAACCTGCAGGGTGGGCATACCTGGATGCTCAAGATGCGACAGGAGGTGGGGAGGAAAACTCTGAAGATATTGGGTATTCCTCTCTGTACTACAGGAGGAAAAATATGCAAAGTAATCTGAAGGATTACTAAGTTTTTAGTTAGGGACATGGTATACTGGTGTCCCACCAGTGTTTGGAGCGTTGAAACTTGAAGCTTTGATACTGGTTCACCCATGAATTTTTATGCCCTGATATCACATTATACCTTTAACCACAGGCCAGCCTATGACACCCTCAGAGCCTGGCAAAATTGGCTTTTCAAAATTGGTGCTCAGTCTGGATTATTGGAAGCAGAGTTCAATACAGTTCAATCATTGGAAGCAGAGTTCAATACAGTCCTTAGGTATGGCCATGGACTGGTGTGCATGACCAGCAAAGTGAAGGAGGAGTTTGGCTCTTATGCCTTCTGGTTCAGCCATTGGCCAGACCTTTCTTTTTCTTCAAAGAAGCTGCTGCTTTGTGAACTGGAAGCTGTTGTCATAAGTAGAAAGTTGATAAACATCCTGGAAATTCAAACTTTTGCATAAATGTTGGTTTCCCTGGCTTTGAGTTTTGCTAGAAGAAAAAGTTGCCCAAATTATGAATGTTCTGCCTGAAATGCAGGATCCAGGGTTATTTTCTGGTGACAGAAAGTGTGTTGGAGAAAAGTTTGTATGTGTAACTGAACCCATAAAGCTTATATTGTATTCAAATTTTAATATTTTCAGGTAATATTTTATACTGTATTGTTTTTGTAGACTTTGGAAGTAAACTCAACAAATTTTCCAGATGTTTAAAACTTGCCAAAGATAAGCTGGATGGTAGGTGTACAGTGGTACCTTGGGTAAAGAATGACTTGGGTAAACGATGTTTTGGATAAAGAACAAAATTTTCTCATAAATTTTGACTTGCGTAAATAACACTGTCTTGGGTAAAGAACACTTCTGAGGATGTTTGGAACAGGCTTCCATGGCAAGGGAACCCATGGGGGGGGGTAGACAAAGGGATGAGTGGGGACAAGGGGACTAGATTGAGCTACAGTGGGGCCCGGGCAAAGTTTTGAATAGGCTTCTGTGGCCAGGGAACTCATGGAGAGTTCGGGGGGAGCAGCCTGAGCCAGGTTTGTATGTGGGCTCTATGTGTGGCGGCGTGGAAGGTGTGCCTTATCAATGTTCTAATGCTACTCTCCATCAGCAGCTTGGGAATGTTAAAGTTGCACAAAAAGAGAAAAGGTGAAATCCAGAGTAACTATGGGGAGTCCTTGCTCTGAAGTAAGAACAAGTTGCTCTGGATTTCAATATGAATTTCCCATAGGTTTTCACTAGGTGGTGCAGTAACTACAGGTGCACATAATGTCTCTTGCATGCTCCCGTAGTTACTCTGGATTGTGCCCGAAGATTCCTTTGAGCCAATGGATAGCAGTGACTCCGTTAGTGATAGTGAAATAGCACAGTCTTAACCATGACTACTCAGATGTAAGCCCCATTGTGTCTAATAAGTCTTACACCCAGGAAAGTGTCTTTAGGATTGCAGCCTAAGTAGACTTCATAGGATCATGCACATTGAATGCAGGTTTTGAATTCAATTCCAGTGTTTTGACATCATTTTTACATCCAGTTAATATTTTTATGTGAATATTTTTCGGGTTCTGGAACCAATTGTCTGAGTTTCCATTATTTGCTATGGGAAAATCCGCTTCATGTAAAGAATGTTTCACATAACAAACATGCCTCCAGAACGAATTAAATTTGTTACGTGAGGCACCTCTGTATTTTGAAATGGGAGATTCAAAAACAGAATGAAATCATGATTATCACATAATATGGAACTCAGAACAGTTGTTCAGTTTTACTAAATATTGTGTAGGAAAACTAGATTCTAAGTTTCCATTATTGATTTATGCCAACTAGTTCTACCCAAGCTTGCTTGTAAACATTATAAGAACCTATATTACATGCAAAAAAATTCATATTGCTGGTGGTGGTATTAATTAAGTGAGTTTCTCCTGCGGAATTCTGGTGGGCAATTTAAGGTATGTATACCTTAAAACCCATATCTATGATGTATGCAGGAGGTGTTCCACCAACCCCCAAATCCAGAGTAATTATGGGAGCACATAAGAGACTTTACATGCACCCATAACTACTGCACCACCTAGTGAAAACCTATGGGAAATTCATATTGGAATCCAGAGTAAGTTGTTCTTACACTGGAGCAAGGACTCCCCAGAGTTACTCTGGATTTTGCCCTTAGTGCAACTTTCTTGCCCTTTATTCTACATTGCCCCTGTTTCTCTCTGTAACCACCAAAGAATGGAGACTAATAAGATCTGAATTCATAATGGTGAGCAGACATTATAAACATCTCATGTCACAAATACACACCTTGGTTATCTGTTCCGTAAGTAGTAAGAGCCTCTAATACTTCAGAAGGTGTGTATTGGGAAAGTGTAAGTGAGTTATTTCTTTTTAACTTTAACAGCCTCTGCTTCTCTGTATTTCATGGCAGCAAACTCTGTATCTTCTCTGTAATTTATAGCAGAGGGTGGAATTTCTCACCTGAAAAGGGTTCTCCTGCTTGCTAGAAAGCATAGAACCCTCTTTTCCAAAAATTATATCATCTGTGTAAAAGTGTACAAAATAGAAGAGGGCAGGTTGCCTTTGAGGCTTACAATATATAATTCAATAGCAGGAAGATCAGAGGAAGGAGAGGGGAATGAAGGCAAGCAGGGAAGACTACAGCCCCACTTTGTCTTTCTGCTGGGACGAATGACTAATGCATCAGCATGCTTCTCTAGAGCATGCTGATGACGCATATGCTTAACTTTGTCCTCCCCCTGATCTCTGTGTGGAGCAACAAACACTGATTACAGAGAGTTTCTCCCTTGATGAATTCCAGGTTGGCAGCCACAGGGAGAAACTCTCCCCATGATTGACATTTGTTGCTCTAGAAAGACCTTCAAGCTTTTGTCTCTCCACAGGGATGAACAGCTGAATAGGGCTTATGTACATTACAATTTGATTTAAAAAAATTGTTTGCATCTTGTACTCGTCTGTGTACACAGGGAAAAATGGATGGTTTCCTAAAATACATTTGTAGAATTTGTATATTAACTGATGAGGATGCTGATATATAGGAGAGGCTATAGTGGGTTTATATATGTGGTAGAATTTAAAATTCCTGAAGGTTGCATCATGGAACATTATATAAATTACTTATTAAGAAAGGCACAAAGATGTTTCTCTTAGCAAATTTAAAATAATCATTAGACTGCTTCAACAGATTGCTGTTAATTGGATTGGGAATTAAACAGCTTTGTATGAGTGTAGTTAATTAATAGCTCATTACTTTTTTAATAAGGCAAATTCACTTGTAAGTAAGGAAGATGCCATTGAGTTTATCACAGATTAGATGCTGGACTGGGATTTGAACATCTCTTTATCCATGGAGGGAGTTAAGCTTAAACCTCAGAAGGGCTAGACTGTATGTAGAAAGACTTAAATTAGCTCTTCTCAACCCTTCAAACATTCACATCAAAGGTTTCCTAACTTTATTAGTTGAATCTACCAAGGAGAAGGCATGTTCTCTTTTGTTTGTACATTTAATCTGTATGAGGAGAAAAAGAGAATCTAGGGAGTGAATGTTGAAACAAAATGTCCTTCAAAGCCAAGCTACTTTCTTAAAGACTATCAAAGATACAGTCTGTTCTTGTTATCCTCTGTGCTTAGGTTCCTGGAAATCCTAGTGGATAGTAAATTTGTAGATACAGAAACGTTGATCTTGGAGGGTTAGCTTCACGGGGTATGCTACTTACCATCAGAAGAATCCAGAAAAGACCTTCAGGAAGCTTGCAGTGTTCAGGAGGAAATGCTTCTGAATGCTGTAGAAACTTTCCTGGGGCTGCAGGATGGTGCCTCTGACCAGTGACACACAAAGGAAACACACACACACACACACACACACACACAGCACTAATTATGTGGAGGTTGGGGAGGCATCTGGAGTGATCTCTGTCCTCATATTTTTTCTAGTGAACAAATGCATCAGTGAACAAATGAGTATGAATATGAAGTCTATGATGAGGATATGATGGCTATGAGCTTCCCGGAGGGTGGGGGAGGCATCATCGGTATTTGCAGATTCGGGTATTTGCAGGGGGTTCTGGAACAGAACACCCATGGGTACTGGGACACACCTTTACACCAAACAATGTGAAACATTAATAAGGATTAGAGTTTAATATAGAGTATTCTAAATACGTATAAATCTTTTAAACAAAACCTAAACATACACATACTATATATAACACAAACACAGAGTAGAAAAATATACAAATAAAGTATATCAATTATATAAATTAGTAGTGAACTTGCTTTGTAAGTTCTTATTTGCATGTGTTCCATTATGGTTCCAAGTTTGTGGTCCGTAGGATGCTAAAGGTTTGGAACTCCTGCTTGTCAGTTTAACTGGATGGACCCTGTTCCTAGTGTTGCTCTATCCACTCCATACTTAATTTTTCAAGTCTCAATCATGTCCCATCCTTAAGCCTTTTACAAAGCAAAAGCCCCCCAAACCAAAACTTTTTTTCATTAAGAAGGTGTTCTATCCCACAGAGCACTTTTAGTTCTGGCTCATTGTAGTAGTTTTCTTTTACACTTTTCCAGTTTTACAACTTTTCCTTCTACACTTCTACTTTTACTTTTCCAGTTATTCTTCTTGAGGTATGAAAACCAGAATGGCATGTAGTTCCACCAAAATGTGGTTCCACCAAATATTTTTATAAGTCTCTTTTTTATAGTAGGTTTGAAATTAGTTCTGTGTTTCCTGCATCAGCGCAGGGGTCACTATGAACCAATGTAATTATTTATTATTTTCTAACCAGCCTTTTTTTTAAAAGAAAAGATTCATGGGTAAGATTTATCGGTGTGCCTTTTTCCAGGGAGAATTGGTCATAAATAAAGGTGTTCTGTACTGCAGGCCTAAAGCTTTTGGGCCACTTACAGAATTGTGACTTGCTCTGAATAAATCACTTTAACCACAGGAACGGTTGTGAAATTGGAAATATTGATTATGCCATTGGAAAGGAAAGAATCTAATAATGTCTTAAACTAAAAACAGGAGATGCCACATTTTAGGTGGAGAGCTTCCAGATCCATTTTTTCTCTTTTTAAAGGCACAACTATCCAATGTTTTTTCCCCATTAGAGCTGAAATTATATGCAGTATCAATTTTTGGGGATTACATTTTTTGGATAAAATAAAGAAGCCTTGTTTTTGCTGTGGGGGAAATAACAAGGTTTTAAGATATTACTGTTCTTTTTACAAGAGTCCTAGTGAAGAATGCCTAGCCTCCTTTTTATTCCCAGAGCAAACATCCTTTCAAGTGATAAATAACTAGGGTGATAATGTTTGTAACCTCTGCAGACTCTCAGCTACCACCCACGCACATACAGCTGCATATAAATCTGAAGATATTTTCCCCTCTGCAAGCATTGCTTCAGGATGTCCCTGTCTTTATCTGGCAACTTCATTATGGAACACTAACTTTAGGGTTGTTGAAAGGAATATTTTTTTTTAAAAAGGACATGATCAAAATACAGATCAGTATCATGTCCTGGGTGTTTCTCTCTTCTTAGGCACTGCAAAGTGCACATGCTATGTGCTATATGCTAAGTGCACTATTAAGGGTGGTTTGCTTATTCTTCATCACAGAAGCAGTATAGTTACTACTATAATACCAGAGAAGCTAAGAGTTGGTTAGTCTGGTTTTTTACTGACAATATTCTTCAAACAAGGTACCAAGCTACAGTGAATATAAATTGTCACCCTAAGCTCTGAATCTGATAGTACAGTCCTTATTCTTTGGTTTGGCAGAGAAAGTTTCTGCATCACCGGGCAGTGTTGGAAAAAGATAGGATGTAAGATAATCCTAAAGATACTTTCCTGGGGGTAAGACCCATTGAGCACTATAGCGCTTATTTTTGAGTAGACATGGTTAGGTTTGTGCTCTAAATCAAACAGTGTAGCAGAAGAACGTCTTTTTCTCTTGTACACCAACAACCTCTGCTAACTTGCTGCTAATGATAAAACAGGAGTAGAAGCAGTAGAAAAGTTTTCAAAACCTGATAAGGGACGTCATAGTAAACCCCATGATAATTGTGGGTTAAACCCACATGATAATTGGGCTCTCTCAGCACCACCTTCAGTACTAATCTTTGAATTGATGTGTTGGCAGAAGCAGCAATTCTAAAAGGGTGAAATTGGGAGAGCCCAGTTATCATCATACAGCACCCCTCAGTTGCACAGCTTCTCCTATGGTGGTGTTATTGAGAGGTGGCCCATGTGATAACTGCCAAGGTGCTGAGAAAGAGAGATGGAAGGAGGATTCAGAAGACGTGGAAGAATAGAAAGAAAGGGACAGGTCAAGAGGAGTGGGGAAGAAAAATAATGCCAAGGCTCTGAGAGAGTCACCTAACTCCCCAGCAGTCATTTAAGCAGGGTCTCTTAAGAACATAAGACCCTGACTGGATCAGGCCAAAGGCCCATCTAGTTCACATTCTTGTATCAGACAGTGGCCCAATGGGCCACACAAGACACAGGCATCTAGGTGATCTCCACTGCCTTGGGCTTTCTGAGGTTGCCAACATCTTTTATAATTTCTTTTTGGGGAATATTGGCTCTTTGACGAAAATGGCTTTAGGGAAAATGGCTCTTGGGGGAAAATGGCTCTTTGAAAGCAAGTCGTAATTGTCCAAATATTGCAGCTGCTCATAAGAAAACTCTTCTTTCTGAAGTCATCACCTTTGCCCTTGCACCTCACTCTCCCCTGCTGCTTACTGAATGCCATTCATTTTATTTTACTGAGGCCATTCTTAGCATTTCACAGCTGTTGGCCTTTGGTTGCCTCTCAATTTAAAAAAAGAGAATTTGAATTTTTCCAAATGTTGAGAGAGAATACCACAGTGGTTTTTAATCCCATATGGAAAAGAACTGTCTTCCTTCTGCTTTGCCCCCGTCCAGTACCCCTTGGGTTGATATTGGTTTGAGCAAGTACATGCCGTTATATGTGTTTAGAGCTATTGTCATGATGTCTGAACTGAGGATTGCTGATCTCCACTGCTGCTTTCTAATGCTGTTCAGTTTCTTCTGAATTGCTGCTTTTGACTGTTTAGGGAGCTGAGTAACTATGCAGCTGGAGTAACTTCATTGCCATTCTGCTCAGGCAGCACCAAGCTTTCCTATGCTATGCCAAACAGGATCTAGAGTGACACATGCAGACCAGCTGATATAAGGCTGAGGATGGAAGGGTGGCAGTGCAGTTCTTTCCTTCTTCCAACAAAAATGAGCCCATTTTTTTTCCCTGCATCAGTTTCCTTTATAAAAAGGTTTAAATTCGATAACTCAAGATGAAGTTTTATTTAACTATTCTCAGCAATACCTGTTGATGACCAATCTCAAAGGGTGAATTTCTTTTTGCAGTGTTAAAGACCAGGCACTTGAAATCTCATAACTCTTGAAGGTGTTGGTCCACAGTAATATATTCTCCTTGGCAGGAAGCATGAAATCGCTCTGCTGTTCCAACAAAAATGAGGAATAGAAATATTTTGGAGCACTGCATGCAAAGTCATGAAAAGCTTCTGAACAGAGAGTGGAAAAAAGGTTTTGTTTTTATATGGTTGCAGTAAGATAAAATTTGTATTTTTAAAAAACTGTTACTTCTCTTTGGAGCTGCTGTGGCCCTGGGCATGCCAGAATGTTGAACCAGAAGGTTGACAGTTCAAGATCAAAGTATCACACAACAATATAAGTTCCCACTACTTCTCCAGTTCCTATTAACCTAAACCATGGACAGGAATTCTTCACTTATCTGTTGAGTTATGGACAGGAGCTGTGGTGAAAAACAGAAATGGTTGAAAAGTGGAACCTGGTCTTTTTTTTCTTTACAAATGTTGCTTCTAATGCTTTTAAGCTAGCAAATTGGAAATTCCCATTTAATATTGCTAATTCTTGCTATTACACAAAAATTTCTGTAAATGGATTCTCAAGAACCCGGAATAGGAATAAACCAGGGGCTAAAGTGATTATGTATGCTCTCTCTCTCACACACACACCAAAACATAGGCAAATCAACATGAGGGAGGACAATTTTAGCCTTTGAAACAGCAGAGAGAAGTTGAAAGAACCAGAAATGTGTTGAATGAATGACTTCTGGGGACTGAAAGGTGTTGAAAGACCAGATCATCAGAAAGTGGGGGGTGCCTGTAATAAATAGGTACAACTTCAGTGAGAAGATGCCAACATTCCATTTGTCTTTGGCGCTTGAGCCCAGAGGCATCTTCAGACAATCTTTGGTATTTGGCCTTGTACTGGTGGGCTGCCGTGTGATGCAGGAAGCTGGACTTCCAAGCCTCTGGTCTGATCAATGGAGTCTAATAAGGCTCTTCTTATGTTCTTAACAGATATGTCCACCACCCATAGAATCAGTCACGAATAGCAGGGAAACCTGCAAGGTAAACCTTTACCTTAAGTTTTACATTTCTTTGCCTCTATTGCATTTGGAAGGCATTTTCTCACCTGTGTAGGCTGAGCATCTCCTTGAATCTTTCTGCTTCATTCTGCTGACCCAGAATAGTCCACAGTTGTTTTTCTTTTACTTAACCCTTTTTCTTCATGTCACATGCCCAGCTTCATAGACATAGCGGTTTGTTAAAGTGAGCTTTGACATCCAAGCTAGGAAACTATTGTTTCTGCACTCCCTAAAAACTATGAGTCCAGACACAAATTTCATTTTGTTCTGCAACCCTCCATAGAATCATAGAGTTGAAAGGGACCCAGTGGATCATCTAGTCCAAACCCCTGCCTGAAGCAGGAAATCCTCATCTTGTGGGAACCCGGGTCTTGAACCCTAGCCTGCTGGTTAACAGGCACAGTGTCTTAACCACTTGCACCTCCAGAAGACCCTGGAGCTTCAGCTAAGGTTCTGAGTTCAGATGTCAAAGAAACTGTTTAAAAAGATCAGTCTTCTATGAAGTTATGTCTAAGAGGTAAAGAGTCACTTGTTCCTGGAGACAGCAAACTATGGCTTGTTGCACTAGAAATTAGATGCCTCAGTTGATATTGAAATTATTCATATTTATTTTTCATCTGTTTCTGCAGTGTGAAAAATCAAACTATTTAAAGCAAAAAAGAAATCAACAATTCCCTTTGTCAGGGAAGCAAAAGCAAAAATAAAGTTAAAATCTAACCAATTTGCACTGTGCCACAATTTGCAATTGTAATTAACCTTGCACTAATGATTGCAAAGGGTTAGCTCCTCAAGCAACTTATTTTTCTATCAACAAATCTTTTTTTCCATATTTCTGTTATTGAGTCAGTTCATCAAATAATAGCTATTGCATCTCACTGTTGCAATATCTGAAATAAATAAGCAACTGAAGTACTTTCAGTAATATTTCATATGCAATTGTGAGTGGAGCTGCAGAATGCTTTTTGACTGGCACCTTCTTCAGCTGCTGTAATAAAAGGTTACAAACTCCAAAATCGAAAATTACATCTTCTGGCAATATTCGGAGCAAAGCGCATCAAAAAGCAGTTAAACCTCAGCATGTGTCTTCAAACATTAGCAGTATAAGCACATTTCTTAGTAATATGCTGTGTAGTTGGATGGGAAAAATTCTTCTATATATGGTGGAAGCAACAATTCTCAGACAAAGAAGGCAAATCTGCTTGGTTCACTCCGAGAAAGTTTCAACCAAGGGATGAATGGATCTTCTGTTCTCCACCAAAGAAGTCTATACTAACGTTTAATCGATTTAAACCCCGTTTTACTCTTGGATGGGCACCTAATGATGCTCACAGGGTGCAATCCTAACAAATTTAGGATGGCACAACTCAACGTATCCCCATTCTGATGGTGTTGTGGGGAGGCCAGTGCATGTCTGTGCACTGGGCTAATCCTTCCACGAGTGGCTCAGAATTATTGATGGCACAACACAGGATTTGGGCCAGGATTTTTGCCAGCCTAACTGAGGATTAGGATTGCAGCCACAAAATATCAAAACAATATAATTTTTATTTATTCTGCATCTATATATATAACACTGAAAAGTCACTCACTGACTCACTCACTCATCAACTCCCAGCCAAAACCACCGTGCCTAGAAGCATGAAATTGGGGAGGGTGTTCCTTCTGTGACAGAGGGTTGGTGCACATGGGGATGGTGTGCATGGGAGGGTGGTGCATATGGGGGGGGATACATAGTGGGGGGGTTGATGTGCAGTGGGGGGTTGACGCACAATGGGGGATGGTGTATGGGGGAAATTCTACTTGTGCAACAAGGGTATGTTATCGCTAGTTATATTATAAAATTTAAATTTAGAATTTAGAATTTTAGACTAAGGAATGGCTACCTACTCATGAGTAAGCATCCATAGGGCTTGAAGCATTTTCTTCATCAGTTTCATAATTAACAAAAAAAGGTCCTGACCCACAGCTGGGGGACTACTAGGATAAGGTGTGCTAAAGACTTAGGCTGCAATTTTATTTTCCTGGGAGTAAGATCCATTGAACACAATGGTGCTTACTTCTGAGTAGACATGGTTATGATTGTGTCATTAATTGAAGGGAATGGAAGAACATGAGGATGGTAGGTGTTGTGCTGGTGCTTAAGAAATTAGTTCACATGGAAGCACCAATGATCACTGAGGAGTGGTGAACCTGGAAAAGTGGAAATATTGCAGGATATAAGGACCTATGTAAGAGCTGCACGTGGATAAAAGTGGGGTGAGATCATGTTTTTTACTTTAGAGATGCAGTTCATTATGATCACAGAACATTTGTCAGTGGGGAGTTTGTACATGATCCACTGCACCATAATCCACATGTATGCATGCTGTGATGTTGCAAATGTATGCAACTTTCCTTTTGATCTTGTTTGTTGCAAACATATTTCATATTAGCCTGATTTTTTTGCTGCCAGAAAAATAAATGCATTAGAGTTTATAGTTAAAATTAACGATCCTACTTATCTTTTCCCATCTATTGCAGTTTTGTAGTAAACGAATTGCATGAAGTGCATTTGCTAGCAGCTGGAGAACATCAATAATTTTCTGGGCAGAGAAACTTGGCTGTGGGTGTCTGTTTATATGTTTGTGCATGCTGGCCTGCATTTTATTATAGACTAGCAAAAACGTACCCGCGTTGCAGGAGTAAAATTCCCCCCATACGCTATCCCCACACTGCACATTGTCCCCATGTGCACTGTTGCACCATGCGCTTCATCTCCCCATGCGCAATACCCCCGTACAACACCCCCCATGTGCACTATATGCAACATCCCCCATGCGCAACATTCCCCCATATGCAATACCACCCATGCGCAATACCTCCATACAACATTCCCCATGCGTACCATCCCCCATGCATACCAACCCCATATGCCTACTGTTCCCCATGTACTACACTCCCATGCGCATCATCCCCAATGCACAATACCTCTGTACAACATTCCCGTGCACATCATCCCCCCATGCACAACACTCGCATGCTCATCGTCCCCCCATGCACAATACCTCCATACAACATCCCCCATGTGCACCGTCCCCCATGCACACCATCCCCCATGCGTACTATCATTCCCATGTGCAACGTCCCCATATACAATACCCCCATACAGTATCCCTCAGTGTGCACCGCCCCCTCAGTGCGCACCGCCCCCTCAATGCGCACCATCCTCCCATGCACACTGCCCCCCTACACCATCTTCCTATGCACACCATCTCCCCATGCAAATCATTTCCCCATGTGCAATACCCCCTGTGTGCAATAACTCCATACAAAATCCCCCATGCGCATCATCTTCATGTACATCACTCCCTTGCCCATCATTCCCCATGCACAGTACCTCCGTTCAACATCCCCCATGCATATCGTTCCCCATGTGCACCATCCCCATGCATACTGTCTCCCTTTATACAACACTCCCATGCGCACCATCAGCCATGTGCACCATCACCCCCTGTGCACCCTCCCTCCCAGTGCATCAGATGGATGTTGATCAGTCAGTCTTCAGTGTTAAGTAAAGGACAAAAGCACATTTCACCTCTTTTCAGCCTTTTTCAGGATTAAATTTCTCAACATTAGTTTTTGGTGGGTGTTGATGTCACATAAGGAACACACTCCCCAAATTTCATGCTTCTATGTCTGGGGGTTGGGACAGAGCCTCCCTCAGTCAGGGATTCTGCAATGCAAAGTATAGGGAGGAAAATGTGTTGTGCCCCTTTTCACCCCCTTCCAGTTGGAATTTCCAAAAATCAGTTCTTAGGGGGTACCTCCATGACCCTCCCCAAATTTCACACTTCTAGGCCCAGCTATTTTGGCTGCCATTGATCAGTGAGACAGTCAGTGACTTTTCAGCTTTATATGTATATTTTAAAAAAATCCTACTATCTCCAGGTTTTGGAAACCAATTTTTCTGCAAAATGAATGTTATGGTAGTGCCTTTCAGTAGCCTTACTGCTAGGAATTCAGCAAGAATTCATATATTTCCATATATGATGGAAATCAAGTTTACATCATTAAATCCATCATTAAAAACAGCAGCAAAATGTGATAGTCTCTTGACCATTCTTGGGTTTTGACTTTCTGTTGTGTGCCTCTTGGCAAAGAGACTGTTGTTTAATTCTTCCCTGCCACGTTCTTGACATCAACCTCAAGAAACATCCAAGCAATGCCAGTTCCTTTGTTTTTCTCAGCTGCGAGGCTGACTAAATTGGAGGCACCTGTGCTGTTTTCCAGCTTCTGTCAGAGCTGTTACTACAGCTGGGTAATGGTGTAACTGTAGACATTCTTGCACAGAAATGTGTGGGTTAAGGGAACAAACAAAGCTGGTGCTCTCCTGCCACCAAGTTTTAAAACATTCAAGACACGATCCTCCCCTGTGTGTGCATCTTTGCTTTCCAGAGACTGCAGATTGAACAAGTACAGCACCAAGTTATTCCAAAATTATTCTCTTTGCCTGAGTTATCCTGCCCTAAATAAGTGTGTGTAAACTGGTGTATGGTTACCAGTTTACAGAAAAAGGCTGCAATCATAAAACACAGTCCTGGTTGGCCTGTGGGTGTCACAAAAGTTTTGTAAGGCACTTTATACCACTTATGGGGAGGAGGTTTGAAGGTTAAGCCACTGCAAAGACATGTACCAGCCTTGACACACCACAACGGGAACAGGGAGGTAGGTGAGCTGTGCTGGCCTAAATTGGCTAGGATTGCCCCACAATGACACAATGTGATCCTAAGCACTTTCACAGGCCAAAGTGGCTCGCTCATGAAGTCCATTGAGTCAACAATTTTGAATGGCATTCAGGTGAAGCAGGACACCAGGAGAGGAAGCCTTGCAAGTATTGTGTACCCACCCTATACCGACACGATTTGGAAGAGCAAAAAACAGCAGCTAAGGCCAATGCCAATTGGTCAAATGTTGTTTTCATTGTGAAGCCTATGATTGTGACTAATGTGACTAACCTCCTTTTAGGCTGACCCAGTCCCAGCACAAGTCCTGTGCTGGCCTGGTAGTGTCACAAAGTGCCGTAAAGCACTTCTGCGCCACTCCTGTGGGAAAGTTAGGCCAGTGCACAGACATGCTCTTGTCTCCCTACATCACCACAAGAACAGTTAATGTCATACCCATTCTTATTGGATTAAATAATATATATTTGGTGGCTTGCTGACTTCGTTCTTCCTTCGTGTTCAATATGTATTTGAAAAGGAAGGGTTAATTCATGCTTCAGAACAGGTGTATGGCCTCTACCTAATAGATAAGCAGGGTTAGGAGACTGTAAGTTCCACAACTGTGGACTAATTAGGTTTCTGGACATGAATCGCTTCAGAATTTCCACTTTGAGAATTTGTCTAATTGACTGAGGAAATAATTTGAAGTGGAAGAACATTTCTTTTCATTAGTGTTCAAATGAAGTGCAAATTATCGAACCTCCAAGTCTTCATATTTCCTAAAGATAAAAGCTGTAAAGAATGTTTTTGGTGGAAGTGGAATATGGTTTCATTTCCAAGTTGGAAACCATTTTTTTATATTTGAAAAAAGTATTGGTAACTTTTAGCATAAATTATGGGAAAGAAGTTGGTGGCTGCTTTAGCAGGCAATAGCAATCCTTTGAATAGTTTTCTCTTGTTTCTCAATGTCTGAATTCACTAACTCTGAAGTATTCACGCCTTGGTGCAGCCTTCTTAAAGAGACACATGCTAACGTATTTATGGCATTGCTGAATCTATAATTGCTGATTTTTTTCACTTTCTGTAGCTGCAGTTCTTTTTGTAGATAAAGGAAAGAGGAGGATCTGAGATGTTACCAAAATCCCAGGTGGGAACATAGTTTCTTTGTGACAATACATTGGAGATGCTGTACATCTCGGCTTGGTTGGCCCCACATTCCACAATTGCTAGAAATGCTACTGGTTGCCTCGTATATTTGGACAGTTAACTACTAAAGCTGTTGCTAGTTACATAAAACATAGCAATAGTGTAATAGCCAGTAAACAAAAGAAAACTAAAACAAAAAAGCTCAGAACTTCAGTATGGTCTAGTAGGACAGACCAGTTGGCAGAACTAGTGGAGGTCACAATTTTAAAAAGGCACAGCTAGCAGGGATTGAAAGAGATGTCACTGTACAACTCTACTGTTTTCTCTAAAACTTTAATCATCCCTAGCTCAATTGTTGTGACAAATTATTCCAACAAACATGACATTCCTTGATAACAAACATGAATGTCCTGACCACTTCAACACACAGGAAACCCTATCTTACCTAGAAGCTTTATTTTAACTAGATTTCCTTTCCATGAATAAAATTTAAATGAATTCTAACTAATATGGAAAGTGTGTTCCATTACTACTAAAATGATTTTGCATGAAAGAAATGGTTTGATTAAAAAAAATCCTGGTTATTTTTTTTTTGCTTGATCCATTTAAAAAGCTAATCGTAGCTTACAAATGAATTAATGGATATGCTTGTAAATTTGCAGAAACATTAATTCTATGCCTCCAGTCAGTATTTGAAAAGGATCTGTGTAGTAGTTGTCATGCATATAAAAAAGTTGAATTTTGCTTTTGGAAAGTATATGGCTGAAAATGCCTTTGTTGGACTGTACAGAATGTTTGCCCATTTTACTACTTCAATTGTGTGTGTATGTGTGAGAGAGAGAGAGAGAGAAAGAGAGATCCCCTGGTTTTTAAGGGAAAAAAACTTTATCAGTATCTTTTTCTCTCTTTGCTACAGCTTGTTTAGCAGAATCTTTTTGTTTTTGTTTTTACTACATTGTTGGATTGCATGGCTTGACACACATGAGCAATCCTAGCCAACTGGGGATCTCCAATCCTAGTCAAATGGAGGTCACAAAAGTCATAGTGAGGGTAGTAATGTTAGTAGTAATAGCACAATAGCAGTAATAGCACAATGACAATCCTTTTACACAGGACTGCAAATGCTGACAGATATCCTCCTTTTCAGTTTAGGTCTATTTCCATACAGTATAGCTGCTTGTCCCCCTATAAAATTTAGTCATTTAGTTATGCTTTAGTTATTCAGACATTCCAAAGATTCTTGTTCGATTAACCTAATGGCAGCTGCCTGTACTTCTTCCAACTGGATGCTAAAGCCCAAACAGGAGTTCAAAAATTGTACCAACTGGTTTCTTCCTCACATTTAAAAGTCAAGCATGAAGACCAGCCATTCCCAAACTTACTAGTGCCATGGGGACCTTCTTTTGTGGCAGCCTTTACTTCCCAGCTCATGAATGTCATGTGATCCAAGATACATTCTCAGGAAAGCCAGCGGAAGAAACTGCTGGGGGTGTCCATGGTATCCTGTGAAATTGCAATTACACCTTCACGTGTCACAGCACACAATTTGGGAACCACTGATGTAAACTGCTGAGACATAACCCCAAATCCAGAGTAACTACAGGAGCATGTAAGAGACTCTACATGCACCTGTAGTTACTGCACCACCTAGTGAAAACCTATGGGAAATTCATATTGGAATCCAGAGTAAGTTATTCTTACACAGGAGCAAGGACTCCCTGTAGTTACTCTGGATTTTGCCCATATACTAATTCCATAATATTTTCCTGTGGTGTGGCTCTTGTAGTGCTGCAGGATGGCGTATGTGTAAATATAGATGAGACCAGACCATTTAAACTATATGGACACTCCTTGATGTTTTAAAATGGTCTATAATTTTAATATTTTTTAGAGATGAAAGATCATGGAATTCTATGTTGGTAAAATCTTAGTTTTCAAAACTGTGATGAAATTGACAGGTCTTGTCTGGTACTGGGCTATGTCTAGTAGCATGTGAATGATGCTTGGCTGAACCTGATGAATTATGAATTATGAATTATTATTATTAATCCTACACGCAAAGCTATTGTGATCTCTAGTAAAGGAAAATAATATTTTTATTGGCTTTTTGTGATTCCACTGCTAATTATCTGCCAAATGTAGATTTACTGGTCCAGCCCAACTCCAGGGATCCATTGACTTGTCATAGTGTTGCATACGGTACCCTTGCCTGGGAGTCTGTGAATAGAGGATTGAAGTGTTGTTTCCTGTTGTGAGTATGTAGTCTGATGAGATAGATCTTGTCATTTGAACAAGGCATAATTACACACTCTGTTCTTTTTATGGCAGAGATTCAAACTCTGCATAAAACATTTCCTTTCAGCTTCTCTAAAAGTCAAAAAGTAGGCTTTTGATACTGTTGAGAATCATTTGAAATATGCCTGCCTAATATGGTGATCTGCAAACAAAACTAAACAGCATGTGTTATGAAGCCTACATGCGGGAAGCTGGGTCATCCTCTAAAATCTTGTTTATTTTCTTGTAGTTTTTGTATGACAAGTTAGAATCTGTTTGCCATATTCTCAGACAGGATATATTTGGTTTCCTCAGAAATTATAGCAGTTTGAAGAAAATTAAATGAATGATCTGGTAATTATTTCACAGATGAATAATTACCATAGTATGACAAGAGATATGAACCTTGACAATGCATTAAGTTTGAAGACTTCAGGGGTCAATATATAGAAAATGTTTTAGGCTTTTAAATGAGTAGCAGTTAGTGTAACATACTGACATTTTAAGAGAGACTGTGTATATGAGTCCACATGAGTCTATTTCATAAATTTGCACCAGATCTGTTATTTATTAGCAAGCATTTCTCAGACTGGTGGGTTGCAACCCACAGCCTAAGCAGACCTTCCTCTGGTCCTTTAAGGGGTAGACAACATGATCAGAATGATTGCATTACCTCTAAGGAAGGTGAACATTTTTTAAAAAAACGTACCCCTATCTGTGGCGGCCTTTGGGGGTATTCAAGGGGGGGGGAGAGAACAGGGCTCCCACACCCCTCAACACAGAAAAAATATGGCCAATACCCACTTCTAGGTTTCATTTGTAAAACCAGAAGTGGGTTGCAATCACATTTTTCAATAGTTTGAGGCATGGGAGGATTGCAGAGAGCAAAATGGGCTCGCTGCAACCCAAGGGCTGTCACAGACAGGGATAAGGTTTTTTGTTGTTCTTTTTTTAAATGCTGCTGTGTCTCAGGCAGGAGTGTGATCATTTCAATTCCATCATTGCTATTCCCCCACCTCTACCAAGACCTACCTTGGTTCTCAAATTCCCTGTGAGTTTGAGAACTACTGTGTTACACATTGCAGTCAAAATCAGGCCAGAGAATAGGACCACTGATGTCCTGATGGTAAGAGGCTTAAAATAATGTTCAAATTCATAGTAGTAGTTCACTTATCCAAATGAGAGTAATGGGATTCGGTCTTTGTTTTTAGTGTTAAATGTACTACGGCAATGCTAAAAAAAGCTTGCTCACTCAGAATTTAGCAGAAGCGAGCAAAGGTTGTAGTCAACACAAGGCAGTGTGCACACTGCAGACTGGAGATCCTATCTTTGGTTATACATCAGAGAGCCAGTTGCCTGGAAATACTAAAACATTAAAAGATATGTTGATGGAAACAACCAGGTTGTGGAAAAGTGTTATAATCTCCAAAATCCTTTTAACAGGAAAGTAAATTAGATACTGAACTTGATGCTGCTCTTATTTAAAGCTGGTGAAAGATTTACTACAGTTGTCAAAGGGAAGTAGGAAGAGGCCAGCTGATGATACACTGCAGCAGTAATGAATTACACAGAACGGACAAGGACCATCTCTTACATCTAATAACATGCACATTTATAACCTGCTGGGAACGATTTTGAATGGGCAACATGCACACTCCAATCTAATACAGCAGAACGAGAAAGTTTCAGCTGTGAATAATTTATGGGCAAAACAATTTTAAGCACAAAATTGGCTTCAGTTCTTTGGAGTAAGTTCTGTTTTAAGTTGATGATACAGACATTCAATTAAATGTTTCGGGTCCAACCAGGCCTGGCTGAAGTGAAAAAGGTGCCAGAAGCCATCTCCTTCTCTCTACTGCTGCCCCAACATATGTTCCCACTTCAGTTTTGAAGTGGAGGATGAAGGAATCATAGCTGCAGATACTGCCTTTGTGCATCTCTCCTCATTTCCAAGTGAGGAGGAGATGAGAGTGTGAAGATAGTGCTATGTTCCTGATCAGGACTATTAACCTGCTTTTGTCATCCAGGGTTTATCTGATGCATTTTCCTCACTCTGTTCTGGGGAAACAAACCTGGAGATCTTCCTCCTTTCCAATTCTGTAAGAAGGAAATTATATGTATTGGCATCCATCAGTCTCGAAAGATTGTGGTATCATGCTCAATGCTGTATGTGAAGCACAAAGGCCTGGGTAGATTAATATAGAGGATAGGCTGTTGCCCAAGCAGCAAATCCCCCCTCTCCATGCCATTGAAATAGTCCAGTGGAATGGCAGAGCCAATACAATTGGTTCCAGCTGCGTCGCAGAGCTGGCCGAAGGACAGGAGCTCACCCTGTCTTGTGGGTACCCGGGTCTCAAACCCTGGCCTGCTGGTTAACAGGCACAGTGTCTTAATCACTTGTGCCACCCACAGCCCAAGAAGGAAATATCAGGCAATTTATATAGTTAAAAACAAAACATGTCACTGAATATGTATCTGAGAGCAAATTCGAAGTCAAAGCAGTGCAATACAGCAGATCAGTACAAGGAAGCTGTAATATGGTGCATTACATTGAGGGAGGAACAGTGGCATAGCTAGGTGGTTGCAGGGGGTGCAGTTGCACCAGCTACAAGCTTTAGGGGGGCAACAAGCTGAGCTCGACACTAGTGGCTAAAATTGTGAAAAATGAGGTATGTATGAATGGAAATGCCATCATGTTAAATATTGTTGGAAAGTAATTTAATGCAGAATACAAGGAAACAAACTACATTGGACTATCTATATTCTATCAAAAGTTATAGTTAATTAACCAGAAAATGAAAACACAAATCCTATGGAACTAAAAGTAGACTTTTTTAACTCCAAACTTTCCCATAATACTGATTCCTCTGAGAGCCAAAGAGATGTAATTCTGATACTGTATGGAACAAATAAGGTGTTAATATGAATCGGGTCTTATTTCTATATACAGTGGCTCCTCACGTAACAAACACCTCACGTAAAGTATGTTCCACATAACAAACAAAAATTTCTCTAGGATTCTGCTTCACGTAACAAACTCTGCTTCACGTAACAAACAAACAAACTCATTGGCAGTTTGGGCAGACACAGTGGCCGGCAGCCCTTAGTAAAAGCGTCAGGCCTGCCTAGTGTGCCTGCCAATAGCGAAAGCAACACTTTGCGCTGTTCCTCGTGTGGCTGGGCGTCCACTGGGCAGAGGGAGAGAAGAGCAGTGGAGAAGAGGGAAGCAGCTCAGGGCTAGCCAGGAAGAGGGGAGAGAGAGGCTCAGGGTGGACAGAAGGAGAAAGTGGGGAGACACTTTGAAAGTGTCTTGGATTGCTGCCTCCTAACCATGTCTACACACAGAAGTAAGCTCCATTGTGTTAAATGGAGCTTACTCCCAGGAAAGTGTCTTTAGGACTACAGCCTAAGTAGACGTCATAGGATCATGCACATTGAATGCATGTTTTGAATTCAATTCCAGTGTTTTGTCATCATTTTTACATCCAGTTAATATTTTATATGAATATTTTTTGGGTTCTGGAACCAATTATCTGAGTTTCCGTTATTTCCTGTGGGAAAATCCGCTTCACTTAAAGAGCGTTTCACGTAACAAACATGCCTCTGGAACGAATTAAATTTGTTATGTGGGGCGCCACTGTACATATATCATTTACATATACATATATAATATACATTTATCATAATACAGTTTCCCATGCTAACTGGGTCTACAGACACTTCTAAGTGGTGCTTCTCTTATATTTAGCAGGGAAAGAATAATCATTCCTCTTTGCCCTTGCACAGTTTTCCTAATCAATAAGGGACACAATTTTCATTTTTTTGACTTAATTAAATTTGATTTTGTTTGTTGCAGGGGGCACAACAAAATCTTCTTTGACTCCAGATAGCAAATAGGTGCTTTACCTATGCCACTAGCAAACCAAATGAGTAGTGAAATGTTTAGAAGGAAGAGGCTGGTTTTTCCTAATTTTCTTTAAAAAAATATCTGGGATGACATAACTTTCACTTGTGACATCACCTCCGGGGCAACATTTTGAGCTTTGCACAGGTTACGTAATCATTAGCTACACCACTTCTTGGACTTCATTTTTCTGCCCACTCTGTCACTATTTCAAACCATAGATCAGGGGGTTGGGACAATAATGGGGCAACTGCAGGCTAGTTTACCTAAAGCAACCAATCATGCCTCATCATGGATGAGTCAGCCGAGATAAAGTATTAGGCCGCAGTCCTAACCCCCAGCTAGGCTGGCACAAGTCCCACGGATACAACATCATGCCTTTTGGATACATCATAATTATTTCTTGCAATTACATTAGGGAAGGAATTCCACTCCATGGAAGGGCAGTGTAAAACTTCATACAGGAAGTTTATCCAACTCCTTACTCCTGAATGAATTAGTGGTTGCTTCAGCTGATCAGTGCCAAAGCATATCACAAAAATTCCTTTTTGCATAACACAGTTTATAACTCCAAGAATTTTAAAAGCCGGTGAGGCACAGTGTGTCATTTTGCAGACTGTACTCATTGTTCCTTGACAATGTATGCTCCTGTTGAATAATTCCACCCATAATTATACTTTTGACCTGTGTGTCTGGAACAAAAGTTGGCTGACAATTTGTTTTCATTTCTTGGATTTTAATTTAAAAAAAACACAAAACCAAACCACAGGTGTTGTATTAGTTTCAAATCTTTCCAATCCTTCACTAACAATTTTAGCAATAGATCGTATAGTTCAAAGTTAAAGAATTCTGCATGTGACTGAATAATTCTTGCGTGAACACCATCTTACTCCATTGACTTGTTACTTCTTAATTTGCCAATTATTTTAAAAAATGCAGTCCTTCATAGTTTCTATTTGGTATAATTCTTCTTTTCTTCCTACAAATAATGGTTTGGACATCGGTGTTTGTTTCAATGTCTTTTTTCACTGAAGGCTGTGAAAATTCAGATACTTTCAAAGGGATTGTTTCAGCCTTTCTCAGAAATTTCTCCATCTTCCTTGCTATCTTTCTCTATGCAATAGTGATAGATTTGCTAGGTGACCTTGATCTTTCACTAATGGCCATGATTTAATAGTGCTATGTCTCCTCCAGATAGGTTTTCTTGACTTTTGAGTGATTGTCATAACTATCATTCATTTCACTATCATTCATTTCACTAATTGCAACATCCAAAGTTCTGTTTGTCAGGTAGGCATGGTGTACACATGACATTCTGTGCAATATATTGGAGACCTCTCAAGCATTAGTGGATTGACTGTGAAGGTTCCTTAGAGGAGAAAAATTAGCATCACATTTAGGTGATCTTTGTCCCCTATGGCACTCGTGTTTTAAAACTGAATAAGACCTGTAGGGGACAAAGATCACCTTAATGTGATGCTAATTTTACTCCTCTGGGGAACTTTCACAGCAGTGTAACTATCTCCTGTTACCATGCCACAATGAAAGACTAAAGAGACAGTCATGCTCAATATTTGGGCTCTGTGGCATTGGTACAGTTGCTTCAAAACTATATTGACAGCTTTAAAATATCCCAAACTGTGCCAGAACCTTGTTAACCTGATGTCAAGAATATTCAACTGAAATTTCAGTGTGTTGGCTAGGAACAGATGTGCTTCCAAAGTTTCAGTCAGTAGACTCTCTGGGAAAGCTGCTCATAGGAAGCATCTTGCACTATAAGTTCTGCCAACACTCATAATTTACCCAGTTCATTTTGATGTGCTGGGAATGCAAGACTGTCAGGGAAACCAACATTTGCTTGAACAGGCAGTGAGTCTTGCTTGTGCTGTATCCTGCACAAGTTTGGGATTTCTGCTACACTACCATGGGACAAGGGGGAATCCTCTCCCCTTACTTCAAGTAACATAGCAGCAGCCCCAATGATCTGATCAAAATGGTGGTGCAGATCCTGGAGCTGATCTGGGGATAGGGCTTGGATCTGGCACTAGTGCCAAATCCCAGCCCCACCTCCTGCTCTCCAGCTCCCTGGCCATAGACCCACCAGCTGCCTGTCCTCCCCACCCCAAAATGCCTGCCTCCTCTCCACCTTCTCCCTGACCCTCAGACCCTTATGCTGCTTGAGCTTGGCCAGTGCAATTTACTGGCATCCAGGGCCTGCAACAGCGCAGGTAGGCCACCACATCTCCCTGCTCCAGCCTCCCCTCCTCAGTGAGTTTTGCAGATGGGCTTTACTGCTCATTTGCAACACTGATGAGCAAGTGCAGAGACTTGTGCTGGCCCAAGTGGGTGCTGAGGACTGCACAAATGAAACAAATTGAGCACCATTCCTTAGAATATTCTTCTGTAGTCAGGATTATTTGACTGCAATCCTAAACACACTTTCCTGGGAGTAAGACCCATTGATCACAATGGGGCTTACTTTTGAGTAGACATGGTTAGGATTGTGCTGTTAGTGTCAGAAAGGAACTCTTCCTTCCTATTGCTATTCTTGCATGAAGTGTTAAAGAATCTACAGTAGTGGAAGGAATGGGAGGTTTCTCTATGTCTTTGGCATCTGGTACACTGCCACAGTGGTACTCCAAGTGCCAAAAACCCTGGAAAATGTAGTTTTCCAAGCCTACATGGTCCCTTTCCATGATGTGCCAAGTATCTGCATGGCAGATACTATCATGCAACTGCATTTCAGAGATGCTGGCACCTAGCATGCTGCTGTGTCAGCATTGCTTTTGGCACTTAAAATATCTGAGAAAAGTGGAAAGATTCTCAGTAGAAGTTGAAATGAAGTGCTTTGTTTTCCTCCTAATGAAGGGTGTGACACTCTTTGAACTGAATTCAGAACAAACTGAATTACACTGTGATATGCTGAATAGTCTGGTTTGCCAATCTCACCTTTATGCAATGCATTCCAAATTGTACTGTATTTTATTTATGGACCCCTTTATAAAACATCAGAGAAATATGTTTTTCTATGCATTCATTCCTATGAGAATATGTGTAGGCAGTGCCTTTGAACTCATCAAAAGCAGTGAATAAATCTGTTCTCTGGATTTATACCCATGTCGTTTCTTTCTTCTATATCTTGTAGGTGACAACATTGATTCAATTTTACAGGTGAAAAAAGCCTAGTTTCTCATCATGCTGTAACATTCCCCTGTCACTTCTTGACCATTATATACGTATCTGGATAACTCTTGAGACAATTATTCAGGTTCACTCAAAGCCTGTAGATGATGTTCACAGCATGCCCTTGATAGTTACAGCATGTTGCACATGCTTCTTTGCAACCTTCTGTTGTGTTTTGTAGTTCTTCAGTCCTTTGGTGAATAGAAGAAGAATCATGTACACTCAGCGATAGCCTTGAAAGATGCATTCACCTGTGTTTTTGACATTGCTTGTTGAAGTGCTAAATGAAGACGATGAGCATGACAGTGGATAAAGGTAGCTTTGGGATGGCTGTTTTTATTTTCTTCGGAATGCCTTTTATCTCCCAGCACATTACTTTGGCTTTAATATTGCTTTTGTTCAGATACTCTTCTTCCATTAGCCTAGGTGCTTGAGCAAAGCTGTAGCAATAGATGTGTTGTAAGAACATTAGAAAAGTCCTCCCACATAAAACCAAGGGTTCATCTAGCCTAACATTCAGTTTCTGACCTAGCAGCTCCGTTTGGAAGCTTCCCAACTGGAGAGAGTCATAGTTCTCTCCTACCATTACTCCCATGCAACTAGTATTCAGAGAAATACTGCAACTGAACTCGGAGGTAGGTATAGCTATAATAGCTCATTATTGTTGTTAATCATGGGGTGTAATCCTAAGCATGAAGTACTATTGTGTTCAATGTACCTTGGGCTGCAATCCTAAATCCCAGTTAGGCCGACATAAGCTCCAGCACAAGTCATGTGCTGACTTGGGGATGTCACAAAAGTGCTGAAGGCAAAACCTGGGAGAGTGTTAGGCCAGTGCTCAGACATGTGCTTGCCTCCCTACACCACCACGGGAATGGAAAGAATGAGTTGTGCTGGACTCGGTTAGGATTTGCATCCTTACTCTCAGAAAAGTATAGTTAGGATTGCAGCCCTATTCTCAATGAATGTGTCTAAATCCCCTTTAATTCCCTCCAATCTAATGTGTTCTTGGGTATGCGTACATGGGGGAAATCTATTGAATGTTCAGGGAACAAGAATTAGAATGAAAGGAAAAGGGAAATAAGAAAAATGTGCAACAGTAGATAGTCTTAATTGTAGGGATACAGCACATAACAGGGATGGACAATCCATGATCTTTTTTGTCTTGGATTTGAGTGAGTTTTCAGTTTAAGACCTGGTTTGAACCCGAGTAAACTGTAAAAACTGACTCTTATGACTGAGAGGGGGCATGTTTTGGGGTTTAATTTAATTCCTAAATGAGCACATGAGATTAGGGCTTGGTATAAACTGACCCTGGTATAAAATGTATTATTACATTTAAAGCAGCAGAACAAATTTCACCCCCACATGGATAGGTGCAAAATAAAGGAAAACAGCATTGGGTATGTACCTCCCTGGAGTGCAAGTGGGCATAGAACCTGACAGTATAGCTGTCATTGACCTAGAGCACTCATCACTGGTAACTAGAGTATGTACAATGATACTCCTTGCCTAAGCTGAACACCTTCCATATGCGCTGTCTCTGACGTATTCTTGGCATCACCTGGCGTGACAAAGTTTCAAATGACGCAGTCTTGGAACATGCTGGAATCTCTAGCATGTTCACACTTCTGAAACAGCGGCGTCTACGCTGGCTTGGGCATGTCGTGAGAATGGCTGATGGCCGGATTCCAAAAGATCTCCTATATGGAGAATTAGTGCAGGGAAAGTGCCCAAGAAGGAGACCACAGCTGCGATACAAGGACATCTGCAAGAGGGATCTAAAGGCCTTGGGAATGGACATCAACAACTGGGAAACCTTGACCTCCGATCGTTCAGCATGGAGGCAAAAGACCCAGCATGGCCTTCTCCAACTGGAAGAGACACTTGTTTGGCAGGCTGAAGCAAAGAGACAGAGCCGGAAGCAGCGAAACCTGGGGCCTGGGCAGGGGACGGAATTTATTTGTCCTCAGTGTGGAAGGGATTGCCACTCTCACATTGGCCTCTTTAGCCACACTAGATGTTGTTTCAGGACCTCCAGTCAGAGCACGATACCATAGTCTTTCGAGACTGAAGGATGCCAATGATGAATTCCTTTCCTATTCAGCCAACATGAACCTGCCAAAAGTGACCTAACACGTGACAACTACTCTAATACATCTCTCTGCAGGTCTTAGGCAATTTGGGGCAGGTGGAAAAACTGCCAGCAAAGGTGCAGTTCAAGCTAACTGCCTGAAAAAAGCTCCTACCCGGCCCCAAACAAGAGACCAGCTAATCTCATACTGACAAAGGAGAAGGTTGAAGCTGCAGGTGCAGCTGATGGCACAGAATGCTGTCACTCCATTCTCTGTTTAGGTTTACTTTTTGACTTTTACTCAGAAAAGATCTGAGTAAAAGAATGATTCCGATACTGAGTAAAATAATATTTCTGATACTCAAATTCATATGTAGAAATGTTGTCCTTCCAAAACTAGAGTAATCGCCTGCGATGGGGCTTGTAGGGCAGCACATCTGGTCTTGTAGCTACAAAGAAACTGTCTTGGGGATTGCAAATTCTCCTTTTGTGGTCTGTGCTCTGGAAATGATAGCAAGCTTTTCATTTCTCTGTAAAAATGGACAGTTACATTAGCTATTCTCTATCTGTAAAGTAAGTAATCATGGAGAATATTGCAGCCATTTTGACACAGGAAGATGCCAATGTTTTTAAAAACTGTAAATCTGACGCGTGAAACCCTTCCTGAAGTAGCTTGCGTATGACAACGGCATTAACTTTGCATAGAAGATTATCAGTTAATTTTTTCCTGCTCTGTGCTTAAATATGCAAAGCTCCTAAAAGACTATTTTTGCTTTAACCATCCCTGGGCACTTTTGTGTCCTAATTTATTCCACATTTCCAATTAGGCCACAAGTAGCTAAAAAGTAGCATTTATTTTTTCCCCTCTTTGTTTAGATGTAAAATTGAATCAGTCTTGAAGCTTCCAACTGCTGCATGCTGCAATTTTGACAGAGGACTTTTTTTCTCCAATGTTTAAAACAGCTAATGTGAAACAACAGCTTAGGAAGTAGAATTGTTTTGAAGTAAATAAGTCTTGTGAAAACTTCTTAAATAAAGTTGCGGGGGGGGGGGGGGGTGGCTGCAAGAACCAAAAAAGCTTTGCACAGAAACCTGTGATGTTGCACTGGCATTATGATCAAGGACAGGACAGGATATTTTACAGCCCAAGATAGCTGCCATCTGCTAGTATTTTTCAAAACTATTCCACACTATTAAAGTAATACACTATGGGTGAGTCTGTTGCCCTCAGTACAAAATGGGGAGTTGATACCATGCCAATTGCATGATGTTAACTTATGCATTGAATGTATAGCAATAAATTGTTAGAACTGGTTGTTGGTTGCTTTTCCAGGAAAGAATTTAGTAAGGCAGTAGACTATTATTTCCATTTAGTTTGGACATGAAACTAACCTTTTCAAGGAGTATGTGAACTATGTTGGATCGAGTTCTGTTTGATGATGATCATTTATGACTCAGTGATAGGAGGAAGAAGCCCACAACATTATGGGCACAATCCAGAGTAACTACGTGGAGTCCTTGCTCCGGTGTAAGAACAATTTGCTCTGGATTGCAATATGAATTTCTCATAGGTTTTCACTAGGTAGTGCAGCAACTATGGGTACACATAAAGTCTCTTACGTGCTCCCGTAGTTACTCTGGATTGTACGGTATGTTAGATGTAGGTTAACAAGGTACAGTGGCTGAGTTGGTTAAGACACCTTGCCTGTCATCTGGCAGCAGGGTGACCAGACAAAAAACCTGGAATTCCTGAGCGGCAACCCCAAAATTCCTGATTGAAGGCCCAAATTCCTATCTGTCCAAGCCAAAATTCCTGAGAAAATTCCTAGCCACTTTAAAAAAATTTGCAGGACACCCAAAAATATAGGACATAATGTAGGACATGCTAAAACAAAGCAAAATTACTTGTATTGCTTTCCTGTACTTAATTTCAACCATTAGAGTCAATGGGGCTTACTCCCAGGAAAGTGTGGATGGGAGGGCGACTTTAATTGCCCAGCTCTCTGCTTGTCTACTCAGAAGTAAGCCTGAGGCTGCAACCCTTTGCATATGTACCTGGGAGTAAGCCCCATTGGTCATCATGGGACTTACTTCTGTGTAAGCAGGCTGTGGATTGGGTACTGGGGCGGCAGCCCTCTGCACTTACCTGGGAGTAAGCCCCATTGGCCATCATGGGGAAATGTGCTCCTGGGAAAAAATAAAATGTATGAGAAGGCTGCATGCTGCCTGCTTATAAGAAAAAGGAGGACAATGAGAACTTTTTCCCAGGCAGAAGAGTGAAAAGAGGACATGTCCTGGAAATATTGTGGTCTTGGAAAAAAGTATGGATGATAAGAAGACTCCATGTTGCCTGCTCTTAAGGAAAAGGAGGAGAGTGAAGATTTTTCCCCAGGACACAAGAGTAAAAAGAGGATCTGTCCTGGGAAAAGAGGACATATGGTCACAGTAATTTCCTGGTAGTAAGTCCATTGACCATGCTGGCAGCTGACAAGGAAAAGCAGGGCAATGTATCTTTTTCAACACCAAGATACAAGGCTAAAAAAGAGGACCTGTCCTGGGAAAAGTAGACATATGGTCACTCAGTCTAATGTTCCAATCCTATCCACACCTACCTGGGAGTAAGCTCCATTGACTAGGATGGGACTTGCTTCTGAGAAGGCATGCAGAGGATTCGGGCTTTGAGGCCCCCAGTGAATGGAGAGAGAAGAGCAGCCACTCAAGTTTCTCCCTCCCACCTCAGGAATTTTTAGTATTGCAACACAATAGGAGGAAAAGGGAGGGTCATTTGCATAGACCATCTTTGCAAAAACAAGAAAATACCTCCTCAAAACTTGCTAGAAATAAGGTTTTTAAGCAAAATCAGATGTTTAGCAGAGAGGGGCTTCCTTCCAAGCCATCAAAGCAGAAATTGTTTTTCACCCTGACTGTAAAATATACAGCTGTTTTAGACAACCACCTACTTAAGCTTGGGGGAATTTAGGCTCTTAATGGGAGCCTGTTTGAATGATGGCTTTTGCACATGGTTAGCAAAGTGATTAGGGGGAGGGATCGAGGAGGGGGAGGAGGAATGGAGAGAAACCTGTGCCTGCCAGGGAACTCCTGGCTGTTTGACCTGCATATAATCCCTGGCGAAGAGGTGGTGTGCGTGCAAATGGCCCAGCGCTGTTTTTCCAGATACCTGCCAGGGGTTTCCTAATGTGCCACACCCCCTGCTGTTTACCGGATATGTCTGGGGGTTTTCAGATGTCTGGATACCCTGTCTGGCAGGCCAGAGTTCAAGACCCAAGTACTGCAAGATGGAGTGAGCTCCTGTCCTTAGCCCATCTCCTGCCAACTTAGCAGTTTGAAATCATGTAAATGCAAGTAGATAAATAAGTACCACTTTGTGGGAAGGTAAACAGCTTTCCATACAGTCATGCTGGCCCATGTGACCACAGAGGAGTTTTCAGACAGCGCTGGCTCTTGGCTTTGAATTAGGGATGAGTGCTGCACCCAATAGCTGTGACTAGAACCTGTACAGGCAACAGGGCAAACTGCAGTCCGTAACAGATGGCGGGGACCTTTACATTACAGTGGTGCCTCACATAAAGAGCTTAATTCGTTCCAGAGGCATACTCTTTAAGTGAAACGCTCTTTAAGTGAAGCAAATTTTCCCATAGGAAACAATGGAAACTCAGACGATTGGTTCCACAACTCCAAAAATATTCATATAAAAATATTAACTATGTAAAAATGATGACAAAACACTGTAATTGAATTCAAAACATGCTTTCAATGTGCATGATTCTATGAAGTCTACTTAGGCTGCAATCCTAAAGACACTTTCCTGGGAGTAAGCCCTATTTAACACAGTGGGACTTTCTTCTCGGTAGACATGGTTAGGAGGCTGCAATCAAAGACACTTTCCTGGGAGTAAGCCCCATTTAATATAATGGGGCTTACTTCTGAGTGAACATGGTTAGGAGGCTGCAGACAAAGACACTTTCCTTGAAGGCTTACGTGGGTTGCTGCTGGAGGTTCAATGTGGCCAGTGGGGGCACTTGAGGCAGTTAGGGGCAGCTGCCTCTGGCACCCCCAGGCAACTGCCCCCAAGTTGGGGCAGTTTGAGGCAGCAGTGCTTGCTGGCAGCCCTTTTAAACAGTCTCCGTGTGGAGCATCAGGGCTGCATAAGTGCTTGTTAAGTGAAGCGGACCTTGTTATGCAAAGCAAGATTTCTTGGAAATTTAGACTTGTTATGTGAAATGCTTGTTAGGCACTTGTTATGAGAGGTACCACTGTACTTCTAGGTCAACAAGCTGGAAATGTAAATCTGGACAAGACAGAGAATGGTAGTAGAAAAATTTGAGGTTCTTAGTGTGCATGAACCCCTTTCTATTGTAATTTGTTTCTCTGTCAGAAAAGGTGCATGTTTATTGTCTTGGGGCTGATAATATATTAGGAGATAACGGGAGTGGTATGGAATGCTTTCAAAATTTGTTATAAAGATTTCTTGTGTTAAGATATTAATCAGAGAAAGGAATTGTAAAGACAAATGACACAGAAGAGCATAATGGTTTTTAGTAGTGCACACTTGATTACGGTACATTTTCTGTTAAAGAAATTCCCCAATTCCTCAAAAAGATAAAATCCATCTTTATTTTTGGGCTTGAACAAAATATAATCCTCTGAACCTACTTTTCTATGAATGTCCAGTCCGGTCTGGACAGCAGATTGCCTTTTCCCTTCCAGGCACAACTGCCACATGGAGATGCTGTTAACAAATTAGCAATCCCTGCATAATCTAGAATAGTTAAAATCCTCTTTAGATATTAAGATATCACAGACAGCCAAAGCATGATGTGGACAATTGGGGGCAGGTTGGAGTAGGAGTTACACCCCCAACCCAGACCGGCTCAGAGGGGACATCTCCTGGCCCACATAGCATCTTCAATGCTTGTCTGAATAGTTCCTCAAATGCAGTATGGAATCTGCAAGACCCCATGTTTGTTGTTAGATGGCTTAATAGGGTTAGAGAACTTGGCATCTTAGGAGGCAAAGCCACCTTCTTTTATTGCAGTTTGCCACTGAGTTTTTGCAGAGCTGATTCAGGAATTCCAGATTATTTTTTAAAAGAGTACATTTTGTATTCTTAAATCAGAAAGACAAATCCATTCTGGGCACTAATCCTTTCTTGGCCCTCGGATATCGCCCTGCTGTGCATTAGTTCAAGTTCACAACTCATTCATTATTGCCTAGCCTTTAATTTGCATTGTAACTCCAGGATATGAGAGAGCCATTGGAATGCTTGAAAGGCCTTCTGCCCTCCAAAGCTGCAGATGAATTAATTATAAGCCATGGTGATGAGGGTGGAAAAAATAGAGAGTAAAGATAAAATCCAGGAGCAGGAACTAAATTTTCCACAGGAGAAAAGAAAATAGTAACCCCTTTAAAATCCTGTTTCTCTCCATGTTTTGAAATGTTATGCCTAATTTGAATAAAACCCTTTTCCACTGACTGTGTTTGAACATTTAAAATGTAGTCATGCATTGGGAATAATGTTTCAAGCAAAGCATGGAGGGCGATCATCACCCATTGAGTTCTAGGAAAAGTTCCACAGCGTTTCATAAGGCAATTTCAATGGCATTTATACCATTATTAGAAAGTATAAAAATAAAATAACGGCACCATTACATAAAGGAGCTCTGTATTAATGTTTCCCATGAGGTCTCCATGTTAAATGACTTCCAAGTATCATTGTTCCATCAATATACTTAGTAGTCTTGGAGGTTCTTGCTTACTTGTTATTTATCACAGTGTTATGGCAACTATTTGTTTAATATTATTCAGCATTTGTGATGCATACTCTGAGGTGGGAGAGGTGTGTTTTTCTCTTGGGCATTCTTTGATAGGTGTTTTTCCAGGTTTGAACATTTTCTTTTTTGAAATAAAAACATGAACTCAATCCTATGCCTTTCTACTCAGAAGTAAATCCCATTATATTCATGGTCCTTACTCTCAAGAAAGTGAGGATAGGATTTCAGCCCCTTAATGGTATTCTCAAATCCAAGATGATTATTACAACTCCATAGACGTCAATGGGTTATTATAATAAAAGTTGGACAAGAATGAAGTCCCTCCCACCACCCCACTTATCTGGATGTGGCATCTGCAGCAAAAGCTGTGATATAGCCAGTCTCTTTTTATACCCCGTTTTAGATATCTGGAGCAATATGGGTACCCTGTAAAGACTACCCTTGTCAGAGTTCCTAATGCCTAGGCTCTGTTGAAACATATTTATTTATTTAGCATATGGAAAATACATGGACTTAGGGTAAATCAGATGTTAATGTCCAGTCCACCCAGCCATTCAAGGATAGAGTGGTCTATATAGGAAAAAAAATCAGACACTTGGCCAATGAAAGCTCCTAACGGACATCTCGATACAATGTGATGAATATTTTGCAATGAGCACCACAGTCACATTGGGGAGAGGGGGGCTAGATACAAGGCTCTACTTAAACAGTGAGTCCTGGAATACACAGTTTAGGGTACAGATTCTGCTTAGAGTTGACCAGTGCTGGAGAGGTAGGCCAAAACCTGGCACTTTAATGTCATCAAGCCCATTTAGCTTTCCATTGCTGTTGAACGTTGCTTTCTATGTTAAAACACAATTTGAAGCCAATGGAATGGGACATTTCTTTCCTGCGGCCTCTGTAGTTATGTGTAGGAGAGGATACATGTTGTAGCATGTGGCCAGGTAAGAGCTGGGGTGGGGTAGGACTTTGGTTTCATTCCTCTCTTGGTGATTTAAATGCGGTTAGGCTGTGACGAGGTCTTAAATCAGCTTCCAATTGCTTTCAGAAATAACTGAGCTAATAAATGACTTCTTAGAAGTCTAAGAAGCATAAGACTTCTTAGAAATTGCTAATTGAGTCCAGTTATGAATCAAGTTTAGGGATGGGTTGATGCTACCTGTTATTCTGCCTCCGTGCCTACCTCATCATTTTACTCACAGAAGTGCACTTTAGCAAGTTCAATCCAGTAGGTCTGGCCCTAGAGAGCTTCTAAATCAGCAGCCAGAATAGCTAGTTCGAGAAGGTTTTTTTTCTGAAAAGTGGAGTTATGCTTGGATTTTATAGCTTTTTTGATGCAGTGGTTGAATACAGTTGTCTGTCTTTGCAGTATAACTTTCCTGAGGAAACTAGGAAACAAGAGTTGGCTAACTCAGTGTCTTCCAGAAACCTAAAATAGCAGACGACTGCTATACTTAGCATGGCCCTTCCTACTAAACAGTGTGAGAATTGCAGCTCCCTATGGATCTTGCCTTATATTCAATCACAGCATTCATTGCTGCTAGATCGTATTTACCATATAAAGTATGGCAAAGTACTTGCATGGTAATTACAATATAATTCTGGAGTAAATATATCAATCATTAGCACAGTGGGTAATTTAATAATGGCTACTGAGTTGGCAGACTTTGGCAGTCAGTGATCGTTAACAAATGCAGGTTTTAAAATGGACTGGGTAGCTGTTGCTTTTCTAGGCCATGGATGGCATACTCATCCTATTTAACACTACAGCATAAAAACATAAGAAAAGCCCTCTTGGATTAAATCAAAGTTTTTTTATTCATCAGCTTTTTCCTTCCCACAATTATCAAGCAGATGTTTCTGGGGAAGCTGAGAAGGGAGAAATGTTTCATGACATTTCCTATCCTTGCTTCCCAAAGTATATATGCTGCCTCTTAAAGTGGAGGTTCAATACTGTCATCATTGCTAACAGACTCCATGAAAGTTTGTAATAACATTTTACAGTGATCTAAATTGGTGATTAATATCATATCCATAACACTTTGGAAGAACAGGAATATACAGTATTATAAAATTTTGGTGTTGTATTATCTGATCCATGATGTCATGCTATTCATCATGGATCCACCATTCAATCCAAGCTTGGATTCTAGGATTTAGTACAGGTGAATTAGGATTTAGTACAGGTGAATTAGGATTTTAGATGATTAGAATTGTAGTGTTCCGATACTAATTCTTCCCATTGTGGCAAGAAATTTCAGACTATCTGTATTTGATGTTTTAATAAATGCACATCTTCCCTCAAACATTCCCTTTCTGTGTGTGAACGGTGTGCCTTTTTAGCACAGTGCATATCGTTATAGGTCAACTCTCACAACCCATCACATTTTATTGAAGCTAGAATTTTCCAGCAAATTCAACTTTTCTCAGGTGGCTGTTCTCAGAGAGCACAAGTTCCTGGATCACATAACCCGAGCTGAGTTTCCTTGAGTGCTGGGCTTTTTATTTGGTTGCAAGAGCCATAGATTCAGTCATTCTGTTTAAATAATTTATCTTGAGGACTCCAAGTCTCGCCTTGTGCTCTGAGGGGCCGGCGTGTTGCCTGGATTGAATTCTGAACGTGTCACGAGGAGAACAAAGGATTTTTCATATTTTGCTCACATTGCCAGCTCTCGGTGATGTGGGTCTTCTCCAGATACTGACACATTCATTTTCTCTACCTCACTGTCTGCTTCATGGCCATAAAGTAGCAGCCTGTCAAAGTGGCAAGAAACAGAAGCTGCTGGTCTGCTTATATTGCTCTACTTAGGTCACAGGAAAGTAGGGACACAATGCCTTTTTGCTGCTGATGTCTTGGCGGTTTGTCTTTCTTGACACTATCAACTTCACTAGCAAGGCCTGGAAAAGGCCTAGGATAGGGTTTCCATATGTCCCGAAAACAGGGATAATCCCAATTTCGGAGGATTGTGTTCACATACTGGCATGCGTGACAGAGTGTCCTGTCCTGGTTTTATGGAAGAGAATTATGGCAACCCTAGCCTAGGACAAACTTCAACATTTGCCAGCAAGAAATCCTGCTGACATCTTCCCTCCCTTCTCCTCATTCTCTCATCCCGTTTGCCGCAGTGCTCTTTTTTCCTAAGATGGATGGGTTCATGGGAATGCCTGTTCAGGAGCTTAGTTGGCAGGCTAATGTGGGACTGGGAAGCTTTGATGGTATTAATTAAAATCATTAATATTGTATTAGCTCATTATTTTTAATGTTAGGCCTAAAGTAATAGTTAATGATGCTGCAAAGTACACTAATAAAATTGCTTGTAGTAATTAAGAGAGAAGTAAGGAGACTCTCATGGGTAATCAGTCATATACGGTTACAAATGCATTCAGGCTTGATCAGATATTGATCAAGAGTATATCTTCTTCTTGCCATTCCAATCATTTAATACTTAAGTCATGACTTGACAGTTCCATATTAGAATGTCCTTCAAATATGTAACTGGGGAAAAGATCAATGTAGGAAAAAAGATGTTTAGAAGGAGTTTGGCAAAATAGTTCCCACCTGCCCTGAATGTAGAGAGGGCTTAGCTTGGAATGAAGTTGGGAGTACTTGTATTCAACTCATATTTAATATTTTGGAGGGATCAGAAATGAAAGAATGGGCAGCCCATACTCTACAGGGTTTATATGTTTCTGCTGGGTGCAGCAACACTAAAACTACTGATTCATCTGCTGACTTCATTAGCTGCTGGGGATCTTGCGGGAAGCCCCTCACATTGGTCCAGTGCTGGGTGACCTCTCCATTTCGGGTGCTACAGAATTTGAAATTTTGTGCCTTGAACGAATGAAGCTGAAATACTATACACACTTTGCTGGGAGTCAATCCCACAGAACACAATGGAACTTACCTCTAAGTAGATGTGCTTAGGATTGCACCCTGAGTCACTTAAATATTGTAAGCAAACTGAGTCACTTAAGTATTGTAAGCAAACCATTTCTTTACAAATGATAAAATGGCTTCCCTTATCTCAAAAATTAGATGTACAAAGTGCTGCATGATAAAATAACCATCCTTTAGTTCACAAATCTGCAGTGTTGTAGCACAAATGTCTGTGTCCCTTGTAAAAAAAATGTTTCACAGTGAGGAACTTTTTGGGTCATGAACTCTTAATGCATTGTGCAATTGTTAAAAGAAGAATACAGTATAACGGTACACCCTTGAGAGAGACTGCATTTATTGAATATTCAAATCTTGCTGTGTTTAGGAATCACTTATTGTTGTTTATGGATTCATTAGATGTCAGTGCTGGCTGGTTTTATAAGGGCAAGTTTTTAGGTGAAGGGCAAGAAGGATAATTGAAAATGTAATATTGTTAGAATGGAGGACAATCCTTTGGTCGAAAGGACATTTGATTTCCCAACCTTGCTTCCAAAGCACAGGTTGGTATATTTTTAATGTTAACTCTAGCCTTAAAATGCCCTCCTTTTTCTTTGCATTTTCTTTTGTTTTAATTTAAGTTTGATTGAAATGCAAATAAGAGGGATGTTCTCCTAGATAATCCTCTTAGAGCACACTTCTAACCATGTCTACTCAGATGTAAGCCCCATTGTGTCCAATGGGTCTTACTCCCAGGAAAGTGTCTTTAGGATTGCAGCCTTAGACTACTTATGATATTTTAGAATAAATCTAGAACTGTTCCCCATCAGCTGAATCAAATAGAGAATATCTGGCTTATTGTACCACCTACTTAGTGCTGAGAAAGGGGGAAGCATTTATCAGTAATCTGGAATTCAAAGGTTCATCTATTTCTTTGTGACACAGTTTTGGGGGAAACTTGACACCTACCTTTTTGAACATCACTTATGCAAAGATAAATAGATTTCCCTCATTCCATTGGATGGTTCTGTGGTTTCACAATGCCTTATTAAAAGAGAATTTTGGAATTGGATCCTGGAAATCATCTAGTCTGAGCCCCCTGTTTCATTATTTTACAATTCCCAAATTCCATATAAACTAGGAAAATTTCTAAAATTTAAATTCTGAAAATGGATCAGGTGCAGTCCGCTCCTTCAATTGATTTGTGACTCTCTGTCCTCACTCCCTATTCTAGGCTGTTGTTGTGCATTGATAAAATACTGTATGTCAATCTCGATGCAATTATAGAAGCCTAATATAATGTAAGGTCTAGTTATATTGTATATTGATTGTATATCGTAGTACTGATGCAAACGTAGACCTTTTCACACAGGTAAACACTGCACTAAAATAATCTTGGCACAAGCAATAGTACCATCAAACAAGTTACTGACTTATAAAAACTGACCTGCAATCTGTTATGCACTTTCTTCTGAGTAAGCCCTATTGAACACAGTGGTATTTATTACTGAGTAGATCTGCATAGGATTGCACTGTGAATCACTTACCCACATTGTGTGTTCAGGATGAAGAATATTTATTTTGGAAGCATTTTTTCCATTCATGTTTCTTTGGGAGTATCTGAAATATGCTGTTGGAGGAGGCAAAATCTTGAATAAAACAGAATTTTCTTTTTTGATTTTCTGTCCCTGAACTTGAGTTAAAACTTTTCAGAAGCATGTGGCTTGATTTATGTGCCTTCACGCTGAGGTCCACAGAAGAATAATTTCTGCCTTTTTATGTCTCTTCTGTGACTAGAAATAAAACCATCATTTCAAAATGCCAAAAAAGTGAATCCTGAACCACCGGGAATGCAAAGGGAAGCATGTTTTATTTTTAAGCCTATTTAACACTGTGGTGAATTGGGGGTAATTGGCAGTATCTTTTTTAACTATTGAGCAGGCTTTGACATCAGGAAGAGGGATGGGGGACGTCTGGATTTCAAAAGTGCTGTCTGAGCATGTTGGGAACAAGCTTAATATTCATCGAACTGACAGCAAAGTCACACATTAAGATAGCACAAAGTAAACAAGAAAGCTGACCTCGACTTTCTTGTTTAGTGCTGCTTCAGGATCAATGACTCAATAGCAATAAGCTTGGTGAAAAACAGCTGTAAGTTCTGAACTTTGGTAATGATACACCAGCAAAGATAAGTGCAGCTAATGACATGTCTTCCTTTGTGTGTGGCCAGCACTTATTGTAATGTTTACAATATTACAAATTGATTTCACTGTGTCTACAGTAATTTTTCATTCATAGTTGTAGATTTTGACCAGTGCCAATGACTGAGTTCACTAGTAGTGTTTTGATGAAGGACTTTAAGCAGTGTTGAAAACTACTTAATTTTCCTTTCTGTACTGTATCCAGTTCTGGTCACTGCGTCTCAAAAAGGATATAGAGGAAATGGAGAAGGTTCAGAGAGAGCGACTAAAATGATTGATGGTTTGGGACACTTTCTGTATCAGGAAAGGCTACAATGTTTGGGGCTCTTCAGTCTAGAAAAGAGGAGCTTGAGGGAGACATGATTGAAACATACAAAATTATGCAAAGGATGGACAGAGTGGACAGAGAGATGCTCTTTACCCTTTCATATAACACCAGATCTAGGGGACATCCACTAAAATTGAATGTTGGGAAGGTTAGGACAAACAAAAAAAATTATTAACCAAAGTGTAGTTGGTCTGTGGAACTCCCTCCCAAAGGATGTGGTGATGGCATCTGGCCTCAATGCCTTTAAGAAGGATTTGGACAAATTCCTAGAGGAAAGGACCATCACAGGTTACAAGTCATGAGGGGTATGTGAAGAGGTGGATGAACTCAAAATGCCAAATGCAGGGTGGGGGGGGCGCCTGGATGCTGGTGTCTTGTGTGCTCCCTGAGACATCTGGAGGGCCGCTGTGTGATACAGGAAGCTGGACTAGATGGGCTTTTGGCCTGATCCAGTGGAGGCTCTTCTTACGTTCTTGTGAATTAGGGGAAATGAAGCTTACTGCAGGATAGGTGGAAAATCTGCTAATGGAATTTGAATTTTTTATTCATTCCGAATTTTCATTTTACATTTTTTCTTTTTTTCTTTTTTCAATTTTTTTATTTACAATTTTCATTTCATTTATTTATTTGTAAATAAAGCCTAGATGCTCTAAGGGCTTGACAATATGCTCTCTGTATGCATTATCTTCAGAACGTTTTGTAAACCATTCACAAAGAAGCACTTTTTTCGAAGACATTTGCTACACAGCCAAATTAAAAGTGTATGTATGTGTAGGGAGGAGGAAATTAGAATGTCATAATCAACTAATTCTATTAACAGTCCTGGCAGCTGCTAGATGAGGAGGAAACCCTAGCAAAACCCTTGTTTATTTTTCAAGAATTATTGCAATGCTTTCTAGTTTACTACAATATATATAATAAATGTACAGTATTTTAGTGTTTTGTCATGGTCTGCACAGCTGCTCTTCAAAAGATTCTCATTCTTTAAACTGATTGCTTATTTGATATAATAGCACACCCTTCTTGGCCCTTCACCACACCAACATCTGTGTGTTCTTTATTCCTTTGCTTCCTTTTCCAGTGCTTCAGCTGCACACGCCATTCACTGAATTGCAGATTTGCAATCCAATTATATGCGTACATATAGTACAGATCTTAATGGGATTTGTTCCTCCAGAAGTATGCAAAGGACTTTAACTTGGGTTAACTCCTAGCTCATATGCTTATTACTAGATGTTTACAAGATTCAGCGATGTTTTTCATATATGAAACAGCCATTGCAGGAGCAAAAAGAGAGACATGCTTGAATCATGCTTGAATCCTCATTGATTTAAATACCTTTTAATTTACTTTAAACATTCTACTCTGAAACTTGGACCATTTACTGTACATGTATTGGAACTGGCCTTGGATATTGAAGCCATCTTTTGCTCACAAAAGAGACAGGTACATTTGGGCAGGCCAAGCTCTCTGTATTTGACGATTTGAAGATGAAATATATGAAGTTTAAGTAGCAAGCAATAAATCAGTGATTTATTATATAAATCATGTATTTATATACCAAGTCAATGAATAACTGCTTTTGCCGGATGGTCATTGGGTGACTAGCAAACTTTTGTGAGATTTCCTGTTGGCTGGATTTGCTCCTATGGAGAGGACAAACCAATATGGTGCATGGAAGGCTGTTTTCAGAATGGGACTGCTATAGCCATGCAGGAAATTTGTAGCAGGGCTTCCTCTCTACCTTGGGGAGATTTGATCCAGGTTGTAGCTCAAGTAGGAGAGGTAAGATTTTTAAATATAGATTAAGGGAGAGTATCCTTTAGGAACACCTTTAGGTGTCATGAACCTTTTGTATGATGATAATTAAAAGAGCTGTGAAAATGAAATGGAACATTTGGTCTGACCTGTGAATTTCACTGGTTCCATCTCATCGGTTCTAAACGTGGTCTACCCTGGAACTGTGGTCTGGTCACAGAGCTTGGGAATGCAGTGGACTGGGAGAGCCCATTGCCTTGCACATGGACTTGGAAGTGTCGTGGGTTTTCCTTTGATTTGTTTCACGTTTTTGGTTAGCTCCTCTGCTATACAGAAGAGCTATAGGTTATCACTTATGTCTGGGAAAATGGAGAGGGCCACTCCTCCTTGGTATTTTTTGCATGCTACCCTGCATGCTGTCCAGTTTCCTGGATGCAAAGATTGTGCCACGCTATAAGCACGAGAAGGGGAATTCCCTGATAAAACAAAATTTCTCCATTTCATATTCACACATCTTTTAATTATTATGCTAATTGCTTTTACTTTATGGCTAATTAATGCTGCTCTGTTCCTAACCTATCTTTTCTTAGCAACAGCAAACAGGGAATCACTCTGTGCATGGGTAAATGTGGCCCACTTGAATTTTAGCAGAGAGGTTAGCTGGCTGCCTCTGCTCCAGAAAGGTGAGCAGGGAGGGAAATAAAAGGAATTTTGATTTCTTATGGAAGTATGCAAGACTCTTGTGTTTAGGTCTGTTCTGAGACAAAATGACAGCAGAGTTTGTGTTGCTGTGATTTGTTGGGGGGAAAGGGTGAGTCGCTGGGATGTCGGCTATTAATTAGATGCAAGAAACTTGGCAAACGGAATGATCTGAAATGTAAACCAGCCTTGTGGAATGAAGAGGATGTAGAGGGAATGTGGGTGGGAGGAGGAGGAAATATGATAATGCAATGCACAGACGGGCTTTGATCATAGGTATAATTCAAAGCAGTCTAGTCTTGCTGCCAGTAGCATTAGATAAAAGTGCCATATTCCCTGGGTGGATTTTACTGGCACTGCAAAGTAATTAGCTTTTGCCTGTTTGTAAAGTGAACATAAACAGGTACTGGGAAAAAAAATCCCATTTTCCCTTCTGGATTAATTAAAGACACGTCTGCCAAAGGGATCAACAGTGGTAGGAGGTTGAACAGTTTTATTATTATTTTTTTAATTTAGATATTTGCTAAAAATGGGACATCAGTTAATGATAGGCCGAACTTAGAAAGGATCGATATGTCGCCTCCATACCAGCACTTGGTTACTTAGGTTGCAGACTAGACTGGGAATAATCAAGAAGTCTTCATAGGCTTCAATCCTGTACAAACTAACCCAGTGGAGTAACTAAGTCATCTGGCACCCAGACCCATAAATTTTTTACATTCCTATATGACAAAATTATATAATTAATTTTCACCGGTATCAATTACTTAATAAAATATTAATATTTTCATATTTTATACTACCCTTTTATACCACCTCTCGGCGGTATGTAGCTCCTCCCTTTTTTGTCCTTACAACAACCCTGTGAAGTAGGTATGGCTGAGAGATAATAATCATAGACAATGTTAATAATGGCTAGAAAATATATGCAGTGAATATTTCCTCACAAGCAGCAGGTTAGTACCCTCTTATCACTCATATGTACAGTGGTGCCTCACTTAAAGAGCTTAATTCGTTCCGGAGGCATGCTCTTTAAGCAAAACGCTCTTTAAGTGAAGCGGATTTTCCCATAGGAAACAATGGAAACTCAGATGATTGGTTCCACAACCCCCAAAATATTCATATAAAAATATTAACTGGTTGTAAAAATGATGCTAAAACACTGGAACTGAATTCAAAACACTATAATATAATACAGACCACAATTACTGTAATAAAACACTATAATATTCTGTACAGCAAAAAAGAAAAGAAAAACCTTTATGGGCAAGGATGAATGGTTTTCACTAAGAGTCACTGGTGTCTTTCTGAGCAACTTTCACAAGGAAGCTCTCTCTGTGTGTGAGATCTATCTATGCAAATCTATGAGATCTATCTATGCAGGCAGTCTGCAACAGCAAAGGGGCCAGATCCTATGCTCTTTACTCAGAATCAAGCCCGTTTAATACACTTGGGCTTATTCACAGGAAAGGAAAAGTGCAGGCAGGGAAGGTAGTGGGGGTAGAGGGGTGATTGTAATGGGGTCCAGGTGGGGGGCTTCCTTGGGGGCAAGGGGTCTGTTTGAGGGGGCTGCAGAGGGGGTGCAGGAGAGTATTCCCTCCTACTGATGGAGGCTGCATTGGCTGGGCTGACCAAGTTCTCTAGCTGCAGAAGAAGAGCAGCCATTTTTGTTCCCCTGATGAAGAGGCTCTTCTGCTCCTCCTGCTGGTCTCTTCTATGTACTGCAGGGGGGAGAAAGTCCTGCTTCACTCCCTTTGCCCAGCCAATGCTGGGGAGAGACAGGGAGAAGGACAGGGAGCCCAGCCAATTATGCGAAAATATGCTCTTTAAGCAAAGCTAAACCACACAGAAATTTTTGCTCTTTAAGTGGAACACTCTCTATGCAAGGCGCTCATTAAGCAAGGTACCACTGTATATAGTACTCAGTGATATACTGTCCCAGCACCTGGAGCACAGGTCTTCATGCCTGGAAGAGGAAAAGGAGGACAGTGTAGATTTTTCCAGGTCACAAGGCTAAAAAAGAGGACGTCCTGGAAAAAGAAGACACGTGGTCACCCTCCACCGAATGAATTCTGTTTTATAGCCTGCCTGCAGCAACACTCCCTACAAATACAAAAAAAAAAATCATTTTCAGCCCTCCCGTTACCACTCAAACCCTTTTTTGGGGGGGAAGCCTCCACTTTTGCTGAATCAGGACCACCCTGGGGGACTTGCATTCCTTTGAACCTGACCTGAACTGGACACTAGGCATGGTTGCTTTCTTGCATGTAAACATGGCTGTGCAGTTTACTTCTACTTTCCATAGAGCTCAGTGCAGTGGAGTCTGGAGCAGGGACTTCCTTCTGGGGTGAATGGTGGGGCTGCATTCATTGGATTCCTCTTCCTCTTAGCCTGATCTAAGGCAAGTTGGCCTACTCACAAGTAAAGGCACCACATGGCTCCATTTCAATTTATATGGGTTCAATGCACTTAAAAGGGACATTTTCTGGGGTGATTTGGGGGCTGCATTCATTGAATCAGAACCATTCTTGAGTCCTTCCGTTCCTCTCAGCTTGCCCTTTCCAATGGACTATGATACATTCACCTACTTGTGGGTAAAGCTGTGATATGGGGCACTTTCCCATAGAGCTCAATGCATATTTTTCATTTTTAGTTTTTTTGGAAATATCCTTTGATCAGAAGGGGATATTCAGAAATGGATTTTTGCATTAGATTTTGTTCTTCAAGACGAATTCCAACAGTATATGACATGATGGGCTTTCTCCATTCCTTTATGTCATTATGATGTTGGTCACCCACCAAAGTGTCACCCCTCTAAGGGTGGTACCTGGGGTGGAGTGCCCCCTCTGTCCTCCTCTAGCTACACCACTGCACTAACCTGAAAGTATGTCCAGTTGAAATCAGTAGAGCTTACTTCTGCATCCACATGCATAGGATTGTGTTGTTACTCTCCTAAATAGTATATGTACCTTTATAAGGCTGCAATCCTAACTTAAGTTAGGCTAGCCTAAGCCTGGGCATAAGTCGTGTGGTAACTTGGGGGTGTCACAAAAGTGCTGTAAGACACTTCTGCACGACTCCTGGAGGAGGGCGAGGGCCATTGCACAGACATGTGCTTGCCTCCCTACATCACCATAAGAACTGAAAGACCAATGAGTTGTACCAGTCTAGGTTAGGTAAGGTTACATACCCTAAGGTATGTAAGAATGACTTTTGCTATTTGTGTTTTTAAAGCCCTTCTAACTGATGTACTTTGCATTAAAAGGGGTTATTAAAATGCCATTATTTGTATCTTTGCTGCCTTCTTGATATAGGGAAAATATTTTTTCACTGAATAGCAAATTACCATTGGCAGGGTGACCTAGATGAACAGGTTAAGTTTATCATAGAGTGGTTTAAAAAGCAGCACCTGCCTAAATTGCTTCTCCTATGCAGAAGTTAAAGGTAGAGGCACTCTGTCCTCCATTTTATCCAATGGTCCAGCCATTGGTCATCCCCCCCCCCACATGCATACTTTTTCCTCCACTGTGTACCAGGCAGAGCCCAGAACTTTGATTAATATTAAGTGCTAGAGATGAAACCAATCGGAGGCACGTCTGGGAATTCTGGAACCAAACTGGGAGGGGGGGGGGGAGTTTCTAGCATATAAATTGCAGGTGTTAATTTATGTATTGGTATCTCCTAAGACTTGTTGTAACATAAAAATTCCATAGTATCAGCCTGCTTCTCTCTTCCACTTCCCAAATTTTGGTGTTCTTAATATAGGTTAGAAGAGTTCCTTGCCTACCTGGCCTGTTTTGATGTGAACTTGGTTCAAATTGGAGATGTCAGGTTTGTTGTATTTCTTGTGCTCTTCTTTGCTGTGTTTTTTCTAGAGGTTTTCTGTGTTTTGAGGTCAGCCTGCCAATGTGTAACTCTGGTAGGGTCAAGTTTATCATAGAGCACCTTTTAAGACAGATCCCAATATCCTTCTGTCAAGATACCATCACTTTTTTCCAGCTTTGCTTCCATGAAGCATAGAATAGTACACTGGTGGCTACATGGGCTGGGCTCATGGGATAAAAGACTTGCATATCTGGAAAAATCTCTTCACCCTGTACACAATTTAATTTTTCTTTCCTTTTTCACAATAAGGTTTGCTAGGAAATCACAGTACTGTACCAATATTTCTCTAATATGGACACTCCAGATCTCCGCTGATTCGCAATTGTTCCCTAGAGTTTTAAGCAGGCAGATGCCTTTCTTTGCTAATACTGGAGAAACTACTAGGGATTGAAGTCGGGACTTTCTGCATGTCTAAGATGTCCTCTACCAGTGTACTCTGGGCCATTTTTTTCTATAAAACTTGAATATATTTTTAATGCTCACATAAATATTTAGTGAACCACACAACAGGCCATTTAATTGGTGTCTTTCCCATAAAATAAAGTCCCTTATGGTAAAATCTTTCTTTGAAAAACCTCAAGGAAGGATATTCTAAAATCCAGCCTGTTTTGTCTGAATATTTTTCCTGACAATGAACTTTCAATCATTATATTTTTAATCTTCTGTAACACTGTTTAATGTCTAACCCTTGGGTTGGTGGGTGGTGGGTTTGAAAAAGCTTCACAAGTTCTGTGTGTTTAGAAAGAGCAGATGGGGTCATCTTCACATTTGTAACTTCTTTTCTTTCTGGAATACCATAATAAAGAAAGAGCAGAAGAGAGAAACATTTGCAAGTCTGAATGTTCAACCCATTCAAGAACTTGCTTGACCTTCACACCAGCTACCTTTATGTTCCTTTTCCTTCCCTTACTAATGATTTAAATAAAGTGATTGAAGAGCACCTTTTTGTGGCTTTTAATCATGAGCTGCTCTTGCTCACCAATTTATATCCTTGATGTTAAGGATATATATTACAGCTCGCTGAAGTTTAACTAGAGTTGTGTCAGCCCAACCCACATGGGGCTGTGATTTCTTGTTATTCTATGGTTACTTTTCTGGTTGTGCACCACATAACAGAAGCAATTATATACTGTAAAACCTTGGATTTGAGAGCATTTTGCAAGTGTTCTACATCTATATATATATATAAATGAAAAGTCATTGACTGACTTACTGACTCATTCATCAATGGCCAGCCAAAACTGCCAGGCCTAGAAGTGTGAAATTTGGGGTGGGTGTTCCTTCCATGATGGACGCACCCACTAAGAACTGGTTCTTGGAAATTCCAACCGGAAGGGGATGAAATGGGGTGCAATGCATTTTCCTCCCTATACTTTACATTGAAGAGTCCCTGACTTAGGGACACTTTGCCCCAACCCTTGGACCTAGAAACATGAAATTTGGGGAGGGTGTTCCTTCTGTAACATCAACACCCACCAAGAACTGATGTTGAGAAATGTAACCCATAAGGGGCTGAAAAGGAGTGCAACGTGTTTTTGTCCTATACTTAACATCGAATACTGACTGATCAACATCCAGCTGATGCACTGGGAGGGAGGATGCACATGGTGCATATGGTGCACATGGGGGGACGGTGCGCATGGGCAGGACGGTGCGCATGGGGGGACTGTGCTCATGGGGAGTGTTGTGCATAGGGGATGGTGCGCATGGGGGACAATGCTCATGGAGGGACAGTGCTCATGGGGGTGTTGCGCATGGGGGGATTTTGTGCATGGAAGGTGTTGCACATGGGGTGATGGTGCACATGTGGACACAGTGTGCATGATGGGATGATGCTTAGTGGGAGGATGGTATATGGGGGAATTTTACTCCTGCAAGGTGGGTACATTTTTGCTAGTTTCTAATAAATTTTGTCTTGTAATTTAAGCAAAAAATTTTGTCTTTGCAATACAAGCAAAAAAACAATCAAAAAACCTGGCTGGGATATGGCCGGTTTCTTCACTCCACCAGCACCTGCTCAGCCTCTTCTGAGAGACCAGCCTATGCATGTCTACTTCTATTGCATGCATGTAAGCCTACTGCAGTCAATGGGACTCACTCCTATCTAAGGAGGGGAATGAAAAGGAGCCTGAGAAATCTAGATCTCAGGAATGGGAAGACTGATGAGTTGTGCTGGTCTAGTTTAGGATTGCACCATTAATCTGTTAACAGCTGTTTCATATAAATTACATATGAATTAACATTTTTGGAGGGGGGAACAGTCAAGAACGCTGTCTATCTGCAGTATTTATGTGCACCACTTTTCAAACAAAAAGGTCACAAAATGGTTTACAGGGAAAATGAAACAATGAATAACTAATGGGTTTCTGTCCCAAAAGGGCTTACAATCTAAAAAGATTCAGAAGAACACCACTAGAACAGATATTGCTGGGGTGTGTAGGGCCAGTTACTCTTCCCCTGATAAATAAAAGAGTGCCTCTCAGCCTGTTAGCAGGGGTTAACTGATAACGTCAGAGGTCATCATTACAATGGCTACATTCAGTCCATTTAAGAAGACAGCTTATACTCCTTTTTCTGCTGTACAACAGCAAATATATAATTTTCATACATACATACATACATACATACATACATACCCAGACTTTCCCATGCCAAGGCGGAACACAAAGCTTTTTATCCTTTGTTCTCATAACAATCCTGTAAGGCATTTGAGTGGGAGAGTGAGTGGCCCAAGGTCACCCACAAAGCTTCAAGGCTGAGGGGGGATTGAATCCTGGATCTTCCAGGTCTCCATCCAACTCCTAAACTCCACAACATCCTGGCTTTGTACAAGTCATTCCAGTGACCATTAATTCCAGGAGTTCAGTATTGACAAGTGCAAAATTCCTTTCTTCCCTCCTCCCTCTTCTTAGGGTGCAATCCTGTCCCAGGCCGGCCCAACTCATCGGTCTTCCCTTTCCCATGGTGATGTATGGAGGCACGTACAAGTCTTTGCACTGGCCTAACCCTCCCCCTGGAGTGGTGCATAAGTGTCTTGTGGCTCTTTTGTGACACTCCCTGGCCAGCACAAGACTTGTGTTGGGGCTTATGCCAGCCTAACTGGGGATTAGGATTGCAGCCTTAGATAGATCCTGCTGCCTTTTTAGGCTGATCTCTGGGAGTTCACATTCAAGCCTTCTTCTCAAAACCTTATCTCTAGGAATTAGTTTGGCAGCAGGGTGGAGGGAGGAGGGGAAGCAGCTCTGGCAGTCTCCTTGGCCATTTGCCGCTTCACAGTGTAATTGTGCATGGCTCTCCCTCATTAGACAGCAGTATTTACCTCTGGGAAATGGGGCTTTGCGGAACAAGATGAATTAAATTGAAACTTTGGCAAATGTCGCCGTGTTTGGCAGCTCTGAAATAAATGAGCACTCTCCCTATAATCTGGTAGGGTAGGAAAGGAGCAAGCAGCACCTGGGTTTTCTCTCACAGTCTTGAGAATTTACATGACTAGGAGGTCAGCTGGCAGGTTTGCTAGCAAGGATCTGTTGGGACTGAAGAGTCTGTTTAAATAAGAATTAGGGCACTTAACCTGGCTGAGCCGGATTGTGCCTGTGAGACACTTGGAAGGCTTCTTGGCCAAGAAATCTATTGATGTCACTCTGCCATGTCATGTCATGTCATATATGAGCACTTGAGAGTTGTAGCTGCCTCATGTGGGAGGGATCACATCTGTGATTCTGACTCAGGCACACATTAACAGCATTTCTATGTTTGCAGCCAAGGGATGTCTTTTTAATGCATGGGGTGGGAGGGGGAGAGAATGCCAGCTGTAGCCACAATGCCTCTTTTTAAGGTCTTTGTTGCTCTTATGTAATGAAATACAGCTGCAAATTCCTAAATCATAATGGGTTATATCCTTTCAGATCAAGACTGTGATTTTCTTTTTCTTCTTTTGCCACCCTCTTCTCATCCTCAGCAGCCCCATCCTTCACCATCTTAGGGTAGAACAAGATCCCATCCAAAATGATGTCATACCAAGTTTCTTCTTGTCTCAAAAATTTGCAACATAGCACAGCATTTCATTCAACAGCATATGTACAGACATTCGCTTGCCTCCCTACATCAACATGGTAACGAGAAGATAAATGAGATGTTCCAGCCTTGGTTAGGATTGCACCCCTAGTTGTCCAAATTTTAGGATTACATTCCAGCTTTACATGCAACTATGAAAAAACACAATAATCACTTGTACATGAGGGCATATAAGGCACATAAGGCAGATTTAGAAACTCTCTTCTTTTAGTCATGGATTACTAACTTTAACTACTGATCTACCTCCCACTCTTTTGATAAGTCAGTCTAGCAAAGTTGCCTTTTTTCAGTGGGTTTCACCTAAAGGGTACTCAAGGAAAGAGTTAACAAAATTAAGATAACTGTGACCAGAGAAAACTGTATCACACTGAACAATTAGCAATCGCATTAATGAGCTGGCTTCCAAATTTCCTTGTGAGTTTATACTAGAGCTTAATACCTATGAGAGTGGACTCTGTAAGTTTAATAATGCCTCATTATTTTAATTTTTCCCTCAAGAAGAATATTTTGTCCTCAAAATACACTGGGAAAACATCTAAGCTCTCATTGGTTTATTCTCATCATTTAGCAATTAAAGGGGAGCCTTGTAAAATCTGAACTTTCAAGAAACACACTCCTCCCCATTCCCAGTTTTAATTAAACCATACTTTGTTAAACTTGACCTCCTACAAATTAAAAGTACAGCATGGCAGTTAGACTGAGTTGTAAATCAGGACTTTCTGGATATGAATCTTGCATTTGCCATTAATAGGATTGCCATAATTCTCTTCTACAAAATCGGGACAGGACCCTCTGTTCCAATTGCCAGAATTCCCTCCAACTTGGGATTATCCCCATTTTTTTGGACATATGGCAAACCTCACCATAAACTAATTAGGTGATCAGAGACAGCCTCAACACCCTATCCGCGTTATGGAGATGATACTTAGCTTGCACAGTTGTAAGGATTGCATCAAGTCAGTCCATGTGAAGGGCTTCGCACACTTGAGAAGTACTATACAAATAATGTTGTCTTTAATTTTATAGGCAGCCATCCTTGTAAGGCATTATCAGCCTTTGCTAGCAAGCTAAGCTGAAGGTGCCTTGATCATTTTCAAGACAGAAGAATAGATTTGCATATTCTGTTGAGCCAAAAACTTCGTAATATGATTCAGCTCAACATGGTTGCTTTTAATGTTCATTTAGAAACCTTGTCTGAATGAATTCAGACATTGAGATATTGGCACTCATTTTCATACTGCATTAAAGAGGACAGAAAGGTACAAAGAGCCTATTCCTTCTTCTTGGTTCCCCTTGCCTTGGCAGCCCCCTGTACTGAATGTTCTTCCTGCCTGTCATCTAAACCCCTTGGGCAAGTTCCTGTTTTTTTTATCACATGGTCTGTTAACATCTATATGCCTCTGTATGTTCTCTTTTCTGCTCCAGAATTCAGGCGTGACAAGTTAATGAACCATTTGAGCGCCAGTAAGTGACGATCTCCACTTAAGCTGAATAATGTGGGCTGCAGCTGTCTGTGTGCTGCCATCAGCACTGATAGGGATGAGACAAAAAGGGAGGAGAAGTCCAATTTTATAGAATGAAACCAGGCAGGCTTGTCACAGGAAAGGTTCATAAGACTGATCGGTTTATATAGGGGAGTGTGACTGATGGTTCTTGTGCTTAAGGCTACTAATAGATCTATTCACTGTAAGCTGCTTCTTGTAACAGTGATAAGAAGTGTGGACAGTGGATGCTGGAGGGAGGAGAAACAAGATGTGGAGCAGAATGGAATCTATTGTGTAGATCTGCTTGAGGAACCACCTCGTATTGAACTCTACGCAGTAAATCAAGAGACAGTGACATGGAAATGTCTACTTTACATTTTTCTTAGGCAGAAACATGTAGTATCATTTACTAAAAGAGTTGGGCTGCAATCCTAAGCACACTTTCCTGGGAGTAAGACCCACTGAACACAATGGGGCTTACTTCTCAGTAGACATGGTTAGGATTGTGCTCTAAGATCCAATGTAGAACATTCTAGAAAATGGTACATTTTTGTGGTCAACTAAGATTATCCCTTTTTGAATCGTAATCATGAATTATAATGGCAACTGACTGGTTTAAATGTCATCACAGGCCCTTATTTGATGTCTGATACTTTGAGTTGAACATTTTTTAAAATATATTTTATGTACTAGGATTTTGTTTAGACCTTTGGTTAACCAAACTGATTTCCTGATGAGATCAGTCATGCAATTTGTTCCTCAAGAACCTGTCCGTGTACTTAGTTCAGCACTGGGAGTCCTTGAGCGCGATCATAACCATGTCTACTCAAAAGTGTGTTAAATAGGTCTTCCAGAAAAGTGTTGTTAGCTAGGATTGCAGTGCTGATCTTTGTTCTTCAGTTGGCTGATGTGTGGCGGGGGAACACATTGCACACGGGCTGGGATGATTGTGGCATGTGACCTTTGGAACATCTGCATTTAGAAGTCCTCCTCTCTGTTCTCTTTTCAATGGGTGTCAAAGGTGTGGTTATCTCAACAAGGAGTATCTTTTATAAATATAGCTAAAATATTGACCAAGTTCGTTTGTCCATATGGTAAATGTTCCTGAGCAGTTCTACAGGTCAACCTCCAGGTTTCATTTGGGATCTTATCCAGAAAGCTTCTGTGGATTTCCTCTTATCTGACAAACCATTCCCCAGGTTCATGGTGGTGGTTCCTTGGATTAAAGAATCGACAGAAGAGAGAAGGAGCTGATGTAAAGCTTTTTAGATTGAGAATGTCATTCCACCTCCACCACCAGCAGAAAGCTATGGGCACAGAAGTCTCAGCAGATTGGTGAGGGTTTCTGATGTCTCTAGGTCCTTGGTAGTTGCACCACAAAGTTGCACCTTCTGATGCTGTGGTTATAGCAACACTTCAGGCTGTGCTGCACTGTGTACTTCTCACCTGCCTTTTTTTCCTTTCATTTCACCAGTTTTGATGTATGAATTTGTCTTAATTCAAAGCCAAAAGGAATGTGGTGGGTTCATCATGTTATCGTCGCATTATCATCTGTTGTTGAATGTTGCTTAGGTAATTTAATTGCAATATGATCCTTCATTATTTGATAAAAAGAACTTTAACCCCATTATAGCACAATGTGTGGTGTTCTGATAATTTCACATTCAAAGTGGCCTGTGCAAATATAAATTACTTTGAAAACAATCCTCTTTCAGTCTTTTTTAAAAGCCCAGATTTGGAATATAGGTTTATTAATATTCACAAACACTGTTTAGTTAAGCCTGCTTTAATTTCTCTGTCTGTATTGTAAATAGGGATTACAGGGATGTTTGAATTTTGCATGCCAGATTTCTGGGCATTGTGTAAATTCGGCTTATTATCATGCAAAACTAACTATGATCTTTCCAAAGTCTGTCAACCCGTTCTCTGAACTGCAAGTTCCTCTTATTTTGTTTCCTTACAATATTGCTGTTAGAATCCTTAATTCAGTATTAGGAACTGAGCTGCAGAGATGTTGTGGGTAACTTGGATTCCCGAGGGCCAAAAAAGTTTTTGATCTCTGAGGTAGGCATGTTTGGCAGGCAGAGGGTAGCATTAATGATTGGAGAATGAAACCTTCACAGTTTGGAAAGCAAAGCTAGTCTTGGAGGGGGAAAAAGAAATACCACTGTTGTTGAATCTTCCATTAAACTGTGACAGTTGTAGGCATTAATTCCAAGCCCCAGTAACACTGGCCAAATGAGCTGGAAAGAGCGGCAGCCTTTTCTAATTATGTTTCACTGTTGGAGGTCGTCCTGCAGTGAAACATCTGTAGTCTTAGCCAGTGGCTGGGTGTAGATGAAGGTAAGCATGACAGAAGGTTAATCCCTAGCTACGTTTTCTATTTAATTTTTTTAGCAAGAAATGTTTATGAATATGTCCTATTAATAGAAGGGTTTAATTTGCAGTATGGTTCATCATAGTTAGCCCTTGAGGGTTTTCTTTAAACAATCCGTTCAGTCCTAGAATATATAAGTCAGTAATAAAGAGAGCATTGATGAGCATGTGAAAAGTGAAGTTTCCTCTCTTTGGAAAATGTGCAGACTAGATCCATTTCTGGATTACAAAGTTAAAAATTATCCTTACTGTGCTACATTGTCTCTGTTTTAAAATGCAGACACCAATTTATTTTGGTGACTGGAGAAGGCTTTCGACCCATTGGGTGAAAAAGGGCAACTTAGATAAAACATACCATTACAAAGTTTAAACATATAACAGTAAAAAAGTATAAAATCATATAAAAGTATAACTGTTTTAAAGTATAAGAAAAGTTTTTCCTATGCCTTGGTCAGTTCAGGACTGAAAAGTTGGGAGAAGTCTTAGTGGTTATTGGTATAATGTAATGTCATTCATGTTATATATCATTGGAAAGGTAATTTAATACAGAATGCAATGAAACAAACAGCATTGGAATATCTACATTCCATCAAACGTTATGGCCAATTAACCAGAAAATGAAAACACAAAAGCCGATTGAACAATAAGTGGATGTTCTTACCTCAAACTTTCCCATGATCCTGATTCCTTTGAGAGCCAATGAGATTGGAGCCTACCTTAAAGTGAAATTAAGCCTCTTGCTGCGGAGCAGTTAATTTCCACAAGATATTCCAAAAGATAGAGGGTGAATTCTTATCTTATGGTAAATTCCATAAGATAGAGGGTGACGTAACTGCATGAACCTGTAACTGCTATGGATTTTGCCCATAATTCTGATAATGCATGGAATTGATAAGGTGTTAATAATAATCAGCCCTCATTTCAATATACATTAATCATAATACACTTACCTATGCTCGATGGGTATACAGGCACTTCTAAGTGGTGCTCGTCTTACTTTTAGCAGGGAAAAAATAACAATTCCTCTTTGCTCCAGCACAGTTTCCCAAACCAATAAGGGACACAGTTTGTATTACCATATTTACTCGAATCTAATACACATTCTTTTTAATCAAATCAATCTTTAAAATTAGAGGTGCACATTTGATTCACGGGCAGCAATCGGGGAAATATTAGGTGTGGGGAAGGCTTACCGGGAGGATTTGGGAAGAAGCAGGTCTCTTCTGGCAGAGGAGAATGTGGCAGCAGCAGTAGCAACAGCGGGGGAAGGAGGTACAAGAAGAGCAGGGTAGCATTCCCCCCAGCTCCATGAAAGTAGGATGGGGAGGCTGTAGTTCTTCCACTGATGGCTTGGAAAGGGGCTTTATTAACATGGGGAGGAGGGAGAAAGACTACCATTCCCTTCCCTCCTTTAACCAGCAATCTCACCAGCTCAGTTGGCTTGCAACAGGTCTCAAAGTCCTGAAATCCCAGGAAATGGCTGGAAAGGCCTGTAATTTCCTGACAGAGGCCCTAAAACCTAACTTTTAGGACCTAATTTTCAGTTCTGTCTGGGAATTTTTGGTCATCTCATCATCCTGCACCTCCTGGACTGCACCCTTTTGCATCTTCCAAACCAGCCAAATCTTGTCTAGTTATTCACAAGTAGACAATGCAAAGGGGAACTTTTTAGGAGAGAACTTCCTCCTGGGGTGACTGTGAGGGCTCTGTTCCTTGGATCAGGACCCTTTTGCTATCCTTGTTTTCCTCTCAGCCTGCGCTTTCTGGCAGAGTATGGCGTGTTTGCCTACTTACAAGTAAAGCCTCATGAGGTATGCGAACTCTGGGGCTTTTTTAGTTTTTTGGCCATAACTTTTCACTTGGAATGTGCCATCTCAAAATGAATTGTTGCGTTAGAGTCTGTTTGCCACAACAAATCCAACAACATATGGCACAATTGGGTTGTGTGCACAATCATTAACTTTTTGGAGTGCCACAGACCCCACTATGCGTCACCCCCTGGGCTCCTCACCCGGTGTGGTGACGAGCCCCCCTTTAGCTATGACACTAAGCAGCCCCTCCAGCCAAACAGAGCACGTGGAAGTGCCCCAGGAGAGCCCTGCAGCCACAGGGGAAACCCGACATCAGCACTGGTTCCCTCCCAGCCTCCCCATCCTACTTCCATGGAACTGGGGGGAGCGCTGCCCTAATCTTTCTGCACCTCCTTCCCCCTGCTGTTGCTACTGCTGCTGCCACATTCTCCTCCTTCAGAGGAGACCTGCTTCTTCCCAAACCCTCCCATAAACCTTCCTCCTGTATTGCCCACTATGCACCAAACTATAATGTGCACCCCTTTTCCACCAAATTCATGCCTAAAATTGAGGATGCGCATTAGATTCAGTGTATTGCATTTGAGTAAATTTGATATTTTGCTTAATTAAATTTAATTTTGTTGTTGCAAGGATGGGGGGGAAACAAAATCATCTTTATCTCCAGATAGCAAATAGGTGCTTTAGCCATGCCACAAGCAGGGCAATTGGATGGTGAAATGCTAAGGAAGAGGAGGCAGGTTTTCTCCCATATTCTTTTAAAAAAATACCTGGGAAGGACATCACTTCTCGCTGTGACATCACTTCCGGGGCAACATTTTGATCTTTGCATTGGGCTACTTCATCATTAGCTACACCACTGGATCATCCCAAGCTTTAATGCAAAGGATGATTGAGGGGCTGTCTTCAGAATATGTTGTTTAAATACTTTTGAACAAATATTGCCATTTTTTACAACATAATGCTTTTGTAGGAGTCTATTTCACCCAAATTACTGTACTCTGCACCATTTCACTAATGTTTCTGTAAAGGTACCAGCTATATAAGTTTCACATGGCAGGTTCATTAAATAACCCAAAATTAGGCTTATAGGATTTACACAGGACTTTGGAATCCACAATCATATGTATTTTTTTAAAATCATCCAAAACTCAGCAGCGTAAAAGTGAATTTAGTGCCAAATTTGATGCTAAATTCCAGGGAGCGGCAGCTGTGAACTTGACATAACAGTGTTTCATGAGCTTTCCCTGAAGTGTTCTAATAGCGTTTAACATCTGTGGACCACTCCAGGATGCCAAGATGTTCAAGCCCACAAAGAGAGCACATGCACATAATGGATGCCCCACTTTTGTGCTAAACTATGAGAACTGCATAGTAATGAGTGGATGGCAGATAATTGGGCACAAGCAGCATTTAGGAGGTTTTCTTCGTTCCTGTTTTCCTGTGGCTACCCTACTATACCTATGAGGAATTGACTTATTTATGCCTTATTTGTTTTTTATATGGCTTTCACTTTTTTGTGTGAAACAGCATCCTTTTTGTCTTAAAGAAAAAAATAGGCCCAAGTGGACAAGAAGAAACTCATGCAAAAAATGGTGTTGTTGTTTAAATGCTGCTGTGATAGGATTTTAACTGGGAAGGGTGAAATAATTTCTTATTTGCAAAACTGTTTTAGGATATCCCTTTTAAAATCAGAACTGAATTGATTGCTTGTGGTAAAAACAGTACAGGTAAATGTTTTATGAAAGTTCTTGATTCAAAATCATGAATTGATTTCAGCCATGCTTGAGATGCTTCTTGTTCATTTCTTCCTCATTCATGTTTGCCCCAAGTCCCGTTGCTGCTAGAGGTGGCCTGACAAACGGTGTCTTCCACTCTTCAGTGTTCTAGCACAGCACTCTTCTCCCCTCCATTAGTTTCTATCCCTTTTCTCCTATTCCTTTTCCAATCCAGGGAGTGGAAGGAGAAGGAGTGGCAATAAAGTCAAATAGGGTAACAGAGATGGGTACCACCCAACAATTAACTGCTTGAGGTGACCACTTTATGAATGGGTTGGCCCTTCTCTGACTTTTAGAGAAGAAAGGGAAACATTCATCCCTATTTTTGAAGTAGATTGGACTGACACTTAAGCCTTGAATTCTTTCATCTTGTTTAATACAGGCATCTTTCACTTTTAGACGCTTTGTGTCTGATAATTCCGCTCTTTCAACTGCAGGCCTCCGTCAGTCTTGAAAGACTATGGTATCTTGCTCAGCGCTGCATACGCTGCATGTGAAGCACAAAAGCCTGGGTTAGATTGTTATGGAGGATAGGCTGATACCCAAGCAGCAAATCCCCCCTCTCCACGCCACTGAATTAGTCCAATGGAAAGGCAGAGCCAATACGATTGGATCCAGCTGCGTCGGAGAGCTGGGCTAAGGACAGGAGCTCACCCTGTCTTGTGGGGCTGACCTGGGTCTCGAACCCTGGCCTGCTGGTTAACAGGCACAGTGTCTTAACCACTTGCGCCGCCCACAGCTCTTTCAACACCTTTCAATTATACCTTGGACTCATTCATTCAATGCATGCTCCACTCTTCTCTCTGCTGGTCTAAATGCTAAAACTGACTTCCCTGATATTGATTTTCATGTGGCATTGTTATCCAACTGTTTTTGGCATTGGTTACATATTTATTTGTTATGTATGTTATTGTAATTTGTTATGTATTCGTTATGTATACATTAATAAAATATGTATTATTTATGCTTTTGCAAGTGAAATTTATTTTTGGTGGCCATTTTGGATTTTCAAACTGAAAAAGGCTGGGTTCCATTTTTCAGTAGTTTTAACTTTTGGATGGTGCTCCTGTCCCTAATCTGTCAAGTAGGTGGGGGATGCCTGTATCTCTACACAGCACTTCCAAAGTAAATATAAACAAAAGTGATGATAATGAACATCCCTGTTGTGTTCCCTTTTGGATCTCAAATATTTTTGACACTTAATTTGGCATCCAACTTAACTTTGACACAGTCTTGAAAGACTATGGTATCATGCTCGACACTGCACGCGAAGCATGAAAGCATGGGTAGATTGATATGGAGGATAGGCTGTTACCTAAGCAGCAAATCCCCTTCTCCACACCACTGAAATAGCCCAATGGAACGTCAGAGCCGATACGATTGGTTCCAGCTGTGTTGCAGAGCTGGGGTAAGGACAGGAGCTCAGCCTGTCTTTTGGGGACCCGGTTCTTGAACCCTGGCCTTCTGGTTAACAGGCACATTGTCTTAACCACTTGCGCCACAATTCTCCTTTCTTTCATCTTGGAACTTAAGATGCTCGTCTTCAGCTTGGTGCCCATTCAGCTATGTGCCCTGGGGCCCCAACTCATGTAATTGTCCTCTTGTGTGTGGCATACTTGGAGGCTCCTCTTCTAACAAAACTTTGATTCTGGAAAATCTGAGCTGCAGATACCTTGAGGAGGAGCCAGAAGGTTAAGCTAGGTAGGTATCCAGGCAGATATGGTCAAGCTGGATGTTGGAGCTTACCAATTAAAAAATGGAGAATGAGCTAAGAGCTGTATGAACACAGAGGCATTTCAGTTTTTCCTGAATCTTGTTCTTGGAAATAGTTTTCTACCAAGTAAGATGCTGTAACCTGACATCCCTGATGAAGCTATTTGTGGTAGCTCTGTGCAACGGTAGGTTTCCTATCCAGGTCTTTGGGCTTTCATTGGACAGACTTTAATTGCCAATGTTTACACGCCACATGAGACAAAACAGTGTGTGTGTACATGTGTTCATAAGAGCTCTGCTTAATTATTATCCTCTAAAGGATGTCCCCATTTTGTTCCTAAAGAAAAATACAACTGTAATTATATTTACTGGATACTTGAAAGTGTATCCTGGTTGTTAAAATGCAGCCTATAATGTTTTTTTAGTTGAAGCCACATGGTATTAAAGTTCAAGGAATCTTTTATCTGTTTACATTTCACCTGTCAGTCAAATCAACATCCTTAATCTTGTTGCCTGTAAGAGACGGGAAAGGAGATCCAACTGCGAATGTGTGGGTGGTGTAGACTTGATTGACATATAAAATAGGCGCAGACAGGTGGCTGTGTTGTTGTTAAGAGACCTCTGCCAGTTTGATTCCAGGTAGTTCTCAGAACATGGTAAGTCCTCCTTTCAAGGAAAATGCCCCACTTGATTTATCTTTGCCAGGAAAGGTGGAGGAAGGTAACTGGAAATCACCATCTTTTAAATAACTGTTGCTATGTTGCTTGTCTCCTCTTCAAAATTTCAACAAGCTTGGACTTGGTGTGATAGGTGTGTGATAGGCCAAATTGTCTTCAAATTTGTAATTTTGTGTTTCCACATTTTGGTGTCATTTTCTTTTTTAAAAAGGGACTTAAAACCTAGCTAGATTAGTACTGTTTATTTCATTTAACATAGGCAGTGGCTTTAGAATAGCAATTTAAAATTGCTGGAAAATTGGATAGGATGGGGCACTGAGGTAGTGAAAAACATGAGGCAGGGCTATTGATATAACTAGCAAAAAGCGTACCAGTGTTGCAGGAGTTAAATTCCCCCATGCGCCATCCCCCCACTGCGCATCAATCCCCCATGCACATCAACCCCCATAAAACATCCCCCATGTTCATGCACCCCATATGCATCATCCCCCCTATGTACATCAGACCCCCATGCACAACAACCCGCATACGCAACATCCCCATGTTCATCCCCCTATGTGCAACATCCCCCTATGCGCAACGTCCTCCCATGCGCAACATCCTCCCATGCACAACATCCCCCATGTTCATCCCCCATGCACAACATCTCCCCATGCACAACATCCCCTCATGCACATCAACCCCCCATGTGCATCATCCCCAAAGCTCAACATCCCCATGTGCAACATCCCCCTATGCACAACATCCCCTCATGCGCATCAACCCCTCATGTGCATCATCCCCATGCGCAACATCCCCCCATGCGCAACATCCCCCCATGTGCATCAACCCCCCATGCGCAACATCCCCCAATCTGCAACATCCCCCATGCGCAACATCCCCATGTGCATCAACCCCCATGCGCATCAACTCCCTATGCGCAACATCACCCGTGTGCAGCATCCTCCCCAGTGCAAACCCTCCCTCCAAACAACATCCCCCAGTGCACTAAGCACCAAACACCAAATTTGCTGGAGATTGTTCAGTCTCCCATGTTAAGTATAGGAGAAAAACACGTTGCCCCCTTTTCAGCCCCTGAAGGGTTAATTTCTCCAGATGGTTCTTGGTGGGAGTTCAGGTGACAGAAGGAACTCCCAGAATTCCATGCTTCAGGCCCAGCAGTTGGGGCGGAATGTTGATGAGTCAGCAATTCACAATGCAAAGTATAGGGAGGAAAACGTGTTGCGCCCCTTTTCACCCCCTTCCGGTTGGAATTTCTGAAAACCGGTTCTTAGTGCACCCCTCAGTCACGGAAGGAACACCCACCCCAAATTTCATACTTCTAGGCCCAGCAGTTTTGGCAGGGCGGTGATGAGTCAGTAATGACGATGAAGATTAGTCTTATAAAACGCATTGCGCCCCTTTTCACCCCCTTCTAGTTGGAATTTCTGAAAACTGGTTCTTAGTGGATCCCTCCATCATGGAAGGAACACCCTCATCAAATTTCACACTTCTAGGCCCGGTGGTTTTGGCTGGGTGTTGATGAGTCAGTGATGATGATGAAGATGCCTTTCATATATATAGATATGGGAAGGCTTAAAGAGGTATGCCAGATGGAAGTGCTGTTCCCTTCTTAACCACTTCCCTTCAGGAAGTTTTCTTCCCAGCCAGTCTATAATACTGGAAGAGACCACAGTTGGGAGAAAATCGCTTTTGGGAAGAGGACTGTAGAGATGAGCAGATTCAGCACCTCTTTTTTTAGTTACCTGAACTGCCCTGACTCCATTTTTGTAAGTGAATGTGGAAATCCATGTTGAAATTTCAATTTCATCTGAAGATGAGACAGTTGGCTGCACTTAAGAGTACATAGCTGACAAGTTGAATGATACTCAGTTGAATGATACTCAATTATTAGCATGCTTGAATTTTCTGAGTCACCAAGCTTACAAAAAAATTATGTATACAGGGTCAGTCATAAGTGCCCTGACAAAGAAGCTCTGCATTGCTAAAATTGATTTTTGCATTAACTGTTGTTGTTTAGTCATTAAGTCATGTCCAACTTGTCATGACCCCATGGACTGCAATACACTAAGCCACTCTATCTCCACTAACTTCTAAAGGTTGTCCAAATTCATCTTCAGTGACACTATCTAGTCACCTCAATCTCTGCCCTCCCCTTCTCCTTTTGTCCTCAGTTTCTCCCAGCATCAGGGTTTTTTTACAGAGTCCTCCCTTCTCATGATGTGACCAAGTATTTGCAATAACCTTCCTAATAAAATATTAATAAATGTTCCATCTAAATCACTGGATACCAAGCAAGAATAGGCAGAGTGTAGAAGGAGGTGGTGTATTTCAGAAGTTTCATGTTGTCCTTCCCTTAGTGTAAGATGACATTGTTGAAAAAGGGCAGAGTGACAGAAATAAAGATAACTGCAAACAATATTTTTAACTATGGAAAGGTTCAGGCTGTTCCACCTTTGCTCCTTAACCACCTTTCGTCATTTTGTTTAATTGCACCGAAAAAGGTCCTCAAATGTCTTTGAGTCCTTCATGAGACAACGGCATATAAAAATTGGAATTAGGTGGATTTATAAGAGAGGGAAACTTATACTCAAGTCCTTTTATCAGGATCCACAGCAGCTGTTCAAGGTGAACAAAATATGGAGGCGCTATTCTTACTAAGACAGATCTCATTGCTTTCCCTTTCCTTTAACAAGGCTTACGGCCAATGTCTCTTCTCAGTCATGCTTCCAGAAATTCTCTGTGGATTTAGATCAGCTTGGCTCTGTATCATAACAGCACAGAGCTGAATGCAATCCTCCATGAAGTTTCCGCAACACAGCAGCAGACACTTTTCATACTTAGTTGTGTGAAGTGGTTTGATTTATTTTTAAAGCAGTCATTTAGCACAAACCAGCCATGGGGAAGAGTGTTGTTGCTGCCATTTCATTTCTTTCCTTTGTGGGAGGGCAAGGGACTATTGATGTGCCATGGGAACACAGAAAGGCAGCTAACCTAAATGCTTAGGAGCTTTCAAAAGCAGTATGTCTATTTTAAAAAAAGCAGTGACTATGTTACAAGGCTATCGGAAAAGATTTTCCATTTTCTGGCTGCATGTTTGTCACACATTCTTAAAATCAAAGGCCAAGGGACTGAGCCGTCTTTCTGTGAGTGCCTGAAATTCTGTCTGCTTCTAGGGTTTGCAACACTTAGCTCTTTTAGAGAGCTTGTTTGGGACAATGCCAGGTATACAGTACTGTGGATTGTTTGCTTCAGAATATGCCGTCTTGAAGGATGAGTTACAACTTTGTTTTTGAGATTAGGAAAAGCACGTTACTTTTACAAGTCATGCTAAATTGTCATCAGAGTGTATGCTTTAGCTCTTTGAAAGCAAATAACAGCATGCCATTATTTTCTGACTAGGAAATCAAACCACTGTCTGCCTACAAATGTTCAATTCTTGGGCATATCTGTTGAAAAATACCAAGAAAGGGTGTAGTGTGATGGTACACTTGGCTATTTTAGCTTGCCTCTGAATCATTGGATATACTATTAGGTAGACTGCTGTTCTGATGGGCCATTAGTCATTCAGCATGTATGTTCATCCTATTCTCTTGATGGCAGCTCCAAAAGCTCTGCCTCCAAAGGCTATAAAGATTTTATTCTGAATTTTCACTGTATTAAAAAACAACAATGCCATACCTGAGCAAAAGGAAGGTGTGCTTTTGTTCAAGTCTTTGTCCTATGAAGGTGATTGAATTTAACAATATGCATTCCTACAACATGTGAGAGAAATCTTCCTGTTCTATTTCCATTTCTCATTTTTGCTTTTCTATGGAGGTGCTTGTGTTCTGTAGGTCATTCTGTTATAGCCGGTGCCAATGTTAAAATTGCTGCCATAAGCAAGCTGAGCTGTTGGAAACAATAGCGACTTTTCTCAAACCTTTTTGTGTTTGTCTTCTGTCTAATAGACTTTCCTGTCTGTTATCCTTTGCACCTACTCTGAACTGTGGTTCTGTGAATCTGATTCTAGGATGCGCTGAACCTTCTGTACGCAGTTAGGAAATGCTTCGTTCTTTTTTTGTAGCATATTTCATGCCAAAGTAAAGATTTACTGATGCCTTTAACAGCTCAGGATGGTTGGAGGATAAAACTGGCTTTCATTGTTGGAGGATAAAACTGGTTGGAGGATAAAACTGCCTTCTTCATTGGTGAAGGCCTGAACAATGTGGTTCAATTCATTTAAAATTGCTTTGGATATAGTTCCAGAGCAATTAGTGGATACAGCTCAATGTTGTTTGACAGTAAGTTATAATGGAGAATACATAGGGAGTTAGAATGTAGATTAAAAAGTAATTCTTCCCCAAAATTAAAATTTCAGTGCAGGTAGATAGATGACTTCTTTTTTAAATCAAATATCTTGCCATCAATAAACTCACAATTTCTAGTTACACATACAAGAACTGGTAAAGTAAGAATATAAATGGATGCTTTAATTTTTGTATATGACCTTTTTGTTGAACGAAAAGCTAATTTTTAAAGATCACTACCAGGATGGGAAGGGGGAAAATAAAGACAATACAGTCACAGATTGGTAAGGGTATCCATGTACCCTAGCTGACATTTGAATTTATGTTGAAGGGCATGCCTCGTTTAGTCCATAGTTTTCTTAAAACCTATAGAATTGACTTTTAGAAGCTAATGGTTGGGGAAATTCCTTGAAATTTCTCATTCATCCAGGATAGGGGTGTATGGTTGGGGAAATTCCTTGAAATTCCTGATTCATCCACTATATGTGGATGTGATTTTAGTTACCTTGGTGAGAAAAGCTATATTATACAAAGCAAAATAAAGTTGAACAGGATAGCAGACCCTATGGCTTCGAGGAACTGTCCCTTGTGCTGAAAAATCTAGCTCTTGGAATATAGTCCTTTATGACTAGCACTGACTGCTTTATGACCATCAGAACCAGAAGCAGACTGCCAGCATATGATAACTATGATCAGGCAGTTAATGGAGTACCTCTGGGTTTACACTGAGTAGTTAATGAGATGTTTTCTCTCAAAACAAAAGCAGTTCTGATATAATTCCATAGTTCTTCAGCTGCTAGTTTTTTTTTAGATCCTTCAGTCCCTTTGGAATTATTATTTTTTAATTATTTTAGTTTTTATTCAGATCCTTTCAGGCATTCTTTAGTTGGAAATATATGTAAAAGACACTTTGATGTGGTGATTTCTGTTTTTATTGGCTTTAAGTTTTGTGCTTGAGGCAAAATTAATAATAATTACCATTATCTGAGACACTCTGTTAACCACCAGCAATGGCTCTTCACACCCACATTTGTGAGCAATAAGCAAATATTTTAAAATGAGTTACTTTTAGAAAGCTCAAAAAGTACATGGTGCTCTTCTTTTTTATTTTGAGAGGTTTTTACCAGAGTGTGTGTGCTGGTATAACTCCCAGTTGGAAAGCTTAGGTATTTCAGCAGTTTCTTATAGTGTAAGATGTGAGACATTTCACTGTGTCTGCAATGTCTTAACTCAACATGAGTTTCCAGGAAAGGCTGTCAAGCTTCAGAGCAATATATGCCTCATTTTTTTCTGAACAATAGGTGTGTAATAGTAGGAATGGACCAGTGGCATAGCTAGTGAGGGTGCAGTTGCACTGGGTGACAAGCTTTAGGGGAGCTACATGCTGAGCTTGACACTAGTGACAAAAGTTGTAAAAAACATGTTATGTATGAATGAAAATACCATCATGTAATATATTGTTGGACAGACAATTTTATGCAGAATGCAATGCAACAAACTTCCGTAATAAAATATTTGATTTGATTTGATTTGATTCGATGCAACAAAATGCATTGGAATATCTTCATTCTATCAAACCTTATGGCCAATCAACCAGAAAATGAAAACACAAAAGTTGATGGAACAAAAAGTGTATTTTTAAAACTGAAATGTTCCCATGATACTGATGGTTCTGAGACCCAATGAGATGTAATTCCAGTACTGTATGGAACTAATAAGATGTTCATATGAATTAGCTCTTATTTTGATGTATGTGTTTCATAACACAGTTACCCAGGTTAACTGGGTGTACAGGGACTTCAAAGTGGTGCTCCTCTTATATTTTGCAGGGAAAGAAGGACCCTTTCTCTTTGCCCAGCACAGTTTCCCTAACCAATAATGGACATAATTTTCTTTTTTTTTTTTTACTCAATTAAATTTGATTTTGTTGTTGTGGGCTGGACGACAATTTTTTTTTAAACTTCAGATAGCAAATAGATTCTTTAGTTCTGCCACTAGCATAGCAAAGGGGGGTTAACTGCTGAGGAGGAAGAGGTAGGTGTTCCACCAGTTTAATTTTTAAAAATACCTGGGGATGACATCACTTCTGGATGTGACATCAACATTTTGAGGTTTTCACTAGGCTACATGATCATCAGCTACACCACTGGAATGGACTAAATCTTCTGTGAACAGGTTAATTATGGGCACAATCCAGAGTAACTACGGGGAGTCCTTGCTCTGGAGTAAGAGCAAGTTACTCTGGATTGCAATATGAATTTCCCATAGGTTTTCACTACGTGGTGCAGTAACTACGGGTGCATGTAAAGTCTCTTACGTGCACCCGTAGTTACTCTGGATTGTAGCCTAAGTCACTTTGGGTGCAATCCTAACCTAGGCCTTGACAACTCATTGGTCTTTGTGTTTCCAAGGTAAAGTTGGGAGGCAAGCGCATGTTTGTGCAAAGGCTTAACTCTCTTCCAGGGGGGCACAGAAGTGCCTTACAGCACTTTTGTGACACTTTGAGTTCAGCACAGGACTTGTGCCGGGGCTTAAGTGCAAATTAGGGATGGCCCAAACCCTGGCATAAGTTCTTTGCTGAATGGGAGATGTCACAAAGATGCCATATGGCACTCCTGCCCCACTCCTGTGGGGTTAGGCCAGTGCATTAGCATATTACAACTTTCCTGCACCAAAACGGGAATATATGCCAGGGGAGATGGGTGGCCTAAATGGTTTAGAATTGTGCCTTTTTGTTCCTTTAGTTTGTGCTTCTTATCTGAACTCATTTCGTATGACACTTCCAGCGTCTGCTGAGGGCTGGAAGTGATGTCATTAAGCAGGAAGTAACATCATTAAACAGGTGATGATTAGAAATGTGCACTTGGTCCTCATCTTGTAACTCATTACCTGCAAACGACAGGAGAAAAAAAGCTCATATCCTAAAGTGAAATTAAGCCCTTTGCTCCGGAGCAGTTAAGGTGACTATCCATAAGATAACACTAGATGGTGATGTAACTGTGTGGACCCGTAACTGCTCTGGAATTTGTCCTATGTCAATCTTGATGTTATTTTCAAGATATGGGAGATCCCAATTATCATTCCTTTTAGCAGGAATGGGCTATGTGAGTACTTTGAACTTTGCAACAATAAGTACACGACAAAGATTGTAGAATTTAAAATGAGAAAAACCTTTACAGAAAGATTATCTGCAGGACTATTCACTTATGTAGCAGGAAAGCACTTTGTGACGGGTATATGCAATGTACATTAGTCAAAGAGTTGAGGTTTTCTTCCCGGAGAGAACAAAGGAAGCTTGCAGTGAGGAGAAGAAAGTAATGGGATGGCAGCACTCATTTAATAGTAGATGCTACAGCATAGGAAGCGGAGTCAAGAATGAGTACATCACGGAAGGCCTTGTGTACGTGCCCACTTACAAGCAGCCACCTGTCTTTAGGAAAACAATCTACGTTGACAGAATGCAATATTTTTATCTTCACTTTATTACAGTGCTTCTGTTTCTATGGAAACCAAAGATTTCAAGGTAGATAAAGTATCCTATAGGGAAGTGCGGAGAGGCCAGAGCAGGCATTTTACTGTAGTATACAATAATTTTGCATCCAACATTGTAACCACAGGAAGATAAAAAGACCCCTGCTGGACCAGAACAAAAGGAGTATCTAATCCAGCATCCAGTTTCTCAAAGTGGCCCAGCGTTGCTCCTGGGAATTCTACATGCTGGGTATGAAGTGGGTAATAGCTATTTACAGTATGCATTTGTATAATCCATCATAAAGACCACCTAAGCCGGAGGCCATCGTCGCCACAGCCATAATCAATACTAAATGTATATGCTGGAATCTACCCCATTGGACAAAACTTTTTGAACCTAAGTAGTTGAAAAGTCCATTGGCTGTTGGAAAGAATTGTCAAACCTGAAGGTCCAGCATGGATTTTTGAATCTACCAGGAATTTGAGTTGGGGAGCCTGAAAAACCCAAAATTCTCCTGGACTTAGAAACTGGGTATTCCTACTGCTCTTCTTTCTTGGAATCAGTGGTCACACACACACACACACACACACACACACACACACACACACACACACACACAGAGAGAGAGAGAGAGAGAGAGAGAGAGAGAGAGAGAGAGAGAGAGAGAGAGAGAGAGAGAGAGAATTGGACTCTGATAATAGTCTTTCTTCACCCCAGTTTTCTTTGTTATTGGAAATTACTGTGTAGAGTCAGCAGCCTAAAATGCATCTGGGCCATATTTTGCAAGGAGGCTTTTCTCTTTGCTTGACACTTCAATATCTAGCGCCACGTGCTTTTGTGTATAGGAAAAATTTATCCAGTATCTGTAAACAGGGTGACCTGATGCCCAAACCTCAAAAGGAGGACAAAATCTTGTATTCCTCTCAGGATGTCCTTTCCAGAAAACAATGGCACATTTGCCTACTCAGAAGTAAAGCTACAATATTGGGCACTTTCACTTTCCCATAGAGCTCATTGCATATTTTTAGTTTATGTTTTTTGGCCATAACTTTTGATAGGAAGGAGATATTTCAAAATTGATTTTTGTGTTGTATTCTGCCCTTCCATACAAATCCAACGACATATGACATGATGGGGTACTGCACACCATTGCAAAGTTCCAAAATGAAGCCAAAATGGAGAACAATGAAGCCCTTTTGGAGGATGTGTGAAGAGGAGGCTAAAAAAGAGGACAAATCTGGAAATTTCTGGTCATATGATCACCCTGCTGTAAACCACCCCGAGTTGAATACAGTTGAGGACAGCTAAGGACAACCCAGTTCAATCTGTGGGGCATTAATGGTTACTGCATCTGTTTGGTGAAAACATGTTTTCCACTGAAGCTCAGGCTTTTAAAAAATCATCCTGCTTAAACTTTTACTACCCAATTTTGAGCACAAACCTAAACATGTCTACTCAAAAGTAAGCCCCATTGTCTTCAAGGGGTCTTATTCAGGAAAGTGTCTTTAAGATTGCAGCCATAGACTGTTCCTTGTTCAGTGTGATCTGAGGGGGGGTCTCCTCGGGAGCAAGCCCTCCCCAGGTGTCACCAGCTTGGTGCCTACTGAGCATGCCTTGGAGCAGTTAGGGCAGCCCAGGCTTCCTGACTCTCTGGATGCAGCATAACATTCTGCTCTGGATTCAGTATAGTTGGGGCAACCCAGCTAGGGCTCTTCTCACCACCCTCACTCTGGATTGTGCCCTTAAGCTTTCTGTTTGTGGTTTAAGATTGTTGGGGTGAGTGTGCTGTCCATGATTGAAATACACTAAATACAGATGGATAAAGATAATAATGAGATCTCAAGCAGAGTTCTAAGTAAAGGTGACTCTGAAAAGGCTATGGTTTCTGTGGAAAATGAAGGGAATATCCTGCCAATATGAAGAAATAAAGCTAGAAAACAATTTGAAGTTATCTCTATTCTTGCTGTGTTAATAGGTTAATGGAAGTGAGCACATAGTCTCAGTAAAATGTTTTGGACAGATGTTGGCTTTAGGTCACACCTTAACTGCACTCATGTACTCGTATGTATCATCTGCTAGTGGTTTATGTTTCTGTAGTGGTGGATAAATCTTGTTCCAAGGTGAAACCCATAGTTTTAGCTGAGAATCAAGGCCACAATTTTTTTTCATCAGTAATTTTTCTTCTTGTTGGAGAAGTGTTTGTAGAATGCAAAATGAGAGAATACATAGCTATACTGGACAAAGAGGCAACATTAAAGTGGCAACTCCCTTGTAATTAGGAGAAAGGTAGTCATAGGCCTATATCCTAAAGTGAAACTAAGCCCCTTGCTCTGGAGCAGTTAAGATGACTTTCCATAAGATAATACTAGAGCGTGACATAACTGCGTGGATCTGTAACTACTATGGATTTTGCCCATAATCTCTATTCATTGGTGAAGCATCTCCCAGTGACATTTTACTTGTGTCTCCCTACTTTAAATTGCTTGGTTGCTAAATGTATAGAATATCTCTTCTTGAACAAATTGATTCTCAATTTTGGTAAATCCAAAATTATGATCTTTAGCAACACTTGGAGTCATTACTCTTGCATCTTTAGGAATAAGCATATTGAGCAAGTAAAATACTATTATGTATTTAGGCATTCATTTTTCATATGATCTTGTCTGGACTAGACATTGTAAAACTACTTGTGAATCTTGCAGGCATGATGTTACAGAACATTGTATGTATCCATTTTAATCGAGGTGGCAATGACATTCCAAGATCTTTGAAAGTATTAAATGTGAAAGCTGTTGTATGCTAATAAAGGGTCTGACTGGCTGACAAATTGTAGTTGTCAAATAGATGTGATCAGACACATAGAAATTTAGTGAAGAAATAACCTTGAATCTGTTCAGGAACCCCAAAAAGTGATGTCATGGCTGGAATTATCATTAAAGATACCCAGTGCCAGATTACAAGATGGCTGAATCCAGCATTTTGCAACCCCCCAAGGGGGTCCAACCCTCACTTTGAAGACCACTGCTCTGATAAGAACAGTTTGGCCTTCAGTGTTTCACTGTTTGATCCTATGAATGCCTCTCTTGTTGTGAAGACAAGCTTCATATCACTATATTTCAGTCTGCAGAAGCAGGCATATCTGTACTCCTGAAGCATAAAGGCAGCAAGGTGGCTATAAGCTCCATTGGTCTTACCATAAGGATTTGTTCCAGATGCATTAGTTGCTTTTTAAGGCCCAAAGGATCTAGCAATAAATTTCTAATAATTGTCCTTACTTGACCTTTTGTTTTGTGAACACTTTCAGTGATTTGCCTTCTACCAGTCTGTCCAGTAAATGTAGTCATCTCTCCCCCCCCCAAAAAAAACCCCAAATATAAAGAAAGTTAATCTACTATGAGTTTTTTCTCATGATGCTGTCTATTACTTCATTTTGTTTCTTTTTGCATCTTCTCAAAATAATTTATTTTTTCAGTACCCAATTCCAAACCATCAGGTCAACCTTGGAAGGTATTCATAAGAACATTCCTCTCTAATTCATACTGAACAATCCTACCTAATTTTCCAGCTCTGGTAATGCAAATCTGAGGCAAGGGAACAAAGCTTTTATTACGTTGAAGAGGCCTCCATGACTATCACCCAATTACATGATTTAGGACATGCCCCACTAGCATAGCTATGCTAATGCTCAAAAGTTGGTTAGGATTGCACCCTCAGTCTTTGGATTTTCACCTCAATCCTCCCAAGCCATTAAATCAGGAAAGGTCAAACCACAGCCCAAAGTCTAGATCTAGCATTCTGCTGGATCCATGGCAAGCTTCCTAAGACTGGTGCTCTGAATTCCGGAGCACCACATCTTTCCTTGTGCACAGATCTGCATGATGTGATGTTCTGGGCAATCACATTTATGGTGCATTCCCCAGCATTCATTGTACCCAGTTTTCAGCGAAGACGCAACTGTCCAGAGTATCATGTCATGCAGATCTGGGCACAGGGAGAGATGCAGTGCTTGAGAACTCATAGTGCAAGCCATGGCAGGGAACAAATTCCTGGTGCATAGCTGTCTGCATTTTGAACAAAAAAATTACATTTGAATATGGTCTCTGTGATCCTAATATATTTTTCCATTTAAAAATCTTTCTCAAGGTCTCAATGAATTATGTAACTTTAGTATGTTTGCTTCTTTACTGATTTCAGTCCAGCCTCTTCCTTATGCCATTATGATAGTTTATTTCTGTAATCAGGAGCATTTGACTTCCAAGTCCCTAAAGATAGCTTAACCAATCTCATGGTGAGAGCACATCCAAATTTGCTTTGGCTTGGGAAAGGTGTGCTATAAATCCAATAAATAAATGAGAACAACCAATCTTAATGGTGATAAAAATGGCTGCGTCTCAGAACTCAAACCTAGATGACAATTGGAAAATGTTCAGTATTTCTCTCCTCCCCCCCCCCATCTACTTATTATACACATGAGTAGAGTAGAGCTTCTTCAGTTGGCATCAGGGCAAGTGGAAGAATGAGACTATCTTCCACTACCTTTTGCCTGAAGGAGTAATCAGGATTTGCTTGGTGAATGGCATTCAGCTTTGCAGTAAAGCTTTACTTCCTTCAAGTAAAGGGCTCTAGTGAGCCCTCTAGGGCCATAGATGCAGAATTCACAATTATTTTATGAACTCTGTTATTCATTTCAGTTCTTTCTGACCTACTTGATCCCCCCCCCCCCCGGTCTGTCCAGTGCATGTACCCATGAGCTGAATACAGGGCCAGTGCTCTTGACTGTCATGGTTCAAAGAACGGCTTGCTAGATTGTACATGGAAATTAGCAATTTCAATATGATTCATTTCAAAATCTGTCCAGTACCATTTTTCCCAAATGTCAGACCTTCTGGGAGAACCAGACCTGGAATAATGCCTTTATTATTTACATTTAAAGTTTGGTTAAAGTAAGTCTGTTTGATGGCTTCTTTTACTCACATCTGTCTAGTGAATTCATTTATTTTATATTTAAAATATTTATACCCCTGCTTTCTGAACCCACAGAGAGTTCAAGGCAGCTTAGAAGATTACAATATAATAATACAATTCTAAAATCATATCAAATCCAAAAAGCAAACTGCATCATAACAGAAGCAAAAGAAAAACAGCCCCCATATATCCATCAGTTAAAAGCTAAGCAAAATATAAATGCCTTAATCCCCGTTCAGAATGCCAGCATAAAAGGAGCAATTCTAGCCTCAAATGAGAGTGAGTTTCACAGACCAGCATCACAATAGGAATGACATCCTGTGTGCAGAAAGTCAGCCAAACCAATATTCTCAAAGTCACTTGCTGACTGTAATGCTTGATTTTAAGTTTTCTCCTCCAGGATGATCAGTTTGATGACTTTGGGGTCAGCAAAAAGCAAGAGGGGGAAGTCACAGTGCAGTCCCCATTATATGGAAGTGGTGAGCAGGGACAGCAGAAATATCTGTAACAGTAGTACTGGCATCTCCATACTGTGACTGCAGGAGCAGTTGTGGCTTATGCAAGTTTCATGTTCTGTGTGCTGCATTTGGCAGGGGCTGTTCAACCATTCATCCTGGTCCTGTTCTTCTGTGCAATGTTGTCACAGTAAGAATGAGAGAAGGGACAGGGTGCTGTGAGTCTGCTTCCTCGCATCTTTGTTTAGTCTTCTTATTTTAATGCTGCTAACATAGTCTTTGTGTGATGAAATCTTTGTGTGTGCTCATAAATATGTGCAGATTAATGTAATTTAAATGCAAATTGTACAGTATAACATGAACAATCACAGGTACCAAGTGCACACATTCGACTGAGCATGGAAAGCTGAACTAACCTGTGGTGTACCTAGAGCAGGTACAATGCAGGGAGCTTGACTATGGCATGCAAACAGCCCCCCTGCTTTGGAGCCATTCCAGGCACTGGGAGCAAAATGGAGGTGAATGCCTCAGTTTTGCATCCCCTTCCTGGAATGGTTCTGAAGAGAAGGTGGAGGGGCTGCTTGAACACCTTGGAGAGGCTCCCTGCAAAATGTAGTGATTTGCATCTCCTCCAGCTGTGCTAGCTGTGGCACTATCCAATCAATGTGTACATACTACAACCAAGATGCCTGACTATTATTACTAATAGTACATACGTACTCTATTGGGGCTGCATATATGTGCAAAAGAAAACTTCTAATTTATTTTTATTTTGTTTTTATTCCTTGTGTCTACATTTGATTTGTTTTGCTATTTTCATTTATTTTTGTCTTACCCAGGAGAGACCCACTCCATCCTCTGATACTTTGGCATTTTCCACCTAAATTACAGGAAATTTTAAAGGATTTGTACAATTCCCTAGTGGCATCATTTGTAGAAAATATAATTGGAATTAGATAAAAGGATCATCATTTTATAAGCTATTAAAAACCATATTCATTCATGTAAGATTTCCATTCCATTTTTGACCTACATTGTGCTTAGTGAAGAACATGAGATGTCTATGAATCAAAAGAAGTGGCTTTTTAATCATAGTACAATGGTGCCTCACATAACAAGTTTAATTCATTCCAGAAGCATGCCTGTTATGTAAAATGCTCTTTATGTGAAATGTATTTTCCCATAGGAAATAATGGAAACTCAGACAATTGGTTCCACAATCCCCAAAATATTCATATTAAAATATTAACTGTATGTAAAAATGATGACAAAACACTGGAATTGAATTCAAAACATTCATTCAATGTGCATGATCCTATGAAGTCTACATAGGCTGCAATCCCAAACTTTCCTGGGAGTAAGATCCACTGAACACAATGGGGCTTGAAACTGTAAAAACTGAGTGGACTATATGTAAAATTGTCCCATGTTGATGCAGTTCCTTTGCGTGCCAACAGCCCATGGCATCTGGTGAACTTTCACAACAGCTGATGTCTTTGCATATTCTCTGTTCATCTCAGCCAGTAGCAAGGGCACTTGCATTTTATAATCAATACTAGTAGCCCACAACTGCTGCATCTGGAGTTACAATATAACAATATTCATCAGTAAAAAATACCATTTTCCTCTCCAGCAACTCTTCTTTCCAAATTTTGAGTAGTAACAAAAGTTGGAATCTTAACAGTTCCTTCTCCTCAGCTGCTTGATTGACACAGAATGTTGCCAGAAGATGATAGGCTCACACGCAGGCAAAGGGCGCAATTCAAAGTAACTACAGGGAGTCCTCGCTCCGACGTAAGAACAATTTACTCTAGACTGCAATATGAATTTCCCATAGGTTTTCAATAGGTGGTGCTATAACTACGTCAACATAAATGTCTTTTACGTGCTCTTGTAGTTACTCTGTATTGTAGGGTTAGGCATTTAGGTAAGAAGATATATAAAGGTCCCTTTCTGAGCTCCATCAACACATTTTGTTCAAGTGGCCATTGTCTCCCAAGACCTTTACCACAAAATCTCAGTGAGTCCCCAAGGAAGCATCTTTGATACTTGAGAAGCTTAAATACTCTGCTATTTAGCTGGACAATAAATGGTCAGAGCCTGTTAAAATATTAATTATGCAGGCTAAGGAGGTTAAAATAATGGATAACTATGAAATTTTTCCTAATCCGACCAGTTGTTCCCATACTGACCACTGGAGGCTGCTGTGTTGCCTGCATACGCATTGCCTGACTTGCTTCTGCTGGTAGCTGCAGGTAGAGATGGGATCTTTTCAGCTGGCAGTTCGCTCAAAGCAGGAGGCAACAAGGTGGGGTGAAGGAAAGGCAAATTGTTTCTGTAGAAAGAAAGGTTGTGTTGGAATAAGTTTGATATTACATTTTGGTTTATTTGCATTTTAGAAGGTTTATGGTCCCATGTTTGTGCCATTGTGTGACATTAAAATCAAGTTCTGTACTATAATATTAGGACTGTAATGATTCGGTGGTTAAGTGGAATTTTGTCAACCTGAAGGTTCAGACACCAGTTCTGCATGATGGAGTGAGTTCCCATTGTTTGCCCTGCTCCTTCCATCCTAGCACTTTGAAATCAAATAAATGAAAGTAAATCAATAGGTACCACTAAAGTGGGATGGTAACATCATTCCATGCATTTTGGCAGTTAGTCATGCTGGCCACATGACCATGGAGATGTCTTTGGACAATGTTGGCTCTTGGACCTTTTAATGGGAATGAGCACCACCCTTAGAGTTGGTCATGATTAGCAGGGCAACATCTGGGTAACACCTTTACATTTACTGCAGAACTGATATATTCATTGTCCAGCCATATTTATTGTAATAGCCTCATAAGGCATTTGGAAGAGATGTCATGTTCAAGAGGAATTTTTCATGGACAATTGCATTGATGTTGAGTGATCTGGTTGGGAATTATGATGAAATCAGATATCTAGGACAGTTTTACAACCAAAAAGGATGAAAATGTAAACATCTCTATAACGTGAGTCTGATAATCTTTCTAGTCCAATATCCTGTTTACAACAGTGGCCAGATCAATATGCTTCAGGAAATGTAAGCAAATTAACCCTTTGGTTGATTATCTTTCACATATGATTTTTTCATGCATGGAACTAGAAGTTAGGTATTCAGAGGATTTGTTTCACAATATTTGGTATATATATTTCCAAGCTGTTTATTTTAGACACAACGCTACACAGCCACAAATGCGTCTACTATCATGTGTCAGATGCTGCATGCGTCAGATGCTGCATGCGTCAGATGCTGCATCTTCCTATTCAGTTTCACAGGTAGTTCAAGCAAAAGTTCATAGAAATAATCTAAATTGGAGATGACATAGGCATAGGGCGACTAAGGCCACATGTTAATCTAAAAATAGTCAAAATAGCTCACTAGTCAAAATTTGAATTTGTATTCTGAGCCAGTTGTGCCATCTAAGCAACAAACAGGAAAACAGGGTCAGTTCAGATTGGTACGTAAGTATCACACATCTTATCAAGATTTATTGCAGTTTTATCAATGCATGTTGTTAATATAAAGAGACACATGCCCTACAGAAATAAACACTTGCGTAATGCTGCATTCAAAATTCAGAACAGACCTACCCTACCCTCAAAAGGAAAAAAAATGTAAAAAAAAACCACCAATTTCCTAAATTGGTGGTTCTGCTTTGGTAACAAGACCAGATAATTCAGAACTCCAAAATCTGGATGAAAGATCCAGAGGTGTCACTTCTTAAGGGGAAGTCACATGTAGACTGAATGCTTAAATATCCTTGGTTGCATCTGAATGTGAGGGCAGTCTGACTGCAACACCCCAATGATTGCCAAGGTTGATTTGTCTGATCTGGCTAGCTAGGTGGGTGTCCCCTTCCTTCCACACTGCTCCATGTGCATTCCCCCCAAAGCCACATGCTGTGTGAAAGAGGATGACCATCCCAGGTAGGAAGGTATCTGGGTCAAGGATATGTTGTGTTTGTCACATGTGATGTTACATGTATGGGCTACTTGTAGGTTTTCTGCCCAAAGGTAATATCTGTGTAGGAAATTATAGCATTATTAAATGGCTCTCAGTAGTATTTGCATTCTTATGCTTGGCTTGTACATAGACTAGATGTGTGTTTTGCAGTCTCATGCATGTTTAATATTATCTGGTACATTCCATGCATGAAGATTTGTTTCATCATGATGTAGAAAAGAGGCTCATGCAACAGGTGAATTGTTGAGCAGGAGGAGTAGAAGTTGCTGTTTTCACTATTTTTCCCCCAGAGATCCAGACTTTGTGTGCTCCTAATTTTTCTTCTACTGTTCTTAGAGCTGGAGGTGTTATTGGGCAGGTTAGTACACTTTCCAGGCAACAGCCTTAGTCTCCATGAAAGCTTTACTGGCTGTCGTTCTATTTCTTCTCATCCTGTATTACGTGGACAGTGTCCCTGGAGCCATCTTGATGACAACAGCTGCTAGTTTAAAATTTTTATCAGGCCTGTGGTAATTAAAACGCAAGGATCTATGGATATTTAAGTTCTATATAAATGAAGTAACAGATGTTTGATCTGCAGTGCAGTAGGATGGGGTGGGAGTCAGATCAAAATGGTGAATGAAATTATGCTGTGATTTTCCCCCACAACTGCACATGGGGCTTATTTTTTGTAGAATAAGATTTCACTTCTGAAGATTCATCACCGGGTAGGAGGACAGCCACTTCAGCAATGTGGTGGTTGTAACTAAAAAGCACATTATATAGTTATGCATGATCAGCATAGACACCCCTTTTTACTCTTGAGCATGTTTTCCTCCCATTGAGACCAAGTTACAATATGGAGGTTCTTGTGATTAATTAAGAACTGCTTTGCGAGATGTAATATTTGTAATATTCTTTGTAATATTCTGGAATACTGCAACAAAAATCAGGAAATTATAAGTGTTTATTCTCCTTATTATAAATCAATAGGAAATGATTGAAGTCTGTTTTGGCACTTTGTTGATCCAAAGATACATCTGCAGAGAATGGCTTATCTTGACCACATCTATTCAGTTAGTTCTTTGGGTTCTGCTTCAATAAAAAAATATAGATGACAATGACAATGGAAAGTAGGTTGCTAAGACCTCATTATTTTAGGGGCAATTGAGGTCTATTAGTTCTGAAGTTCAGATTTTTCTCTTCCAAAGATATCTATTTTAATAACAATGTAGGATAGAAAAGGAATTAGCCAGTGACATGCAAGGATGGGAATCAAATAAAAAATTTAATTAGAACAGATATCAGAACAGTTTAACTGGAACAGATAACAGATAGCAAGCCAACCGATGCCCAAGCAAGATTTTTGTCCAGTTATGGTTGATGAATGCAAGTCTTGAACTTAACATAGAAAGTATCGGATTTATAGGTTCTATAGAGGTTTGGTTGGCCAAATATTGTGAGATATTGTGAAATTGTGAGAATATTATCAGGCAGTTTTCTCTGTCCCAATACTCCTGAAAGTCAAGGCAGTCTTGACATGAAAAGGGGTGTCTTTGTTCTTATTGCTCACTGTTCACTGTTGTCCGCTGCTCAGTGGTGGCCAGTGGTGTCCACTAGTACCCAGTAGGGGTGCCTGCTCTCTGGTGGTACTCATTTCTACCAGGTGGTATCCACTGCCTAGTGGAGCCTGCTTGTGCCCACTGCATGGTTGTGCCCAGTGCCACCCAATGATACCCAATAGAGATGCAGTGTGCCTGGCAGGGATGCCAACAGGTGCTTTCTGCTGCCTGCCACTGCCCTCTAGTATGCTCTGATGTCTGGTGCATCTCATTATTCAGTGGTGTTCAGTGCCCAGGGTCCACAAATACAAGTATTCTTGAAATTTTATTCCCACAATAATGGGTTATTACTGCTAGTGTATGGATAAAAGCAGGAGTGGAACAGCATTGATTAGCTGTTGAACATCTGTACAAGGAAAAGGTAACCAGATGCTTTGTATCACTGTATGTGATACATATGCTTTGTGTGATATATATGCTTTGTATCACTGTATATGCCTGAATCAGTCTAGATATGTACAGCTGACTGTGTGTGTGTACGTGCGCGCACACACACACACATGAATGCTTACCTTGTATTTTTTTTGTCATTATCTGTGTAAATTTATGCTGGACTGGTACTTTTGGTGACATATGCTGACCCATCACTAGCAAAGGGAGAGTGTCTGGGCTATAAGGGACAAAATGTCCCAATATCTGATCAGTTTTGTCATAAGTAAATGCTATATGAGGGGTAGTATTTTTTAAAATTAGTTGTATATCTTATACATCTAGAGTAAAATACATCTTGGATTCTGAGCATTTTGCAAGACATGCAAACATTTCTAATAAATTTTGTCTTGTAATACGTGCAAAAATCATCCCAGCCAGGACACAGTCAATTTTGGTGCGCAATTTTGGTGCGCTATTAAGCACCTTCTCAGCTTTTCCTGAGAGACCAGCCTATGCATGTCTACTCTGAAGTAAGCCTATTACAATCAATGGGGCTCACTTCTATGTAAGGGAGCAATGAAAAAAAGCTTGAGAGACCTAGCCTTGCATGTCTAAAATAAGCCCTGTTATAATCATTGGGAATTCCTCCTGGGTAAGGGCTCAAATTGCAGTCTGGGAGACTAACAGTAAAATTCTAAGCATGTCTACTAGGAAGTAAGTCCCATTGTATTCAATATTACTTACTCCCAGGAAACTGTGGTTAGGATTGCAGCCTATGTGCAGGTTACTTTGTTTTGATTTTTTATATTTTGTATTTTCTTTATCATTTTGTATTATATTACAGTATCATAATTATTTTTATATTAATATTCTTGGGTTGTGGAATGAATTAACTGAGTTTCCATTATTTCTTATGGGAAAATTTGCTTTGATATACAAGTGTTTTGGGTTACAAGCATGCTTCAGAAACAAATAATGCTCATAAACCAAGATATCACTGTACAAGGATACTTTATATCCTTACAGATCCTGCGTTTTGAATGTCCATCACGTTTGTAAGTGAGCTTTCTTTAGAAATTTCAGTGCTTGCAATTTTATACCCACAAATTAAATTTAGGTTTTTATTTAATTAAGCTAAAAGGAGCTAACTGCAGGGGAAGAACGAGATTGAAATAATTTCAGAGTCATTAGTTTTGTCATTCCTGTAAATGCTCCTACTGGGGGTGGTCACTGAACTGTATAGATAGAATGCTAGTGCTATCAATACAGTAGCAGTTGGGGTAGGGATGCATGAACATCACTGACAAATGTCAATAGTCTTTTTTAAAAAGCTGGCACTTTTTAAAAAATAGTTACTCTTAAAATTTTTACTTATCTTATTTTTCTGTAGGCTTCCTGTTCTCCAATAGGCCTATACTAGCTGTTTTGATGGTGTAAATCCAAAGAAACTTACCCTATAATCCCGAGTAACTACGGGAAGACATAAGAAGCACTTATTCTGGATTGCTCTATGCATTTCCTATAGCTTTCCCATAGGTGGTACCATAACTCCGTCGGAGTTAAAGACCCCATAGTTACTCTGGATTGTAGCCTTAGGTTGAGGAAAAGAGCTCTGGATCTTAGTGTGTGCTACTGCTCTGATATCATTTCCCTCCTATCCTTGTCCAGTCCGCTCCCTGTGTCTTGAACTACCCACAATGCTTCCTCAAGCTGCTGGGGAGGACATTGGAGATTAAGGGGACTTTTAGGGGTGGTGGTGATGGAAATAGCTAGAAGTGGAACTTCTAGCCATTTGCATTAGTATCCCCAAAACAAATGATAGTAGCATTGCTTCTGTGCTAGTGGTCTGGGGCTTACAGTAATTGATTGCAAGATCTGCCATCATAAGCACTGGATAGGTATGGACTGCCAGGATTCAATCATACCAAACATACGAAAACCAACTGTGAAAGCACAACAATGGAACCAGTTACAAATTAGATAGTATGAATATAAAAATAATCATTTAATACAAAAGTCCTGGAATTCATAAATCATGTATCCGCTACCATACATGACATTAGAGACACATTGGAGACACAATGTGACACATACATGACAATGTGTCTCTAATGTCATGTATGGTAGCGGATACATGATTTATGAATTCCAGGACTTTTGTATTAAATGATTATTTTTATATTCATACTATCTAATTTATAACTCATTCCACTGTTGTGCTTTCACGGTTGGTTTTCATATGTTTGGTATTCATATCCGTGATATTCTCTGATCACTTTATAGGATTCAATCATATACATACATATATATTAGGGAGTAAATGCCATTGAATTCAACAAAATTTGCTTCCGAATAGAAGGTTGTCATGAGAATATAATGAAGGAAGCAGAAAAATGTGCATCCTGTCCCCAGTGATATGGAGAAAGGATGGGATATATGCAGTGGTGGGCTTCAGGGGTTCTCATAGGTTCTATCGAACCCTTTGCTAATGAGTGCCTGGTTCTGAGAACCAGGGACATAGAACCTGTTGGGTTCTATGTTACTAATGGGACATAGAACCTGTTGTTAATTTATGTTATTAGGGTACAGAACCTGTTGTTAATTTATTTGAATCCTACCACTGCATTCATGCAGCTAAAAGTAATACACTAGTGGTATGATGATGCCTGCAGGATAACTGCTGGGCCACTGGCACGGCCTTGCTAGTTAGTGCTGTGAGTTAGTGGCTTGGCACATATCAGATAAGCATTTAAACCAGTTGAGAGCCTTGTGGAATGCATTCGTGACTGCCTGTGACTTGCATTGCATCTAAATTGGGCATGAGCTTTCCATTTGTTGTCTAGAGAAAAGGGTCAAATGGAATGCATTATACTCTATATGTTTGATGGACAGATTCATTTTTTCCCTTGGCAGAAAGAATGAGGTCCATTTCAGCAAGATACTAATGTTAAGTAACACTTAGTGCTTTCTTCTTAGCTCAGCTTTCTGCAGTCCTTTATATTAAACCCTTGGCTTATTATCAGTAATTTTGGGGGCTCCAATTATACGCTTAACGTGGGCTGTTACAAATTCATATGCTGTAAGGTTGATGGTGGCAACTATTTCCACTGTAAATATCTGTTATGAAAGTGAAACCATTTATATTAATAGAAAATTCCTGAGGTCAAATGCCCATTAATTTCTTAACCTTCTGAGAGCGATACTTGCTTCCTGCTTGCGCCTGCTGTGTGTGGAATGGATCGAGTGAAAAAATGATGTGGGAAGCAGCTAGAAAAGGCGTTAAGTGGAGGCTAAAGCATGGTTAATTAGCAGTCAGAAAGCTGGATATTGTCAGCCAAGAAGGCTTCTTGTTCCTCTCTTCCACCTGTGCCCTAACCTAGCTCTGGTGTCTGTGAGGTAAGTTGCAGCCAATTCCCATTAGGGACCTTAGTTGTTTGAAAATGATGGACTTACTGTACCCATCCCAGTCATTGCTGTGAAAATTGTATTTGATATTAGGTTTTCTTTTTTAAGTAGAATCCATCAACATAATTATTACACAACTTTATTACAGTAATAAAGCAACTCCGGAGACCCACTACTGGGGAGGTAATTGCAGGAACTGAGGCACTTCTGGGTTGGTACATTCCCCTGGTGCCCTCCTCTGTTCATACACCCCATGGTACACTTTTGCTTTTCCTTTCTGCTGCCACAAGAACTGATTATTCTTCCTGCTGCATAGGCCTTTTAAGTACATGTTCAAACGCATAGCAAACATGTGTTTATAAAAATAGCAGCATGGGAAAGGGTGCCCTCCAGACATTTTGCCAACATTTCTTTCGGGAAGGAGTCACATTTCTCCATTTTTACTGACACTGCCTTAAGCAGTTTTCTGTATTGGAGGAAAGCAAAAAGTGGTTCTCAGAATTTCAAGTACAAGGAGCAATTAATTTTCATTCTCCTCCACCTTTACTCAACTAGGTTAAAAATGGTTTTGGATAATGTGCAAAAGAAAATGCTCGTAAGAGCAAAAGAGTGAACACATGTAAGATAGCATGAGTTGCATTTTCCTGGCTCAGTCTGAATGTTTTAGCATCTAGCCACGGGCTCTCCTCTTTCTCCTGTTCCCTAGATTTGTAAATAAGGAAAGAGCTGGTGACAGGGCTTATATTGGGCCCAAGGTTTGTGATGTCTGTGATGATGCTGAGTGTATGATGAATGGCATTCTGGCCATTCAGATTCATGGGAACTGCGTGGTCCATATTTTCAGACTGGCTGATCTCTTTACTGCTGTGTACAGTAAGACACATCACTTGGATGTTCCCAGGCAGTATTCAGGTTCTAGAATCTTGTCTTCCAAGTGGCAAAAACCACTTCCGCAGTTGGAAAGTGGTTAAAAGTTAAGCTGACAATCAGAAAGAAGATGGAGATAGAAAAAAAAGCCGTTCTTCCATTTCCTCCAGTCATAAAAATGGTGGCAGAGCCAGGCTATTATGGAGATGAGGGTTCTACACTCTGCACTTTCCTATGACCAGTTCTACACAATTTTTACACCTAGTTTGATCAGCCTCCATAACAAAGATATTATTCCTTATCACAGCTGAGCAGTTAATTTAAAATCTTTGTACCAAATAGAAATAGATTCTCAGCTTTTGTTCAGTTATTGATTCTTTAAACAGCACTAATACACTGTAGTGAGAATCTATGGGAAAATTGAGATTTCACTTCTTGCTGTGGTATACTAGAAGGTAACTGCAGGTTTCTTTACTTTTCTACATTCAGTTATGATGTGGCTGAGGTACTCTTTAAACTTTTGAGGGAAAACAGGTACAACATATTTCTCCTGTTGTTGCTCTTCATTTCATACTTGACAAAGTGGTAGTTCAGTATTATAAACTATTTTGGCTGTTGGAAGCTGAAAGAGGCAACACAGATGGGTTAGAAAATAAAATACATGTGTGTGTGTGTAAAAGTAAGTTTACAGTTATAAGAGTCAAGAATGTGTAAAAGCTGAAGGCCAGCAATTTGAGTACTTAAGAGTTGGACTTGTGATGCTGTTTTTAAGGCGCTGTGCCTGTTAATCAGCAGGCTAGGGTTCGAGACCCGGGTCGGCCCTGCAAGACAGGGTGAGCTCCTGTCCTTAGCCCAGCTCTGCGACGCCAGCTGGATCCAATCGTATTGGCTCTGCCTTTCCATTGGAGTAATTCAGTGGCATGGAGAGGAGGGATTTGCTGCTTGGGTAACAGCCTATCTTCAATAACAATCTAACCCAGGCTTTCATGCTTCGCATGCAGCGTATGCAGTGCCGAGCACAATACCATAGTCTTTCAAGACTGACGGAGGCCTGCTTTTGCCTAGAATTCTGCTATTGCCTTGTGATAATACAAGATGAGAGATGAATGAGTTCCATGCAAAATAGTGAGCATTATGAACAATTTTGAATCCTGACCCATTATTAACAGACTAAAGTGACATTGGCAGTATTCACTTCTGTCCTAAGCAGACTATCAGACAATTCTATACTCCCCACCTACCCATGCCCATTTCAACCACACCAAAAATGTACGTGTTGTACTCAGTTGGAGGAGCAATGAAATGGGAGGCTTTGGAAGATAATGGATATTTAAAACACTTTTCCAGTTAATCATCCATCCCACAATCTGACCCTTTACTGGCACAAGTCAAAGGAGAGAAAGAGGGCATCCTCTGCTGGTGAGGATAGGATCTGGTTTAGGGGATAGGATCCCAGCCCTTACAGAAGAAGATAGGAGGGGATAGGAGACCAGCCCTTACAGCAGTCCCCACCAGTCCCCTTACTTGCCCCGTTTTACCCTCTTCTATCTCACCAACCATCTTACCTGTATTGGTTGGTCCTTCTGGGCCCAATGACATAGATGAAAAAGTTCCATCCTTCCTTACAACTCTCAGGCTGCAATCCTAAAGACACTTTCCTGGGAGTAAGACCCTTGAACAAAATGGAGCTTACTTTGGAGTAGGTTAGGATTGGTTAGGATTGTTCTGTCAACAAAGTATGCTGCTGCAGTCAAAACTGCCACATTCTGCTAGTGTGAACAAACTAGGAACTAGTAACTAGTAACATTCCAAACTCTTTTAGTTCTAGTTCTAGAACTCTAGTTCGTCTTGGATATTTCCCCTTTTTTCCTTGCAAGTCCAAGCATTGAAGATTCATCCTATCTTGATTTTCTCCAGAATGAAGATGGAAGTGTGCCAGTATGTTCAACAAAGGAGATCTTTCTGCATCAATACCTTAATAAATTTGGTAGAGGTTAAAATTAACTAGTGCTTTGTGGGTAATTAAAAATGCAACGATTTTGACAACTGTCATGAATACAAATCCGCAAGGCCTGAAGCAGCAATTAATTCCTGAATGAAGCTACATTTAATCTAATCTCCTAAAGAAGGAATTCTTGTCAGAGGTTACCCTGTGTTTCTGTATGTGGTTGCTATTTTAGAATCCAGAGAGAAAAAACTAACCGATTGGGATGGATATATATATATATATGCCCCAAATCTTACATTTGACATTTCACAGAATCTCTAATTTGGAAGAGATAACAGAATGTGAACTTTTCATCTTTTGTAACTCCTATAGCGTCATAGACTTACATTTGAAATTATGTTTTTATACCACATAGTCTTGTCTTGGTGACAAAGTACATTAATTGAATTATTGCTACCTTCAGTTTAAACACTATTGCAGCCTTCGCTATTAGGAAGCCACAGGGAGCCCTGCAAAACACTACAGAGGATTCCCTATACACCCGTGACCCTGGCCACATCTCAATTTAGTTTAAACATAACTCCCTTCCCCTGCAGGGGCATGATCTTGGGGATCACATCACTGCTTTCTTCCTGCCCCCTAAAGGGAATGGGGCAGTGTTGCACTACCTGGGGATGGGGTGTCACAACTCCCCAGTTTGAGTACCTCTTCTATAAGGCATGTTAAATTTCTCAGAGATTTTACATGTTGGTTTTATTATGACATTATTATACATTGTTCCCAATTCAAAGAACATAGGTTTCTTGGATTGACTATGGATCCATGTTTTGGAAGTACGTGGGCAGCCTTATATGGTTTGCTTGGCTTGCTATTGTGTCAGGATACTGCATTATTGCTCATCTTCTACCAATTCACAGCACATTGCCACATGCAGTGGAAGAAACCAGGATGCAGGTCTTTTGTGTGCTCCCTGGAGCATTTGGTGGACACCTGTGAGACATTAGAAACTGGACTAGCTGGGCCTTTGCAGTTGTTGTTATATTCACTGACTTGTTAGTCATCTAGTTTCCTGTACATTATAGTTGTTTGCTATTATTGAAGTCTAAAATAGTAATTACACTATGTAAAGTATATACTTTATGAGTCATCTAATGCACTTACAGTTTCATGTTGATCTTAGCTTTTGCGTCAAGTCAATAATTCTCTCTGCAAACCTGTGGGCAGCTGCTATTCCTATAACTAATGTTGGGGTAGCTGATCTGCATTGGCTTTATCCCCCTTGGTGATGCATTATACTTTATATACTTTATGCGTTATATTCCGCCTTATACTAATGGCAAAAAGGGTGAGGTTATTTCCCAGCCCATTTTCAAGGGGAAAAAAATGTATACATTACCAGTGTTGCAGCAGTGAAATTGTGATCACTCCGGGGAATGATCTTTATACATTTAAGGCTACTTTCTTTTCTTAGTGGACTGTATCACTCTGTTAAATGGGTTAATAATTGGTTTTTTCTGCAGTTTCAGGTTTTTCTAAATGATCTTTGAGTTCCCTCCAAGTTGCATAATTTTAATAAACCAGTTGATAAGACTTTATAGCAATAGAAAAGTGGCAAATTATGCCAAGGCAGCACAGCAATTGCAGACACTTCTTTGCCCTTCTGAAATGAATAGGTGCACAAGATGCTTCCAGTTCCCAAATGATCTGAACATTGGAATTGCTACAATGAAACATGGGCAGAATTAGCTTGCTGATCATGGCTTTAGATTACCTGCAATTTGTCTGCAGTTGCAGTTGGTTGAGAACAATCCAGAAGAACAAGCTCAGCAGAACAATCTCATGTGATAGATGAGGTATAAGTAGCCGTTTTTATACCGTCTGCTTGTAAGGTTAAGAGATCTAATTGTGGTCATGAAAATTAGAGATGCGGCTACAGGCAACGGAAGAATGCCGGACCTGGAGCATATATCAGCAAATTAGGCTAGAATCTGGATTGTGTATTTGTTCCTCTGGCTGTCAACAAAACAAATATTTCCAGCAAAATCATTTGCGGTGTTGTGGTTCCATATATGTTTTTATTCACTTATCTCTGCCCGGCAGTTTTGCTTTTAAAAAAAAAAAATCTCTGCGTAGGTAGTAGATGGGTGTTTTTGGTATTAAATGTGACAAGGTGTATGTTTCTTTTTCTACTATCCACCTGCCATACTTGTTTTTAATAGCTAGCTTTGGAGAACAGAACAGCTGGGTCTCAATGTGCATGCCATGGATCAGGTATTTTAAATTTAAGATCTCCAGCTGTGCATTTGTAAATAGAAGAGTTGGTTAAACAGGAAAGTCCCTCTGTGGATTGAGAAGAAATGAGAATTGTTCTGTTTTGTGCCAATTGTTTGCCACTGTTTTCTGTAGAAGTCTCCATAAAATCTGGGCAATTCTAGAAATGCAACAGGAGAAAATGTTTGTGGCACTAATAATTTATTGGATTATCTGCTAGGTGAAATTTAACAGTACAATCCTAACCTCAGTGGGACCACAAGGTGCAGTGGCTTCAAAAGGCAACTGCTATACCTAGATCTTTTTCAAAGTGTGTTCCCCAGAATCTGCAGATCTCTGGACACCTGATTCACCTATACTGCTGCACACGTATACTGTAATTGTCTGCGACTTGGAAGCATGCTGTAGCCTATTACTTTTATGATGCTCTCCAGGAAGTCCAGCACTTACCTTCCTTCCATTCTCTTAATTGTTTTTGGCATCGAGGGCCCTGACAGTAAAATAATTTTGTGATGCACAATCAGTTCCAAGTTGAGTTGTTTTTGAATACTAAAATGTGATAGTAACTAATTTTGAGGATGTAATGAAGACTGTGCCCTTTATATCATTTACTCTGCACTTAATGCAAATTTAATAGGATGCATTAGACAAATGTTGTTAAATATTAAATGCATATTTACTGACCCTTAACAGCACTGTAGTAAAAAAAATACATAAACCTATATTTAATAGTAGTTCAACCTCTCTAAATATGTATTCATGCCAACTCTCCTTGGACTTCGGGCCAGCAATCACCTTATGTACTGTTAAAGGCTCCCTTAATGCTGTGTTTTATTAGGTGCCATGAAATCAGTGGCTGCATCAATGATTTTTGCTGATATTTAACAATTACATGTGAGTTTCTCATGTAGGATATTGTTGCTATTTACAGTGATTCGGGCAGCTTGTTGTATGCAATTTCTATCTGATTAGTCTTGGCATTCAGACCCACTTCAAAACATGGATCTTAGAATTTATCTGACAAGGTAGAAATGTGAAAAACTTTTGTGTTCTTCAACGGAGGTCGCAAAGTCAAAAGTCTTCCAAAAATATGTAAGGCTGCATGTCTACACCTTGGACATTTTCTGTTTTCTCCATGCTGACCATGTTTTCTGCTTGGTTGCGCTCTTCGAGTGGCATTCGTAGATGCCACTGTTGCCACCTGGCATTTCTCAGTGTTGTGCTAAGGGAAGACCTGCAAGTTCAAATGCATACTTGCCTCAAGGCTAGAATGCATGGAGAGAGTCAGGCAGGAGCAATGCTTCAACTCTGTGCTGCTGCTGCTGCTGCGTGTGTGTGTGTGTGTGTGTGTGTGGAGAGAGAGAGAGAGAGAGAGAGAGAGAGAGAGAGAGAGAGAGCGCAGTCAGCCACCCAAGATCCTTGAATCATATCCCAGCTTAAAAAAAAAATAAGCAGGGTATTCTGGCAGCTGGAATTAGGCAAAATTGACTATTGCAGGCAGGCTGCACCTTTGGTTTTCTCTGTACCTTTAAGGTAGTCTGACAATAGTAACACTTTTGATGTTGGAGCAGATCTACCTTTTCAGATCAATTGCTACTCACCTTAAAAGGCATTGTATCCAACTGTTTGTGAGTCTAATTGCAGAACTGCTGGGAAATTGTAGAAGCAAATTGTTTCCCCCAATACAGCAGTTCATGTCTACTCCAAGCATGTAAGCCCCATTGAGTTTAATAGGACCTACTGGTAGATATGTGATCAGTAGATACCTGTTGTTTTTCTGTTTTGGTCCCATCTATAAGGATCTCTAAATGTCACGCTACCCTTCTAAGATTAAAATTACTTTTCCGTAAAGCACCCCACTGAAAACTAGTGTATTGTGATTTACAGCCAGATTCTAACCTTTTGCAACAATTAAGTTGTGCCAGTGTTGGTGAACCTTTAGGACATGGAGTTTTTGCTGGCATATCCCTGGAACCAAAGAGAAATTTAATTTTTTAAAAAAATTATAAAACCAAATGAAAAGAAAGTGCTTTACTCCAAAGGAGAAAATGTATATTATGAAATAACAAACTGCCCCTGTAGGTAAACTCCCTGATGCTAATCTGGAAAGCACAGCTAAATATCAATGTGCTGTATTCATTAATCCTGTACTGATTATTGCAGTACAATACTGGGTTATTTCAAGAAAAGTCTAATAGCTTTTCTAATGAGAATACATAAGCCATTAGAAAATTCTTAGCAAGAATTTTAAAAGTGTGCTTTAAAACAGTAATTTGTGTTTTCTAATAGAAAAATTAAAAACCTGTCCTAACATGTTTTACAGTCCAATCCTAACAGCTACAATGCCCAGAGGAACAGTGGCACAAAAAATCAACCTCTCTATTCTGTTGATGCTGGGAAATATAGAGTTCTCGACCTTCACTGATCACACTCCCCTGCTGAAATAGGTTCTCCCCATCTTAGAATGCTTCCCTCCAACCATAAAGGTTGGACCACCACCAGGAACTCTTTCTCTTGCAGCCATGCCATGTCTTCCACCTAGCACCAGGCTGACTGGTGCTGGCCTTGCACTGGCATTCCCTCCTTCCATGATGCTATAAATGTGTTTTATGACATTTACACCTAGCATTAGCATTCAGTACTGGTGCTATGGCCCAGTAGGATATGGCCCCTAAAATAATAAAATATTTTTAAACATTAAGGGAAACGGTGCATAATAAACATTGCATACTTTTAAAGTTTTGACTTTTCTTAACTAATTCGTCGCAGATACAAATACTGTATTTGCAGATGCAAATACTGTATTTGCAAAATTCTGCAACAAGTTGACGATAATTATCCCCTCCACCCGTGAATATCATATTTACACATTTAGTACAAAGTATAGTTCAGGAATGAAGGAAATACAGTTGAGTAAGAGATTCATATGAATGCAGGAAAATAAAAATTAAAAGAGCCTATATTATAGCCTTGGATTAATGAACTCACTAAAATAAAATATTTTATTGAGGAGATAGCAACCTGACCATGGACTGCTTGTCAGTAGAACGATTACAGGATTTGCTGCTGAAGGAATAAGTACCCCCAAATCCAGAGTAACTAGGGGAGCATGTAAAAGACATTGTGTGCACCCATAGTTACCGTACCACCCAGTGAAAACCTATGGGAAATTCATATTGGTATCCAGAGTAAATTGTTCTTTCACCGGAGCAAGGACTCCCCATAATCACTTTGGATTTTGCCCATAAAAAGGGTTAATTTGTTATCCATGTTTGGCAGCAGAAGCAGAGAAACCTATAAGTGGTGTACTAATGGCAGCTCCGGATCCCTGGTCAAGTTGCTATTCTCCTTTAGAGCCTAGATGAAGGCCATAATGAGCCATAATGAAGGATGATCTATAAGAAAATGGTAATCAGTGGTGGTGGTAAACCATCCACTGTGGTGGATATAATCAGTGGTGGTGGTGATAATCAGTGGTGATAATCAGTGGTGGTGGAAAACCATCCACTAGGGCTCCCAGTTAACCCATCCATATTTAACTAGTGCAAAACTAACAGCACTCAATGGATTTGGTAACATCGATAGATAGATAGAGAGAGAGAGAGAGAGAGAGAGAGAGAGAGAGAGAGAGAGAGAGAGAGAGAGATAAATGAAAATTCACTCACTGACTCACTCGTTCACTCATCAACACCCAGCCAAAACTGCTGGCCCTAGAAGCATGAAATTTGGGGTGGGTGTTCCTTCCTTCATGGAGAACTGGTTTTCAAAAATTCCAACTGGAAGGTGGTGAAAAGGGTGCAACATGTTTTCCTCCCCATACTTTCCATTGAAGAATCAGTGACTGAGGGATTCTCTGCCCCAACCGTCAGACCTAGAAGCATGAAATTTGGGGATGGTGTTCCTTATGTTACATGAACACCCACCAAGAACCAAGGGAGAAATTTAACCCTTAAGGGACTGAAAAGTGGTGCAACTTGTCTTTGTTCTATACTTAACATGGAAGACTGACCAACCTCCATCCAATTTGGTGCTCGGAGCCCACTGCAGTGAGGGGGGGAATGTTGTTTGGAGGGAGGAGTTCCACTGGGGAGGTTGCTGTGCATGGGGGGTGTTGCACATGGGGAGATGATGCTCATGGGGGATTGATGCTCATGGGGGCTTTGATGCGCATGGGGGTGGTTGCACATGGGGGAGGTTGCGCATGGGGTGTTGATGTGCATGGGGAGATGATGCACATGGGGACTTATGCACTTGAGGGGATGTTTCGCATGAGAGGATGTTGCACATGGGGTGTTGATGGGCATGGAGTGTCGATGCACATGGGGAGTTGATGCTGTGCATGGGAGAATGTTGCACATGGGGGTTGATGTGTGTGGGGGATTGATGCGCAGTTGGGGGATGGTGTATGGGGGAATTGTACTCCCATAACACAGGTGCACTTTTCGCTAGTATATATATAAATTGGTATGCCAGTGGAAAATAGGTATATTTGGATTGAAAAGATTACTAGCAAAATATAGCTCAATAATAACTTTTTGGAGATTTGTTATGCATTGAATATTCTCACAGATTTAAATCAATGAATATAACTGCAAAGGCATCCAAGTTTGAGAAATGTGAATATCCACTTGATTTACTTGGGGTTAAGGAATGTTTCTTTGTGTCATATTTTTTCAGTATTTATACCAGCAGAATCAAGAGACTCGTTTCTTAATTATTTGTTACAAAGCGAGAATTCTAGCAAGCATGGTCAGATGATCTATGCACTCTATTTTTGAATTGGAAATGATAAATTTTAAGGAAATGACACTTTATCTAAATTATGTTATTGGGGAAGAACACTTATTCTTGATTTTGATGAATTTCTGCCAGAATGATGAATGGAGATGATTCAGCTTTGGCTAGGCATCCTAAATTGGAAGTCTCAGTGAAATCTTGCACAAAACAAGAAAAAACCTTGATAAAGAAAAAACCTTGATAAAGAATGGGATAATGAGAGGCATGACATTGTAGTGAATATCATGGCTTGGGTTCAAATCCCAATTCTACTACAAAGTTACTAGGCTAATATTTGTCACTAATCACTGTCACTCAGTGTAGTCTGCTTCCCAAGTGACAAAAAAAGGAGAAAGGTCCATGTACGTTCCTTTGCACTTCTCAGAGAAGGTAGGATGTAAATGTTACTTGTAGGAACAAAGAAAGAGTCTAGTGAATACATTATTTGAATATGCCCTTTTGTTTCATATTACTAATTATATTTCTTTGTTTAGTAAATCTCTTAAGGGAGATATCAGAAGATGACCTTGCTTGGCATTGAAAGAGAAAAAAGTAGGGATTTGCAAGGATTGATCTTAGGCAATCCTCTTTTTTTGGCTTTAACTAAGCTTGTATCATCATCAAGCAGAACATCTTTGCAAAGCACTGCTGGTTACAGGTTGATAATGTGTCGTTTTGTATTGATTTATCTGGGCTACAATCCTATCAATATTTGCTTTCTTGGGAATAAGCCTCAGTGTATGCGGTGGGGCTTATTTTTGAATAGTCATGCCGAGGATTTGCTGTTGGTGTATTACATTGACATGCCATTATAGCAACAGTTTGGGCTGACTAAGTTTCATGAATGTGGGGCTGTTTATCCTGAAAGGAAAATTTTCACTATCTGAAACTGACACATTTTGCATTTCAGCCTCCAAATTAGATTGAATGTTTGTTCTCAAACCTTACATTTACTTGGTGTTGCTCTTACCTTCGTTCACCCTGCGTCTATCACAATTCAGTTGTTTCAACACATATAATTTTAAACAACATTTCTGAAAAAGATAGCAAGGTGTTTATGCCACCTTTTTGCTGCCACAATATTTAAATATGTGATTTATGTATGAAAAAAAATTGGAATATTTTCATTTCAGGCAGTGAAATAAACAAGGATTTATCATGTAGTCTGTAGTGCTGAAACTGCAAAATTATTATCCACATAATGAAATATATCTTGACTCCATGAAATATATACCCTATACTGAGTCAATCATCTGGGTCAAGACTGAGTCAGTCAACAGCACCTTATAGTGTAGATAAGTGTGAATATTTTGGATGCTCTATTGCAACCTGAAATTATAATTTCTGTATTGTACATTAAAGCCCTGAAGCCATTCCCTGACTCATCCTAAACACACTTTTTTTTGAAAATAAGTTCCATAGAACATAGGATTTACTTCTGAGTAGACATACTTAGGATCACTCTCTAGGTGTAGCTTTATATCATAAATATTCCTGTGCTGAAAGAGGTAAAAGCTTTTTTTTTTCACAAGCCCTGGTTTAGCTGCCCTGCTGTGACCATCTCAGTTTCCCAGGGCTATACAGATGACCCAACCTTTGTGGTATTAACAGTGACACGGGTACCAGGTTTCTGACCTAGCAGAGCCTGGAGTCAGATGGTTACCTATCAGACCTCAGGGAGATAGATGAGTAGCCCGCTTTCCAGAACCAGCACACTTCTGGGGACCCTGCTGCAGTTTTCAGTAGTTGTTTAAAAAAGTTAATGAAGTGGCCCATTCTACCAACATACTTTTGTCTTGTGTCTTCATTTGGGTTATGACCATGGTTGCCATTTGACCAGAAACCCCCAGAGAAATTAGGAAATTGGCTCCCCCACCTGAAATCTGGGGAAGAGCCCAATTCTCCAGGGAACCAGGAAATCCCCAGTGCATGTGTCTCTCCTGTGCACTGGCCTGTCAGGGACCATGGGCCAGGCCCATGACTTGCCAGCAACGTGGGTGTGGGGAAAAGAGGAAGGAGAGGTGCAGGACACATGGAGGGGTGGTCTCCCTCACGTGTGCCTCTCTTAGCAGCATGTGCTCCAGGTGGAAGGGTCTGGGGCTGCTCCCTCAAGGGAACCAGGCAAAGGGGCCTCTCCTCAGCCACTCCCTCTCTAGCTCCCCATAGCATCATTCCCTCATGCACACCATCCCCCACGTGCAACACCCCGTACAACATCCTCCCATGCACACCATCTCCCCTATGTGCACCATCCCCCATGTGCACCATCCCCCCACGCACACCATCACATGGGGAATATGGGAATATGCCTACGCACCCTCCCTACCAGTCCATCAGCTGGATGTTTATCAATCTTCAATATTAAGGATAGGATAAAAACACGTTGCACCCCTTTTCAGCCCCTTAAGTGTTAAATTTCTCATCATCAGTTCTTGGTGGGTGTTAATGTCATGGAAGGAACGCCCTCCCCAAATTTCACGCTTCTAGGCCTAGTGATTTTGGCTGGCTGTTGGTGAGAGAATGAGTGAGTGAGCCAGTCAGTGATTTTTCATTTAGATAGACAGACAGACACACAGGCAGGGGGTTGGACTAGAGGACCTACTCGGATCCCTTACAACTCTATGATGGTGCAAAAGCTTGTGACTGTTCCTTTGCGTGCAAAGATTAGTGGAATACTCTGTCCAGTCCTTTGCAGATATCTGTCCTGAAGTAAAATAGTGTTGAAATTAAGTGCAGAAAAGCAATATGAATGTTTTCGCTTTATTTTAACATGTCCTACATTTTTGGGGTGTCATACATTTTCTTTTAATGGGAGAGGAATTTAGTCTTGGATGACAGGAATTTGTGGTTTGGCATCTGGTCAGCCTGGCTATGTGGGAGTAATGTATTAGCAGTGTGTATTCCAAACCATTTCCAAAAGCCTATCCTTTGCTATAAAGGAGTACCCATTAGCAACTGAGAAGGGATCTGGATTGCACTACTGGCCTGAACCAGCAGGATTTTGAAATAAAATTTCAATGTGCAAACCAAAAAACTTGAAAAGTTGGCATCGGGTGCAATGCACCTTGAAGCAATTTTCTATCTCCCCATCTCTTGAAGCTGCTTGAAAAGCTAATTTCATCTGACATCCTTGCTGGGATGACAGCAAGGGGAAATTGAGAAGATTTCAAATGTCTCAGTTGCATTGGAGGTATACTGGGAAAACCTGTGTGCACAGCTGGACTGTATGGATCAATCAGGGTGACCATATGACTAGATTTTTACAGATTTGCCCTCTTTCTTATCCTTCTGTTTGGGTGTCCTCTAAAAGGGCTTTATTGTCCTCCATTTTGGCTTCATTTGGAACTTTTGAAATATCTCCTTCCTATCAAACATTATGGCCAAAAAATCTAAAACTAAAAAATATGCATTGAGCTCTATGGGAAAGCGAAAGTGCCCAATATCATGGCTTTACTTGTGTGTATGCAAATGTGCCATTTTCCACCAGAAAGGCCAGGCTGAGAGGAATCCAAGACCTTGTTCTCTTTTTGAGGCTTGGGCATCTGGTCACCCTGTGGACCAATAGACTGGCTTGGAAAGTATCAAAAATATATGTCATTAGCACGTTTGAATTTCCTTCTTCTGCAGACAAGCCACAAAGTTGTACAATTGTAAGTAATAAAAAGAAGTTTGATAAATTGTGTGGCTTCCTGAAGGTGATTGAACACTGCAATTATATTAAGTGTTCATTCTTAATAGCATCTTTCTGGTGCCAATTAAAATTATAATTTAAGGGAAAGCTATCATGTGAGCTTAGCATTAACCTAACAGAACCCTTATCGTCCTTCTGTTCAATTACTCCTGATCTGAATTCCTCTTAAAATTTTAGGGTTTCAGGAAATCTTTGCTCTCCAATTAATTGTTACGACAATGGCTTGCAAAGATACCCATTAACTTGCCAAGATATTTGCACTCCTTGGGCTTACATTGACCTTCTGCCTTAATTACTCTGTAGATTACTTGATGCAGTTCTAAGCTATGGTCCTAAAATACATGAAGATCTGTTCTCGATCAGTGTTTAAATTCTGTTAAGTACAGGTGCCTTGAGCATGCAGCAATTTGTGGTGCTTTTTCCTTCTTTCGTTGCCTATGTACATAATATCCCTCTTATTTTCCTGCTTGGAGGTCAGCAACTGCGAGTCTCCAAGCAAAATCTTATCCTTTGATGATGGGCTGAACTTTTTCCAAATTGTCCCCTTAAAGCAATATCTCTTATCATCTCCCCTTACCTTCTTATGCTGCCTGAAAATATTTTGGGGTAATGGACGAAAATGGGGGCAAAGGGGATCAGACGAGATCTGTAAAATGGTACTGGTCAAATGCAATTGCAGTCAGCTGCTCGGCCCATCACATGTGCTGGCTGGCCAAGCTGACTGCTGATCAGGGATCCAGATTCTCCATGTTGTTGATACATAAGCTGGTGGTCACATTGTCCTCTGAAATAACTGATAAATCCTACAATCCAAAGTAACTACAGGAGCATGTAAGAGACATTACGTGTACCCATAGTTATGGCACCACCTTGTGAAAACCTATGGAAAATTCATATTGCAATCCAGAGCAAATTGTTCTTACACCAGAGCAACGATTCCCCATAGTTACTCTGGATTGTGCCCAATGAGTAGCTGTAATAAGCTGAAAAAGTCAGTTTGTGTCACTTTTATGAAAATAATATTTAAATATTTTAAAATATTTGAATTATGTGTTGTGTATGAGCTTTTATTATGTTGTTAGATGCCTTGGGTCCGCTTGTAGAGAAACATGGAATGAATGAATGAATGAATGAATGAATGAATGAATGAATGAAATATGTGTTGTAATACTGTAAATAGGTAGATAGATAGCAGTACCCCAGTCTGACATTGCCCTTGAGTTTGATATCCCCTACAGACAAGAACAGATGAGCACAAGACTAGTCGTTATGGTAGTGGAGTTCATATGCAATGAATGGAGTAAAAAGAATAAAAGCCTCAACATTTTCACATTCTAATTTCTCTTAGAAATGCTGGAAAATTTCATTCAGAATATTTTAGTGCCTTTGCTTTCCATGTGTACACTTTCAAACAAAGAAACTTTATTTTCTTCTCCAGTTTTTGAAGTGATCTTTATTTAAGTGTGTCCACAAGTTTTTGACATTGAATGACTTTATAAAACATCTAACGAATTGGATTTGTTAAAATAAATAAATCAAAAGCTAATTGGGACATGCCCTGCCATTATTTTTGCTTACTGAATTAGATATAATGGCGTGAAGAACTTTTTATCATATTTGTGCACTTATTTAAACAGCCCCCTGGCGCACACTTCTGCAAATTCAATTATACATTCAAAGAAAGCCCTCAATTTATGCAAGGCTGGTTTACATTTAATCCGGGGGCAAGACTCAGTAACTGATGATAGGTCTGTTCAAAACTAATTAGGATCATTCAAGGAGCAACGGCATTGTTATCAACATGCAATGTTAAACAGGAGTTATTTCAGCCTTTACGGCGATGAGTCACTCCTGCCGTCTCCTTGTGGGTCAAAGGAGTTTTTGTTTGTTTAAATTTATCTTTCTCTACTAAGAGGTCACCTGTTTCTTGGCTTTGCTTCATCCGGCCCTCTACATTCTGACTCTTGTTGCACTGTCCTCCTCATAACTGGCAAACCTTTTGAATTATTGGTACCATCAGTTCTTCCCTATGACACAAAAGTGTGCTTTACATATGTAAATCAATACATGGCATGCATATAAACTCAAATTATGTGTCTCTAAGGGTCATGATTAGAAGGCCCAGGGTTGCCAGATGATAGGAATTTCCCTGACAGAACCGGTAATGAGGTCCTGAAACTGGAAGTCCAAGTAGAGCCTTTATGGGGGCTTTTCCAGCCATTTCCTGGGATTTTAGTCCTTTTAGGTCTGTGTGCATCTCCCTGTGGCTGCCACAGAGCCCACTGAGCCTCTGAGGCTGCTGGTTGAATGAGGGGAGGAAGGTTAAGGAATTGTAGTCATCCCCCCTCCTCCCCACGCTAAAGCACCTTTCCAAGCTATCAGTGGAAGAACTTCATCTCCTAGCATGCATCACACCAGATTCCCATTTTGCAGCCTGCTTCCCAGAGGCCCACGTAGGCCTCTAAATGGGCCTCTGAGTAGCCATTCCCAAACAGCTGGAAAAATAGCTGTGCTTACAAAAGTGGCTTGGAAGAGAAAAAAGATCTGCAGGGGGAGGAAACTCTCCTTGATATGCAAAGAAAAGAAAGAGGGAGCTGAGGCTGCTGGAGAGGAGAGCAGGGGATGGAGGGAGCCTTGCAAGTGGAGCTGCTCTGAATTCTTGCACTGAGTTTGGCTTTGGAGAAAAAGGGGGGACAGAATTAATTTTTTTAAAGCAGGATTGCCAACTGACCAGAGAAACCCCAGACTCCCCTGTTCCTATGCCTTTGTAGATGGAGCCACCAATATCTACAGTGGTGCCTCACTTAAAGAGCTTAATTCATTCTGGAGACATGCTCTTTAAGTGAAGTGCTCTTTAAGTGAAGCAGATTTTTCCATAGGAAGCTATGGAAATTCGGACAATTGGTTCCACAACTCCCAAAACATTCATATAAAAATATTAACTGGATGTAAAAATGATGACAAAACACTGTAACTGAATTCAAAACATGCATTCAATGTGCATGATCCTATGAAGTCTACTTAGGCTGCAATCAAAAATATTTTCCTGGGAGGCTTACCTGGGCTGCTGCTGGAATTTCAAGGTGGTCGGTGGGGGCACAGGGGCAGTTACGGGCAGCTGCCACTGGCACCCTCAGGCAACTGCCCCCAATTTGGAGGCAGTTAGAGGCAGTAGAACTGGCCGGCAGCCTTTTTAAAAAGCCTCCGTGTGGAGCATCAGGACTGCATAGCACGTGTGCCCATAGCGCACTTGCTTGTTAAATGAAGCGGAACTTGTTATGTGAAGCAAGATTTCTTGGAAACTTTTGCTTGTTATGTGAAACGCTTGATAAGCGAGGCACTTGTTAAGTGAGGTGCCACTGTACTTTGCACAAAAAGCATGAAATTCACAACAAGGGCTTGAGTTGCTCAGGTTGTGGGGCCTTTCATCCAGCTATTGTCAAAGCTGGACAATATTGAGCAGTGCTTGGTGTAAAGTTGGCAACCTTTTCAGGGTAGGGATGGTGGCTTAAGTTTTAAGCCTCCAAGCCCAGTTGTGTCCACCCAAAAGTATTATAGTCAATGGAGCTTGTATTGTGGAAGGGAGCAAAGGAAAGGAGGCCAAGAGACCAAGTCTGTGCATGGCTGCTTGGATCACTTAAACAGGTACCTTTTGGTTGGTGTCTGGTCTATTGCAATGAGATTTGTGCAAAAATTAAGTACCAGAATGCAATACAAAGTTTTTAGCTGTATTTTAACAGGTCCTATATTTGTCCTACATTTTTTAAACTGGGTAGAAATTTTGGCTTGGATGACAGGAATTTTTGGAAATTGGGGGGGTGGGGAATTTGGGTTTGGTATTTGGTCACCCTGAGAAGACCTCAAGGTTTAGATGGGAGAGAACTGGAGGAAACTTTTTTACTACTGGTAACAAGTTGCTGATGGCCTTGTGGACTGGGGCCCTATGTTGTACCCTCCTATCTCTTCTTACCTTAGTGTTAATTGGGTTCTACCATTGCAGTACCAGGGATCTAGGAATCTGCATGACCAATTCGGCTCTATGTGTGTGCTCTAAGCTAGTGTCCAACTTCACTCTCTGGTTGTAAAAATTTATAGTACTATTAGAAGAAGTGGGTGCTACTATTCTTCATGCCCAATAAAACAAATATATTCTTGTCATATCATTTGGTTGCTGCTTAACAGATGTCCCTGTCTTTTGCTCCTCTGTCTCAACCTACTGTCAAGTTTTACTATAGTTGGAGAACAATCCTAACCATTTCGACTCCAACATAAGTCCCATTTTGTGGGTTTTACTCACAGGAAAGTGTCTTTCGATTTGCAGCCATGGTGTTACAATGAGTGATTCTTCCTTTTCTTATCCAACAGAGCTAGGGTGACAGCTGGCTTGGGTCTGCCAATGTTTATAAGACCTTGCTGGGTAAGATAGAAGAATCTTTATTCCTTTCAGGCCAACATACAGTAATCTGAAAGGGAAACAGAATTTTAAAATCAAGAGAACCCTCTTGATATCAGGATTGTATGTTAACAACACCAAGAAAATATATCAAAATGTTAAGTCCCAGGGCTTCTGAAATAAATACTAAGTGAACCAAGGAATTTGCTGGAATTCTCCTCTTCATCCCAAGCTGTTAATGTCAGGCATTTCCAAAGGCAGACACCTGTCTCCCTTGTGAAGGAAGGAGAATCCTGCTATAAAGCAGCATCTGTTTGGGTTTTCTATGACATCACATCTATCTGGAAGGCTTGTAGGCATCAAAAGGCAGGCATCAAAAGGCACACAAGAACCAGACACAATCTGTGTTATTTCAGGGAGACACAACAGGCTTTGATGTCTTCAGTGCAGAAGACAGGGCTCCAAATTAGACCAGATTTCAAAATAAGGGTGCTTGGCCAAAAGCCATGGAAAAATCTGGCTAGTAATGATAATAATAATGATACTAATAATAGTACATGGTATGGAGAAAATGTTTAGAGAGAATTGTTTTCTCCGACTTAATGCTACGAATAATACTCACCCAAATAAGTTAGATCCGAAAGGATAAGAATAAAGACTAAAAGAAAAAACTACTTTAGAAAGCAAAATAGTTTTAGGATTCAGAGTCTCAAAGTGTTACTGATATTTTATATAGCTTTAAAAGAAAATTAGGCAAATATGATGGTCTTTCAGTTGCTTGACTAATGTGGACTCCATGCTACAAAGTAATTGTATGTGTGAATGTCACTTGCTTGGGGATCAATAGAAGTGGATTTTCTCTTCATCCCTTCATTGTGGGCTACTTGGAAACAGTAGGTTGGCCATTGTTGGAATCAGGATATTGGGCAAAGTGGACCGTTTGGACTGATTTTGTCGTTCTAATTATCTGCATTGTAAACTTACATAGTCCTCTAAATGTTTAATTGAAAGACTTTGATCATCTTTCTTGATAAGACATCCATTTGTTCTTGCTATGAATGGTGTCTTATTCTAAATGCACCCATGAGTTAAAAGGAATGTGGGCTGGAGTTTATGTGCAAATCAAAAAGAGGCTTAAACTACAGTATATAAAAAAGCTGTTTTTAAACTAAAGCTGAAACATTATTTTCAGAGGACACAAGTGCTTCAATGTATACATCAATTTTTTTATCTCCTCTTCTTTGCATTTACAGAAAAAAATTTCTTTTGAAAACACCAATTCTTGATCTCTTTTGATCATCAAGTCTGAAGATGACTCACCAGTGATGTTTCTAACAATGTCCAAAAAGTATAAAAAACCCAAAAACTTAATTTTCTTCTGAATTTGTAGAGCAGTTTAGTTGGAAACAGAATTACCTCTCCATGAATATGCTTACAGTATGCTCTGCTTCTTTTTTCATCCCTTGTCAAATCTGTTAATTTTCTCAATCTGTCCAAAATCCAGATACCGGTGTCACTCCTGGTTAGCCCCAATTAAAAGCTGAGTATTATTTTCCATATTCTTTGCAGCTGCCTGCCACATGAGATAATTATGTTCTTCATGCTATTGCAGTTTACTTGGTTTACATTGTGACACTGACAATCAATTAAACACTGCCCTGTTGTAGAAGTGTTTAATTACATTGTTAAAACAATTTACACTCCAGGGAACTCAGCAAGGGAATTCAACCTTAGGCAAAATTTCTAAGGTGGGATCTTCTATGTAGCCAATGCAATTGACAAGCAATTATTTTAATGGCCCGTTAACACTTTGCAAACAGATTGGACGGTGCTTGTGTCTCTGTATGTTAACATAGAAGGCACAGTATGTTAATGTGTGAGATAGTTGGCCTTCCTGGTATGCAAGCCATAATATCCCCAAATCCATGGCATCTCAGAAGCCAACAAATCCTATCATGTTATTTTCTCTGTTCTTGATACATCTTATTTTGTCCTGTTTTTATGGTTATTTTTTACCCTGTGGCCACAGTACTTCCATCTTAGAGTCTATCTCCCTCATCTTGACTGCAGCAAACATTTTATCCCTACAATCCCAAGTAGTTACGGGAAGATGTAAGAGACACTTAATCTGGATTACTCTATGTATTTCCCATAGGTGGCACCATAACTACGTTGGTGTAAAAGGTCTTATAGTTACTCTGGATTGTAGCCTAAGCCTTTTAATTCTGCTATTCATGTTTACCTGGTAAGGCTTAAATCTTAACCACTTAAGGGACCTATATTCTGTTTGCCTTGAGGCACTTGGTTGAATTTCAGTTGACCTGCTGAAATTCCCTTCTCCACACAATTGTTCAAGGACCAGAAGTGCTAAAATTGAAAGGTTGGCCACCATGACATAGAGTATGTGAAGGTGTTGGAGCCTGACTGGGATATGGAGCCTGCTCCTGTCAACTTAACATCTGACTCTGACCTTTGATGTTTTCAGGGTAGGCAAATTTCAACAACAATGCCCTGAAGTTATGGTTCAGTGAAACTAACAACCTACTCCCAGGAATATTTCTCAATGTTTGCTACATTGGCCACTGCTGTTGTTGAGGTTTTACACAACCTGGTTGCTTCTGCAGCAACTTTGCCTTGTTGTGTAGTTTCCTGCCTAAAGTCAGATCATGTATAGAAGCCACAAAAACCATTTATGCCCAATGCTGCATAGATGCAACAGGGACCAAATGTGTATACCAGGCCAAAAAGAGATTTGTACAGTCTTCATAAAGGCAAATAAAAGCAGGAGGTAGTTAAAGAGAAAAATATAGCAGAGGAGGGAGTTTGAATAAAGCAGAGGGATACATTTCTGCATCTGTTTTCTTACTGCCTGGAATAAAGCAGATGGTGAATGCCGTACACAGAGACCTGAAAGGGCTATTCTGTTGACACTCTGTGGTTGTCCACTAACACGCAGTCTTTCCATGAAACTTGCACAGCGTGCCATAACTGTGCAAGGAAAATGTGGCTCCCAGGAAGGAATAAGAGGTCAAACAACCTCTCTGCTGAGCTCTGTCTCTTGGCATCAGGTTCAGTACAATTTGTCATTTGGCTTGCAGAGTAAGTCAATGGTGTTTTCAGCCGTGCTAATTTGCCTTTAGCTTTTCCTGAATTCAGCAGAGTGAAAAGAATGGCATGTTAACTACACGTGATGGGAGGAGAAAACAAATGACTGTTCAGCTCCAGTGTCAGATGATTTAATTCCAGTTTCTGTAGTAAAATTATAATTGGACTGATTTAAAAGAGACAATGGATATATTCACTTACCTGATTGTATGAGGGTATAAAACCAAGAACAAGTATGTGTTTCTGAACATTTGAAAGGCCACAGCAATGTCATGTAGTGGAATGTCCTCTAAAAAGGCATGCAATTGTGGTGGCTTTTTGGCAAAAACTCAAAGCCTATGGTCCTCTGAAATTGCCTGTATTTCTTTCCTAATCCACATACAGCCTTAAGTGTGAGAAAGCTCTACATCAGTGATTTTCAACCAGTGTGCCATGGCACACCAGATTTTCACCCAGTGTGCCATGGCTAGTCCTCAGGTGTGCCATGGGAATTTGGAGATTGACATTAATTAATAGGAAAATTGGGGTATTTGAACAGCCTGGTGTGCTTTTTCAATGGTAAAAACATGTGCCTTGAAAATTTCAGTGTCTTGTTAGTGTGCTGTGAGATGGAAAAGGTTGAAAATCACTGCTCCACATTATGTGACTAATAAAATGCTCACAGAGGAAAACTATTCCCTTGAATATTACACCCATTAGCTAGACCTTAAGATCTACTACAACCATAATGGCTAATAGGGTGAAGAGGAAAAATTGGGTTCCAATTTCACTTCATCTCAATCTCATTATGTTGTTTTAAGCAAGTTTTTCTTCCCTTATATCATCTTTCATCTGCAATACAGCAGTGACAATACTAGCTTACCTGGAAGAGCTGCTTTAGGATTTTCATATTAGTATGTTCTTGAGTGGGGCTGCGGTGGGTCAGTGGTTAAAGATGCTGTGCTTCTTACCCTGAACGTCGATAGGTTGGTGATTTGAGACCTGAGTACTACATAACGGAGTGAGCTCCCCTTACTTGTCCAGCTTCTGCCAACTTAGCAGAAGCATCTAAATGCGTGGAGGCAGATAGATACTGTGCCTAATCTGTCTATCCTCTTAACCCATATCCTCCCCTTTTGAACAACATTCAAATGTTGCAGAGGAAGGGTTCTCTCTGCAACACTTCATGAGCAGGACTGCCCCATATAATTGTGAGCATTGTCTAACACCCCATCTAAGGTGGCCTTAGGAACTTCCTGCCACCGAATGTGGTTATGACATCTAGCCTTAATTCTTTTAAGAAGGGCTTGGATAAAGTCCTAGAGGAAAGAACCATCACCATCATGCAGCCAAGAGGGATGTGTGTAGACATGAACAACCTCAAAATGCCAAATGCAGGGGAGGACACATGGATGCAAGTGCCATATGTGCTCCCCAAGGCATCTTGTGGGCTACTGTGTGATACAGGAAGCTGGACTAGATGGGCATTTGGCCTGATCTAGTGGAGACCCTTCTTATGTGGCACCATTCTAACATCTGAATGTAAGGAAGGTGAACATCATTTCTGGCAGGAATGAAGGGACACCTTCTGCTGCAGACAGAACTATATTGTCTAGGAGCATTCCTGCTTTGGAGCATCAATATGCACATCATGACACAGGCTCCACTCTCAATTGCATTGTTAGGTCACCAATAGCAGATGGACAGATTTTGGTAATTCTAAGAAACTGTGAGACTTGGACTTTGTTCATGTGAGATTGGGAATGAATGTATTGATATTGTATTTGGGGCACTGTTCCTTATCCACTCACTCAATTGCAGAGCATAATTCCCAGAGTCTGCATTACACATGATGATGTACGATTGGCTATGCTAGTGTGGGCTGCTGTTTGTTTTGTTAATGCAAAGTTAGGAAGCTCATTCCTTTATTTCTTTTCTAGTCTATCTCTTTGAATGATAGGAAAAAAAGTATACTAATGCAGGCCCTGAAAATTATACTAAATATGCGGATGTACATGTATATACAAAAACTGCCACAGGAAAACACACAAAACTGGGGCATTTTGTAAGAGTAACATTCTTTTGTTGTGGTTTCAAAGGGAAACCCAAGTGTCAGAAATGCTTCAAATTTTAATGTGCTGCTTATTTAAAGATGAAGTTGTCTTCTTCCCCTTCCACATGATCTTTTATGAACATTAAGTTTCACTGTGCAAAGCCTAGGGGACAGTTAGTTGAGACATGAGAACAAATCTTTGTATCTGTGCTTGGCAGTATGACACTGCTGTCTAAGCTGTGAAGATTGAAAGTCTCGACTACGGAAAGTGACCTAGGAAAGGCTTGCTCATTAAATTTGTTTTTAAAAAGGCAAGTCATGTGTTCCCGTACAGAATATGCATCTGCAGCCTAGAAATCTTTGCTTGATAACCCCTCTCTTCCCCCAGGACAATTGCAAGAACTTAATGTGCCAGAAATTCACTTAATTTTTTTGCCTTACAGAGGTTTTTATAAAAGGCACTGATTTAAATGAAGTGACATAACGAGACAGAAGTAATTAAGACAGAAGTATTTATTCATTTCTTCTCTCCTTAGGTGGTTGTTCGTTTGATGAACACTACAGTAACTGTGGTTATAGTGTGGCACTGGGGACCAATGGATTTACTTGGGAGCAGATTAATACCTGGGAGAAACCGACGATGGATCCAGCTGTCCCAACTGGTGAGTTAAAAAGATATACTGGATAAGAGAAGGCCAAAACAAAGCTACTTTACTTGTCGTGCCCAATGCAAATTTCAAATTGTGGAACTGTGTTGACTTAAAAAGACCAGAGAGATGCTTCAGTTGTCACACTGACTAGAACAATATATCGTTTACACCAATGGCCTTCAAAGTGGGGCTGGGACCCCCTTGGGAGTTGCGACTTCATTTCAGGGGATTGCGAAAAGCTGGATGTAGCCATTTTGGAATCTGGCACTGGGCACCTATATTGATACTTCCAGCCATGATATCACTTCGGGGACAGGGGGTCCCTGATTGAGATTTTCATTCTCAGAAGGGGGTCCTGGGCTGAAATGCTTGAATACCACTGCTTTACAAATAGATGTTGTAACTGGATGACTTTGCATCATATGCAATCCTGAGTGCGTACATTTCTATTTTGGGGTTACATAGTTTAGACCAGGGGTGTCAAACATAAGGCCTGAGGGCAAGATGTGGCCCCAAGAAGCAACTTATTTGGCCCCATTATATCTGTGCTCTCCCAAAGTGATAATTTGGCCTGAAATTATGAACACGATTTGCTCATTTTTATTCTGTCATTCTGTCTCACATAATTTTTATGTGAGAACAAAGTGCATATTTCTGTCCATCAGCTGCTTAATGATGATACTCCTGGCCCTCAGAAGGTGCCAGGAATGCTATTTAGTTTGCTACATGAAATGAATTTGATGCCCCTGGTTTAGAGTATGTGACACTGGAATCCAAAGTTCTCTTTCATACAGTTAGATAGGGCACTGCCATAAGGAGGGTATTCAGATAACTGCTTCCCTTTTTATCAGAGATGTATGTAGTAATCAATGTGCAATGTCCTTGTATCTATACCACTAGTAAGAATTTGACTGTTCAGCCAGTTGGGTCATAGCAAAAGTAATTTTCAATATTGGCACACAAACCAAACTGTATTGCAGCTCCATAATGTGTTGTAATATCAACAGCTTATGAACCTGATAGAGTAAAAATATTTAAAGGTCATCACAATTAACTACATTAGTTGATACAAAATGCAGTCTCCATTTCTGACCTGCCACAACAAATTTTACATTTCAGTAAGTAATGAGCCTACTAGGTTGGATGATGAAAAACAACCAATTCATTCCATGTATGAAATGCTCAGAACAAAGAAAAAAATGCATCTCAAGAAATTAAAAACTTCTGAATATTCTTGGATATATAATAATTAATTGTAATTATTACAAATTATTACTGCTACTATATAATCTGAACTAAAACCAGTAGTACATCACTATGACTACTAGAAATACATATATTTGATTGCATTTCAGGTTTTGCACATCTCTCTTTTTTCACATAACCCCAGGGTGACCCAAATTCCAAACCCAAAATTCCTGAACCCCAAGGCCAAAATTCCTAATCCCAGGCCAAAATTCCTACCCGCTGAAAAAAATTGCCAAAAAAATGTATTTTTTTTGTTTTTCGGTTTTTTGACCATAACTTTTGATAGGAAGGAGATATCTCAAAACTGATTTTGCATTGGATTCTACTCTTCAATACGAATCCAATGACATATGGCATGATGGGGTACTGTGCACTATCACGAAGTTTCAAAATGAATCCAAAATGTAGGACAATGATGCCAAAATGTAGGACTCCTGGACAGGAGGCTAAAAATCCGGACAAATCTGGGTTTTTCCAGTCATCTGGTCACCCTGCGACAACCCTGCTCCTGTGATTGTGCTTGTGCAGTGATTGTGCATGTGCAGTTCATCATTACAGTTTCATGCCTGCTTATTTTATTAATGGACTATCATGTCCGAAGGATAGCTCCCTTGTTATAACCCAGAAGACTGTTTGGTTGTAAGAGGTTAGTTGAATTTTCCCCTATGAATTTATATTACAGAAGTCATAGATCAATGGGGGTTTTTCAACATATATATATTTTCTCCTTTTTCTTTTGTTACCCATCTGCTTGATGAATATGATGGATCTTAGAAGTTTGCTGGTTTTTGCTTTTGGTCCTTATATAAAGCATTAACCATGTAGCTCCAAACATGAATTGGTTAAATCTCACAGTACAAGATTCTATTTTCAAGGCATTTCTGCAACTAACTGGTACTTTCATGCTATGATATGCCGACAGTTATGACAAAACCTCAGTTTCTGCAGTGACATTATTCTGATAGTGACATTATACTTTAACACAGATAGATGTGTGGTCCAGAGAGCAGGTGCAGATTTACCCCTCCTCATCAGGGAAAGATGAGCAAGTCACATTTTCAGAACTGTCTTTTGTTAGCCAGAAATAGGAGAGTGACTGCTCACACTCACAGGTCATTACATCTGTCTTTGACATTATCATAATGCCACTGCAGAAATGCCTGCTACATTACACTTTGTGACAATATTCTGTCATAAATATTGGCACACCATATCCAAAAGTTATATGCAGCAAAAAGTCTATCTGATCAGGTTGTAAGAAACACTGAAAGAGAAACATGTATCAGCAGCCACCTCTTTGTCATCTAATGGGGAAGAATGACTGGATGGTCTGTTCAGGATGCTCTCCTGATACAAAGCACCCTGCATGTTGATGGTGCAGTATCAATAATAACACTGAAATACTAAAACTTCTGCAGTGGTTAAGCATTATGACTAAGCTGATGTTACTCATACACTTTTGTTTTTTGTTACTGATGGGAAACTATCAAATTCCTTTCAGGTGAAAGGAATAATTTTTTAATTATAAAGCATCTATCTGTGGAACCCCTTCCCACCGGAAATTGTGAAGGCACCTGGCTTATATGCCTAGAGGAGACTGGATGAACTTATGGAGGGGGAAAAAACGTATTACAGTTTACAAGATTGTGTACAATCTCCAAGTTGCATAGTCACTGGATGTCAAGTGAAAGGGAGAGACAACGGAATACTGATATAGTGTGTGTCTAGAGGTAGTTGGTGGGGCCATTTTGAAATACAGGAAACTGGACTAAATAGACCTTCGGCCTGATCCAGCAAAACTCCTCTGATATCAGAAATTTTTGGGCACGCTTTTTTAAAGAATATTATTCAACACTTGTTTTTGTACTACATCAAGTACTCATTATAAATTGTTTTGTTTTCAAGTTGATGAGAGGGAAAAAATTTTTCCTGGCTGTGGCCATTGAATGTGCAATCCAAAGCTGCGCTGGAGCAGAAAGGCTGACTCGCCTGCACTGCATTCAGTGTACGATAGAGCCTGCTGCCACAGTACTGCCAGGCAAGGTGAAGTTTTTCTCCTTCTCCTATTAAGTCAAGAACAGTTCCAATAGGTATACTAGGATCTAAGCCACTACAGAAGTGGCACAGATCCAAGTTGATGGGAGCAGCCCCCCATTTATTTATTTACTTATATTCTGAATACTCTTATATTCAAATTTGAAATGTAAATTATTTGTCCGACCCCCGACAAGTGTCAGAGAGATGGCATGGCCCTCCTACCAAAATGTTTGGACACCCATGATCTAGCAACAAAACATGGACCACAGTTCTCAACATTTGTCCTGTGCTGTACCATCTCACATTGTATACAAAATCTGTGTGTACCAAAGCATCAGTCATTTGATTCTCCTTTCTCTTATTTGGTTGTAGGCTGATTAATGTCTATGTTGAGGTAAACAAATATGGTCCAGCTCTGAATATATGTAAGTGCACTTTAGAAGTTGTTCTTGGTGCATAGAAGCTACTTCTCCGTGACTATGGACAGTCCTGAATAGAAATTTAGATTGTTGTGAATGGAATTTATCTCAACTTTAGTAAAGGATTTGACAAGGTTCCCTATGACATATTTAACATGTGACTTTAGAATCTGCTCCCTATGCAAAGGAATCTTTTGGTGTAGGGTGAATCATGTGCAAAGTCCAGAATGAAGTCTGACAGTTCATCTATTTTTTGAGAAATAATGCTGTAATCCTATTCATGCAAACCTGAAAGTAATCCCCATGGACTGCAATGGAACTTACTTCCAAGTAGACTTACATAGGACTGGGTTCTAAACTGCCTCATTGTGCTGCTGGAGGGCAAATGTAACATTGTGTGGATAATTGTTGTGGTGATGATACTAGTGTTTTAGCCTAATCTAGATTTTTGGTTGTCGTTCTCCACCTAACAAATTTTCCCACCAGTTTACAAAGAATACTATTTTACAGTGTTTGCATGGGGAGGGGGGGGGGTGGTTGATGCTCCAACAGACTGACTACAAACATCTTTGAAAGAAATACTTAAAGCAATTAGGAATGTCATATCATGTGTAATCCAATTTTAATGTGGTGGGCTTTGGAAATGCCTTTGAAAAGTCAGCACATTTTGAAATCCTTGTTATCCAACACACAGAGAGTTTGTAATAAGGGATCACAATGGGCTGTTTTAGTTACTGTTACCCAAAGAACCACTGACTAGTACAGTTTCTTTGTTTTATTTGTTGAATTGCAGAAAATCAAGCACAGATTAAACTGTTCCATTGCCAACCGCAAATAATTTTTTGGTCAATTTGTTTTAGATCATTGCAAGTAAATGGTTGTTTTTTTTAAAAAAAAACACTGGTTTCCTCGGGCTGGAAAGACGGTCTTAATTAGAGGATAAAGAACCAAGTATAGATTTTCTCTCCTTTCTTTTTTAATGCAGTCTCTTTCTTTTGTAAAGCTAATTTTGACCATGTAATGGAACTTTAGTTCATTTATACCTGCTTTGTCCTTGTTGGCTCACAAAAACTTTTTGTCATTTAAAGGCAGAAAGATGCCTTTAAAAGGGATTTTTGGAGAAAAATTCAATCACATGTCATAAGTGTCATAATTTCCATAACTGGCCCTCACAGAGATTATCTGATTGTTCATCATGAGGGGTGCATAGGAATTTTTTCTGTCGTTCAAATTGGTTGTGGATTGGAATTTTTTTTGTCTACCCCAAAGTGGCAAGGAAAAGTATGATTGGTAGTTTTAATGCATTAAAAATTGGTTGTATCTAAATTGGGCATGAGGGAAACTGGGGATGGGTATTGGGCATGAGCAAAACTAAAATGCCAGATTGGAAGTGGAGTTGAGAAGCCAAGTATCTTGTGGTCTCATGTGCTTCCTGAAGCATCTGGTCAGCAAATATGATACACAAGGCTGGACTAGATGGATTTTTCAGAGTGCATGAGGAGTGAGAGGCAAGACCAAAATCCAGCACTTGTTCCAGGTCCAAGTTCTGTTCTGGACAGCTTACATGAGTCCCTGGCTGCATAGATTTGTGCCATTGAAATTGGTGGTGCAGATCTTAGTAGACCCATTGGGCTACTGTTGTGTTGCCCAGGGTGAGAGTTTCCTCTTGTCGCAGGTAGTGCAGCAGCAGCCCCAAACCTGTGCTGGATACAGAATGCTTGCTCCAATGCAAGTTAGGATTGTGCCGTGTGTTATCTTGGTAACATGCAAATCTTTTATCTATCTACAGTATTTATATACCACTTTTCAACTACAAAGTTCACAAAGCGGTTTACAGTGAAAATGAAAAAAATTAATAGCTAATGGTCCCTTTCCCAAAAGGGCTCACAATCTAAAATGCAAAAAGAACATCTGCAGAAGCCACCTGAATAGACATTGCTGGGGTGTGAAGGGCCAGTTACTTTCCCACTGCTAAATAATGATGGGATATGGCCATCCCTGGTTGATGAATATGCTGTCCATAGAAGAGAATCTCTACAAAACAAAATAAATAAACCAATTTAAAATCAAGTTCTGCAAGCCTGGAACTTTGTGTGAACACGTCCTTCCCTATTTGTCCCTTTTTATTATGCTTTGACATAATTTTCTTCAACACTGCCCAGTCCTTGATGCTAATATTTTGGATCTGGTTCTTGGAGGATATTTCTGGGGTCACTTTTACTGGTTCATTTGTGCTCCAAAGACCTCTGGTTTTCAAAAGCAAACCTCTTTAATACAGTAAATAAAAGGTCCTGTCTTGTGGGCAGCCAGGCAGAAATAGACTTTTTATGAGACAGGTCAAGATGCTTTTAGCATTCTAAGTACCCTTCTGTTGTTTGCTTTGATTGCCCTTTATAGTGCCAGGACAGAGGGGGGAAAACACAACTGACCATATTTTATAGGTTCAAATGTTAACTAATTAATTTTTGTGGAGCCCCAACTAGGGATAAATTGATTGGTGTAATTTGTCATTATGAAAGAGCAGTCTCTGAATTCCAAAACAATGATGCATTTTCTTTAAGAACAGTTTTATAAAGTGGGCTCACAATAATGTTTACTTCTATCTTATCTGTTCTGTTTCAGCAACCAAATGTTGATTTAGTGCTTGTTGTCTGCTGGGCACAGTATGCAACACAGAAGTGTCAAAGCACTGGACATACAATCTATACATTCTAGACAGGTTGAATTAGGCCAAATATTCAGGGTACAGTCATAAACAGTGTAGGCTGGCACAGCTCATCCACTCTCTATTCCTTTGGTGGTGTGGTGAGGCCAGTACATGTCAGTGCACTGGCATCACCCCTTCTGGGGTGATGCAGAAGTGCTTTTCTGGACTTGTGCGACACCTACAGGTGAGCATGCAACTTGGGCCAGGACTTATGCTGGCCTGACTGAGGTCCTTCCCCAAACTACTGTTGATGAGTCTACTGCCTAGGCTTTCTCTTGGTTTGTTTATCAAGCTTACCATTGCCTCTTTTGCCATCAGGCATTGGGAGTTGGGAATTGGTCATTTTATTGACCAAGTGCCACAATTCCTGTAGCAGCACCAGCCTTCTTTCAACAGATCTGGGACAGATAATACTGGACTTAGCAAACCTGATGAATCCCCACTTTCTGTATTTCATGTGTCCTCCTTTTCTGTGTCTTATTGCCAGTCAAACTGACAATACACTAAACCAGTAATTCATCCTTTTTCATGTTATGGCAAACTGGCAAGGTACTGAAATTGTCAATGCACACCATCAACTTTTTTGACAATTTGGAATTGGCTTTCTTTTCATTTTTCCTTTGTTTTTACTTTATGTTTCCTAGCATTTTGTGACACAAACAATATTAAAGCAAAAGGAATAAGGAGGTGAACAAGTACAAATTGATTGCTTTTCACAATTTCTTAGTGCATTGTTCAAGGCTGAATCAACTATATTTCTGTCTGTTGTGTAGAATATCTGCAGCATGGTCTTCGTTGTCATTGGCTATACTGCAGGTCCTCAGAAGCAGAGGCAAGCTGGACTGGACATTGGGGCCAGAAATGTGTGCCCAACTGGTTGTGCAGCTGAATGTAGTATGTTTGGGAACAAACCGAGACATAGCACTATGGTTGGGATGGCTGGTACAGGATGGTATAATACAGGATGGCTGGATGGTTTTAATTCAGTAGTGTCTCTGGATTGAGGAAGTGCATGAGGAGACCCTGTTACTATGAACAAGGTAGAGTAATAACTCAAAGCTCAGAAAGGTTCTGGTCAATAATCTATTATCTTTCCTGAAACACCCACTGCTTGCTATTACAGAGGTACTGCAAATTTATGGGAAACAAATAGGGAAGGGAATGCAGATTGCAGGCCCAGGAGAGGTCTCCATTGGTCTGAGTGTAGGCACTGGACAGCCTTGTGGACTAATCTTCTGACTCCATTAAAAGTGGCTTCATGTCCAAATTTCTGAGTAGAGTTCATTAAGCTCACAATTAATTCACTTCTGTCAAGGACTAAGTGGCACAATAATAGGAGAAGTTCAAGCAAGGCTGACTAATTGGTTCATTTTTCTACCATTTTTAACTCCAGTCATTCATTTGTATTCCTTGCATACTTCTCTCATTTTGTAACAGTGACCGTAGGAAGTCTGAGGTGGGTGGAGTTCTTTTTTATATCTCCCCAAATTATTGCCATGCAATACTGAAAGGTGGTGTGTTCTAAATCAAACAATATGTGCATCTCCAAGTGCAGACATTACATTTATCTTTGTCTTTTTGCTCAGGCAGCTTCGCCTGTCAACAGCTGTTAGAGGGGAAAAAATTGTTTATTTTATTGCAAATGCAAGCAATAAAATTATTACCATATTTTTGACTCATGGTTGGATGCATTAATTCTTGCTTGCAAAGAAGAACACAAACCTCTTAAGTGAATAAATTTAGAATTTTTGTACATCATGAATCATTATCTGTGTTCTCATCTGAGACAGAGGGTGTGGGTTTTGAGTATTTTGTTTTGTTCAAAGAAAATTCTTGGGATGTTCAAATAAAAAGATCACTTTAAATACATATATTTAATTGTTAAAAAAAATGAATTTAAATTGGTGAATCAGAATTTTGAATTGTCGGTCTGGAATTTCCTGAGTATTGGCTTGGATTTTAATGCACAGAGCCTAATATTTTTATGTTTGCACATGAGTCACTTTAAATAACATTTTTAAATATTGAAGAGCACTATGAAGTGGGATGTAAACTTTTTAAATACTGGTAAGCTCAGCCTGTAGAGAATGTGTTACCATAGTATTATGTACTAAACTTAATTTTCCATGAAAATAGTACTAGCTACATACTAGCTATGGTGATCTGAGAGCATTAAGAAAAGGAAGGTGCATGTCTCTGCAGTTTAGGCCAGAGTATGGATAGAGCACTGTAGTACAACATTGTACAATACTGATTGGCATTTGTGTAGTCAGTGGTTTTGCCTGGGCATTTCCTTCACAGGAGGGAAGATCTCACCCCTTGCTGCATGATACCCCCTCTTACTCAAGTGTAGTTGTGGCACCACCACTTGCTTATAAACAGCTCAATCACTGCATAGGGTCCTCCTGCCACCAAATGTGACATGGAGCTCTGCTTTGCAGAGATTCCTGCAATATAACCATCAACCACCATGACCTTGCGCCAGGGTGGAACGCTTGAGGAGGTCCACTCCATTTTTCCCACAGAAATGCCACTGAATGCAGGATCAGTCAGTCAGTCAGTCAGTCAGTCAGTCAGAAACCTAGGCATAATAGCAAAAGAGGCATTTAGAACAAAATATTGCCAATAAAATATAAGCAGAAATATAAGCTCAAGCGTCAGTTGTGGTGTTAGCCACCACCATTCCATGTCCTGCTAATACAACAGTTAGAAAACTTGTCACTTGGCTTAGGACTGTTGCATTATTTGAGGCAAGCAGCTAACATACTGCAACATTGTCCTGATTGCACATTAAATTATCCAAAAGGCTGTTATGAACTTGAGTCTGATATCCTCATAGAGAGGGCAGTGAATTATATTATGGGCTAAAGATTTATTCTACATTGTGTACCTGTCCAATGGACAGGTACACAATGTAGGATAAATCAGCAAAGCAGCCCTGTGCAAATGTTCAGAGTGAATGTGTAATAAGCAGATGGGGAAGGAGGTAGAACATGGCCATGCGGATTGGACCTAACTACGGGGCTGATTGACCCTGTATGTTTAGTTCTGTTCTAATGTTGTAAAGTTACAACAACTTGTGAGTTATGTGACTCTGAAACAGCAGTTTCCAAACTAGTAGACCATGACTCACCAGGGGAACAAGATCAGGGTATACCCCTTAAGAAGGGTAATCCTGCTCTAATGGCAATTTTGGCACCACAGCTATTGCTGCGTTGCTGCTACCAAGGGAGTTGTTTCTTATCTTAGGACCAACACTGATCTTCTGCAGGATTGTGGAGGCTTCAAGCCCCTTCCATTGTCCACTTCTGTAAATAGTCCTCATCTCCAGTCAGCAGCTATTTCTACTTTTTGTGTGGCTACAAACCTTCAGGATGAAATACTAGCACTGGAGGCCAGCACTGTGCCCAAGGTAAGGAAACAACCCCCTCATTCGTGGCTGTGCTGCAGTTGCTGTGGCACCATCCCTGTCCTCCTCCCTCCCCAACCATGCAAATTCTTACCTAGTTCCCAATTGTCCTATAAAGGTTTGGGAACCAATGCTCTAAAAATCTGATTATTAAAAGGTATATAACTTAAAATTGCCACACCTTTGACTGGTGAAATGCACTTTCACTTGTCAGTTTTCTTATGGAAAAAATGTTTTTACTTTCTATATTCCCCTCAAAGGGAAAAGAATGACAAGGTCAGTTTCTGTCCCGTGTATATTCCAAAGACATTTTGCTGCCAAAATCATATATCACCCACAGAGCTGTAGAGACACTTCATCAGTCTGCCCACAGATACCATCTCCCTAAAAATGTGGAGGGCAGAAAGAAGTGTGTTAGGAAAGTGAAACACCCAGGGAGGCTTTTAATGGCCCAGAATGAATTGTTCTCCTTGGGGGTCCATAAAATCACTACACCCTGGCTGTGTTAAATGGTACACTTGAACTATTTTCAGCCTGCTTCCCCCCTCCTCCTCAGCGAAAGCAATCAAGAAGTGAGCACTCCTGACTGTGAACGTTGGCACCGTCTAGTGATCACCATTATCAAGTTGGTAGCAGCATCAAGGACTAAGAGATGTGACCTAGCAGGGAAGGAAAGATATGGAGAGTACCAAGTGGAACTGTGCATTATTATCAGGAAGGAAGCTAAAATGTGAACATCAGGACTCATTTCATTCTGGTTGGTATTCCATCCCATGTCGAGCACAAGACCGTGAAATGGTCCCAAGAAAGAAACAATGCATTTTTGTATGTTTCTTTTTCCCTGCAGCTACCCAAAGCTTGGATGGAAGTGGGGTGGTGGTGGCAGAAGTGACAACATAAGTTCCTCAATCTTGAAGTTGAATTCATTCAAGCTAACATTCATTCTGTTCTAACAATTTTGTTGGGTCACAGAAATTCCAGTTTGGTAATGATGTACCCTACAATCCAGAGTAACTACGGGAAGATATAAGAAGCACTTACTCTGGATTTTTCTATGCATTTCCCATAGGTTTCCCATAGGTGGCACTGTAACTACGTTGGTGTAAAAGTTCCCATAGTTACTCTGGATTGTAGCCATGATGTCAAGGAGGACGGATGTTTAGAAATACACACTAAAAAAACCAACCAACTAGCTGAAAGTACCCGTTGTTGCAGGAGTAAAATTTCAAGGATATTTATGGTCCTCAGGCATGGCTGGGCACTGGCAGGCACTTCAGGAGACTGTGGGGACTGCTGGGCACCAGGGCACTGCTGGCACAGGATGGTGGGCAGCAGGCACCACTGGGGAGTGGGCACCACTGGGCACCAGTGGACAGCAGATAACAGCAGTTAGTGAGCACCATTGGGCAGTGGGTATACGTTCTGGGCGGTGGGCACCACCAGGCACCAGCAGGCAGTGGGCACCAGCAGGCAGCACCAGTCACCACTGGGCACCAAATTGACTCTTAATGGATCCTTAACATCACAAAAGAAATATGTTCCCCAAATTTCATGTTTCAGGGGTTGGGCTGGGCCTTTATCAATCAGTATTCAATGTTAAGTATAGGGACAAAAACACATTGGACCCCTTTTCACTCCCTTAGGGGTTAAATTTCATGGAAGGAATATGCTTCCCAAATTCCATGCTTCTAGGTCTGAGGGTTTGGGCTGGGTGTTGGCAATCAGCGATTCTTCAATGTATAAGGACAAAACACATTGCATCCCTTTTCACCCTGTTATTGGGGACATATGGCAACTCTATCTGAGAGCCCAAGCCTACTCCTGTCTATTCAGAAGTAAGCCCCATTATAGTTAATGGGTGTTACTTACAGGTAAGTAAGGACAGGCTTGCAGCCTCATTCAGCTAAATATATGAAAAACACCAACTGAAAAAGTGTCTCTGCCCAGATAGTAGCGTATTGATTTGAGTTCTGTTCCAGTACTGCAAGATATTTATATCTTCTTCTTACCAAGATATTGCATGCTCCTGTTTAATAAGACGTTATGTGTAATTTTGCTGGAATTAGTCATTGTGAATATCGTTTTGTCTGACATATATCAGTTCCCCTACATTTTCATGCCATTTAATCATCAGAAGACTGTCTATCAAAATCTTTTTGAAGTGAGCGTCTTGATTTTGGCTTATTCTAAAATATCTTATTAGAAGAAATGTTGGCAAATATTAAGGTAATATTTTAGATTATTTATTATTATTTTAGATTATTTCAGATTTTATTTTTGTGTACCATTTACTTGCATAGTACCATTTTGTGTACCATTTATTTGTATAGTACTTATTTGTATAGAACTTCTGTGAGTTTTCTAATGCCCTATTATAATGGATTTTTCCTTGGTCTCATTCAAAGGTACACAATCTGTACTCGTTGAAGAGGTTCTAGAATCCTATGAAGTACATGTGAGTTACTTGTGTACCCGAATGGGGTGGGGCTCAAACCCACAATCCCATGGGGAACTACCCAGGTTCTTGGAGAGGCAACCAACATGGCAGAAGACTGTTAACAAGGATCACGATACAAACTAGCTTTATTACATGTGTAAACATGGGTTCCCCCTCCACTAGGCAAGCTGAACCATGAACAAAGGCTGTACAAACATTTTTATAGAGCATTTTTAGTAGAGGAGGATATAAATGATAAGGAGGAGGGGTTCAAATGAACTAACATCAGAACTAGGGAGTATTCACTAATATAGGGTGTTAGGAGATTAGAAAAGACAAAAGACAACATTTCTTTACCTACCATGTAGTTGGTCTGTGGAACTCTCTGCCACAGAGAGTGGTGATGGCATCTAGCCATAATGCCTTTAAGAAGGGATTGGGCAAATTGCTGGATGAAAGGACTATCACAAGTTACAAGACATGAGGGGTATGTGTAGATGTGAAAAATCCCAGAATGCCAGATGCAGGGGAGGGCACCTGGATGCAAGTGTATTATGTGCTCCCTAAGGCATCTGATGGGCTGCTGTGGGATACAGGAAGCTGGACTAGATGGGCCTTTGGGAAGTTCCAGTGGAGGAACTTATGTTCTTATTAGTTGTCATCCACTGCCACCACTAAAATTATGAGTCACTGTTCAGAGTCATCCTCTAGGCTGCTGCCATCTACTCTGGTTGACCCAGGGACCTTCCTTGGCTTACAGGACAATGGCTTGAAGGAGAAGAAACAGCAGATGTGTAAACTGCTGCCAGAGAGAGAAGAGAATAGTCTCCTGGTGTCCCTGTTGCTAATAAGCCCGTTGAGGCCCAAGGTCCCATGGGAAGGCTTCTCGAACATTAGTGGGGAGCAGGCTGCCTCATCAGGGCATCCTTTCTTTTGTTAGTTGATTCAGTTTCAACAATTCCAAGATCCTGAAACCCCTAACAATTTATGGGAAGTCCATAAATTGTAAAATGGCATTTGAGAATAAAAATGATTCTAAACTTCCACCACAATTACCCAATGAGCATTGTTTACACAATTAATCACTGAACCTGATTTACTGGACTCTTGGACCAGACCCTCAATGCGTCAAGGATTTGTAGGACAGAGCCTCAAAACTTGCTCAGACATTATCTATAATGTGCAGGCTGTAGCAGGGACTCTTCTTTCCTGTTTAGGAAATATTCTGTAAAGAAACCCAAACCATAAGTCATTCTAAAGTCATTCTAATATACAGTGAGTCTCTAGGAGTCAAAGTAGTTTGACTTGAACATTACAGATGTATTTCTTCCTGGATACCTTACTTTAGCCAGCATTGTTTAGATCAGGGGTGTCCAACCTTTTAACTTCAGGGCTCTTGGACAATTGTATAGAAGAGGGAATTTCTATACAACAATTGTGTAGAAGAGGGAATTTCAGCAGGAGTAGACTTTGATCTCAGTGATCACAAGCTGCACCTGCTGAAATTCCCTGTTTTATACTATTGTTAAAGATCCAAGTGCCCTGAAGTTAAAAGGTTGGACACCCCTGGTTTAGATCCTATTTGATGACTGGAACATGGATGCACTTAAAGCAGTGTTTCTATTTTCCTGATATTTGGTGGTGGTGGGATTATAGAACAGGTGGATGTGGGGGCTACCGGATTGGTTGCTTTTAGGAGTAATGCAAACAACTTTCTTGCAGCAAGACTGTGTTGAGTAAGGTTTTGTGTGAATTTCCATTCTCGCCTCTGCTCCTCTTAGTATGGATTGCAAATATAGTGCCTGCAATCCTAGGAGACGCAAGCTGTAATTATCACTTGTTTTGCAGTCTTGACTAGAAAAATAAATGCAATTATGTTTATGAATGTCGGAAAATGAGGCAGAGTAAAGCAATTTTGTATATTTTGAGGGGTTTTCAAATAAAAAAGCATTGTTCAGTGAATTCTAATAGGCTTGTGCTCCTACATATGTTTCACTATACAATTTTCTTGGAATTATGTGAACAGATGTAACAGATGATGCTAGTGATGTGAGGGTTGAAATTTTAAGATGCTGTTACAAAGCTTTTGAGACTGGCTGCAATCCTAACCTCCACTTATGTTTGCCTACATCCTGGAATAAATCCTGCACTGACTGGGTGGTGTCACAAAAGTACAGTAAGGGCAAAATCCAGAGCAGTTACGGGTCCACGCAGTTACGTCACCCTTTAGTGTTAACTTATGGAAAGTCACCCTAACTGCTTCAACGCAAAGGGCTTATTTTGACTTTAGAATATGGGCCTAAGACACTTCTGCCCCACTCCTAGAGGGGTTAGGCCAATGCACAGGCATATGTCAACCGTCACAGAAAGAAGAGTTAGAAAAGTGTTAAGCTCCACTGAAAGGAGTTAGGCCAATGCATGGGCATGTGTCAACCATTGACCCAGAAGCATGAAATTCGGGGACAGTGTTCCTTCTGTGACATCAACACCCACCAAGAACCAATGTTGAGAAACTTAACCCTTAAGGGGCTGAAAAGGGGAGCAATGTGTTTTTGTCCTATTCTTAACATTGAAGGCTAACTGATCAACATCCAGCCAATATGATGCCTGCTGCCTGATTCATGGGAGGGAGGAGTGTGCATGGGGGGATGTTGTGCAGGGAGTGATGCACATGGGGTGATGTTGCTCATGGTGGATGATGCACATAGGGATTGATGCACATGGGGGGAAGGTGAGCATGATGGAAAAGTGCACATGGGATGATGCACAATCGGGGCTTGGTGCACAATGGGGGATGTTGCACATTCAGGGTTGATGCACATGGTGGGATGTTGTACATTCGGGGTTGATGAGCATGGGGGATGTTGCGCAAGGAGGACAATATGCATGGAGGACGATGCACAACGGGGGGAAGAAACACAGGCTGGATGGTGCACAGGGAGATATTTTACTTCTGCAACTCTGGCACATTTCACTAGTTCATTTATAAAACTGAGGGTGCAATCCTAACCAATTTATCCAGTGCAGCCTACCTGTCTCCCTATTTCCACTGTGACCTGGTGAGACCAGTACGGTACATATACTATACATTGTTGGCCTAAATCCTCTTCTACAGGAGTGGTACAGGTTTTAGGATTATGAATGTTTTTGGGACCTGTGAAAATGTGTAATATATACATTGTGGCCCTCACACTTGAAAGGTTTGGGAACTCTGCTTTGCAATATTCCCCATGTCCTACAATGTAAAGATGCCCCATAAGATGAGCAGGAGGAAAAAAAAACCCCACAAATCCAGTAATATTTAAAATCTTACTTAAATCAAAGCACGAGAAGCATCACTTCTGAGTAACAGCTGGATTCAGTGCCTTGCAGCAGGGCTGAGTAACAGCTGGATTCAGTGCCTTGAAGCAGAAAAGAAGGAAGCAGAATGTTTAGAAAAGAGGAGGGAAAAGAAAAAAATGGGTTTGAAAGCACAAGTAAGGAAGAAAAGAGGCAGATTTGCAAAAGCAGCACAGTAGCAAAATAATAATAATAATAAAGTTTAAGGTTGCAGTCCTCCACAAATTATTTGACAGTAAACACCACTGAACAGCAGAATTTCATTTCCAAATAAGCAAGGTACTGCAGGAGGAAGAGAGAGTGGAATTAGGCTGGCAAACAAGAACTAGAGGGAAAGAGAGATAAGAAAGATGCAGCCATGAACTGACCATTTTTGCTCTCTTTGAACAGATAGCAAGGGAACAGCCCCGTCCCCTACATCCTCCTCCTCATCCGCCTTTTGCATATTGATTAAGCCTGCAATGAAAATGTCACAGACTTAATGCCTAGTAGTTGCTGAAGGTATTCCCTTTAATCTTTTACTACTAAGCATGTGATAGGATGTGCATTCCAGAAACCAATTGGCTTGTTTTTATAGCACAATTTTAATTCTACAAGGGGGAAAAGATGATGATCTGATCTAATTTAATTTTGTTCTCTGCAAAAAAGGAAAAAAGGGAGATCACTTGGCCAGCTGCTGTTCTGAGCACATGTGGAGCACGAAGGCTACAAGATAAGCTTTGAACTTTATCAAATCTCTCAGTGGTGTATGTTAATGAGTGCTGTTGGGAGACTTCTAAAACTTCTTGCTTCCGATTGTATTAATTAGTGCACTGATTCTGAACTGGCACAGCCTTTTTTTTGATTGAGCTGTAACTCCAACCTAGTAAGTACAAATTTCAGTGGGTCTTGCTGATATTGGGCTACAGACCATTGGGGATCAGATTCTGGCAGGGTGCTATCCAGAGATAACTTTCACCCCTGTAACCTGGTTTTCATGCCAAGGCTTACCCTACAATCCAGAGTAACTATGGGGACATTCACGTAAGAGACATTCACATTGATGTAGTTACGGCACCACCTAGTGAAAATGTATGGGAAATTCATATTGCAATCCAGAGTAAAATGTTCTTACCTCGGAGAAAGGACTCCTTGTAGTTACTTTGAATTGTGCCCCTTGTCCTGGAACTTGAGAAGTTCTAGTAAATGGTAGTTTATCTGCAACGTTTCCTTTGTGTTTGTTTAGCCACAGCTAATATGTCCACACATAGAAGGAAATTGATAGAATTTTGGAACAAAAGATAAGGCCAGTAGGGAGGCTTAAGCCCTGTCACTTATGTTTACAGGGTAGCCTTGTGTTCTGTGCAAATTAATTTGTGCTCTGTGCATATTAATTACTACTTTTTTAGGATGCACAGATCTGGATTATATACAGTGAGTCAGGCCAGTTGTACATAAAGCTCAGTAGCATCTGTTCTGTGATCTCAAGGTGAGTCCATTTGGAACTGCCGTGTCTTGGGAGGAAATGTTCATGCCTGTCATTGACTACATAGGCTTAATACCAGAACTAGTCCGGAAGTGACTCTTTGCTGTTGGGAGCTGATTTAATTAAGACAGTGGCATGAGAGGAGAAGGTAAACACATGTTTCTTCCCATGATCTGATTACTTGTACCTGAAGCTGCACTTTGCTGCAAATACAACTGCTTCAGGTGCAATAAATTTTCATCTGGAGTAATGGTAGGAAGAGAAATTACTACCAAAGTAGTAATCCCAATTTCTAAAGTTAAATGATGTCCACCAGTCACAGTGGGAGGCTCTGTGGTGGGATCAGTTATTCTGATGGTGGAAAAAAAGAAAGATGTCCAGCACTGGCTAGTCGATCTTGTCTCCAATCCTAACCACACTTTCCTGGGAGTAAGTAATGTTTAACACAATGGGATTTACTACTGAGTATACATGCTTAGAATTGCACTGCTTGTTCGACTTCTTGATCAAAAGTTGTCTGCAGTTGTTCTACATAAAAGATTTTAGAATACATTTCTGAGGTCCACATTTGCAGCAGTGGCCAGTTGAAACATTTATTTACTAGTGAAATGTACCCACATTGCGGGACTAAAATACCCCCATGTGCCATCCCCTCATTGTGCATTGCCTCCCATGTGCACCTCATAGTTCCATACAGTATCAAAATTACATCTCATTGACTCTCAGAGCCATCAGTAACATGGGAAACTTTGAGTTAAGAAAATCCATTTTTGTTCCATAGGCTTTCGTGTTTTCATTTTCTGGCTAATTGGCCATAAATTTTGATAGAATAAAGATATTCCAATGCAGTTTGTTCAATTGCATTCTGCATAAAATTACCTTTCCAACAATATATGACTTGATGGTATTATCTTTCATACGCACCCCGTTTTTCACAATTTTAATCACTAGTGTCAAGCTCAGCTTGTAGCCTGGTGCCACTGAACCCCTAGCACTCTCCCTAACTACGCCTCTCTCTCTCTCTCTCTCTCTCTCTCTCTCTCTCTCTCTCTCTCTCTCTCTGTGTGTGTGTGTGTGTGTGTGTGTGTGTGTGTGTGTGTGTGTGTGTGTGTGTGTGTGTGTGTAGATAGATAGATAGATAGATAGATAGATAGATAGATAGATAGATAGATAGATAGATCAGTCATGGGCTGACACCAGTTCGGGCCTGATTGCCCGAACCGGTAGTTCTATTCAGCCCGACGCTGGCAAACCGGAAGTTATGATGCCTGGCCAAAACTGGCCGAACCGGTTCGGCGGGGGGCTGAGGAGACTTCGCGCAGTGCGCCCGTGCTCCACAGCCTCTCCTCGGCCAGGCGTGGGGGCCCAGCAAACACCGTGTGGCGCGCCTGCGCTCCACAGCCTCTCCTCAGACAGCCGAGGGGGGGCAGCAAACACCGCGCGGCGCGCTTGTACTCCACAGCCTCTCCTTGGCCAGCTGGGGGGCTCAGCAAACATCGTGCGGTGCACCCGTGCTCCACAGCCTTTCCTCGGCCAGCCGGGGGGCTCAGCAAACAACGCGCGGCGCGCCAGCGCTCCACAGCCTCTCCCCAGCCAGCCTTACTCCCAGGCCAGTGTGTCATCCTAGGCAGATCTACTCAGAAGTAAGTCCCAGTATAGTCAATAGGAATTACTCCCAGGCCAGTGTGGAGTGGACTGCAGCCTCAGAGACCCATCCTAGGCAGGTCTACTCAGAAGTAAGCCTCATGCTAATCAATGGGGCTTACTCCCAGGTGAGTGTGGAAAGGACTGCAGCCTCAGAGACCCATCCTAGGCAGGTCTACTCAGAAGTAAGCCTCATGCTAATCAATGGGGCTTACTCCGAGGAGAGTGTGGAAAGCACTGCAGCCTCAGAGACCAATCTTTTGCAGGTCTACTCAGAAGTAAGCCTCATGCTAATCAATGGGGTTTACTCCCAGGAGAGTGTGGAAACGACTGCAGCCTCAGAGACCCATCCTATGCAGGTCTACTCAGAGGTAAGCCACATGCTTAATTTTTTTTTGAATTTTTTAATTAAAAAAATTCTTGCTGGCCCCACCCCTGGCCTCAGCCCTGCCCCCTGACCTGGCCTGGCCTCGCCCACTTCCAGAGAACCAGTTGTTGGGGCCAGGCCTGCCCACCACTTATACTTATATATAGATAGATAGATATAGATATAGATATAGATATATATGTGTGTGTGTGTGTGTGTGTGTGTGTTTGTTTATAGATAAAGCATATATATATATATACATAAAGCATATATATATATACATAAAACATATATATATATAAAGCAGGCCTCCGTCAGTCTTCAAAGACTATGGTATCATGCTTGGTGCTGCATACGCTGCATGCAAAGCACGAAAGCCTGGGCTGGATTGTTATGGAGGAGAGGCTGTAACCCAAGCAGCAAATCCCCCCTCTCCACGTCACTGAATTAGTCCAATGGAAAGGCAGAGCCAATACGATTGGATCCAGCTGGCGTCGCAGAGCTGGGCTTAGGACAGGAGATCACCCTGTCTTGTGGGGCCGACCCGGGTCTCAAACCCTGGCTTGCTGGTTAACAGGCACAGCGTCTTAACCGCTTGCGCCACCCATAGCCATGTTTGTGTGTGTGTGCGTGTATACACACACACACATATACATACATACACACACACACATATACATCCATACACACACACACACACATTCTGTATACAGGGTGATTGAAAAGTAACTCCCTATTTTGAAATACTTATAAATTTCAATATAGGGAGTTTAATCACCCTGTATATTGATGTATGGATGGGAAACATTGGCTGAACATCAACTGCAAGAAAGAAAGTGGTTTACTAATTCCCATTTTTTTCTATTTCCTGACAGTTTGCTTTACTTATCATTGAGCACAATCTGTCCCAAGGTAATAACATGCTAGCTGCAGGTGTTGGGCAGAGGAAAAGGACTATTAAATGCAACAGATTTTTTGAATCATGCAGTAGTCCAAGATGCTTTGGTCTGGCAACACTCCATCTCCCTCTAGCTTAAAGTCTTTCTTTTAAGTGCAAACAGAGGGGTTTTTTTATTCCTTCAGCTCTGAAAATTAACACTCACATCTGGATGGATTAAACTTAATGTGGAGAAATCATGAGCTCTCCTGAAACTTCATTTTAAGTTTTTGTTTTTTTATTTTTTTAACTGGAAACTTATAAGAGAGTTGATTTCTCTCAAGAGAGTTGATTTCTCTCAAATGCTTACCCTTCCTCCCCAGTCTATTCTCTGTAGTTTGGGATGATAGCAGTGGATAGATCTACTAACCTCCTTCCCTTCAGCTGCAGGGAGGGATGCATGAGCACTAATCACCATGTACACCTCAGTGCAATTTTCAGGCAGAGCATTATTCCTTTAAATTTGGATCAAATTACTCAGGCTTAGCTTCCCAGGGTGACCAGATGCCGAACCCAAAATTCCTGAACCCCAAGGCCAAAATTCCTACCCGCTGAAAAAAATTGCCAAAAAATGTATTTTTTGTTTTTGTTTTTCTGTTTTTTGACCATAACTTTTGATAGGAAGGAGATATCTCAAAACTGATTTTTGCATTGGATTCTGCTCTTCAATACGAATCCAACGACATATGGCATGATGGGGTACTGTGCATGATCACGAAGTTTCAAAATGAAGCCAAAATGCAGGACACCCGGACGGGAGGCTAAAAATCCAGACAAATCCGGGTTTTTCCGGTCATCTGGTCATCCTGAGCTTCCTATCTGTAAGATGGGTACAAAGAAAGTGAGTCTAACTGACTGGGTTGTCATGAATACAAATTTACTGTCATTTGTAATTTTGTCATGAGTACAAAATTAGGAACCCTTGAAATGCAAGGTATTATTATTACAACTACCAATAGCCCTGCCACAGAAAGTCTCATGCATCTCAAATATGTTATGAATTGGCCTCCAAACTGCACAGCTTAATGCTGTGGGTGTGTAATGCTTAAGGGGTGTGTGGGTGTGTGATGCTTAAGGGGCTGTGGGGGTGGCACAAGTGGTTAAGCCACTATGCCTATTAACCAGAAGGCCAGGGTTCGAGACCCGGGTCAGCCTCACAAGACAGGGTGAGCTCCTGTCCTTAGCCCAGCTGTGTGACGCCAGCTGGATCCAATCGTATTGGCTCTGCCTTTCCATTGGACTAATTCAGTGGCATGGAGAGGGGGGATTTGCTGCTTGGGTAACAGCCTATCCTCCATAACAATCCAACCCAGGCTTTCGTGCTTCACATGCAGCGTAGGCAGCGCCGAGCACGATACCATAGTCTTTCAAGACTGACGGAGGCCTGCTTAATGCAATACAAAAGCATCCCAGTTCTTAAAATATTTTAGTATTCTGGGAGGTAAGAAAGCTGTTTTAAGTCATCTGACATCCTCACTGACATACATAGAAGAAGAAAGCCTCTGGAAAAGAGCAGTTTACATATGCTTAGAGTTTGTTCAGTGTTAATTAAATGAATTTAATACATTTAAATGAATTAAAGGCTGTTTAAAACAATGAAAACTATCTATAATCATCTGGGAATTTCCTGCATTGTTAGAAATGAAATAATTTTACAATTAGATGTCGTGAAGGCCTCCATGTACAGTCCATTTCCTCAGCAGACTGTTTTCCAATCCCAGTTAAAATTCTGGCACCCTCATTAGTTTGAGTGTACTGGGTGAACTAACCACTTAAGATATTACTAGAGTAGGTGGATAAATGTGAAGGAGTGACAGTGATCACAGCTACTACAGAGTTGAGAATTTCTTGAGCAGTGTTGAAGTTCATGTCCATGTGGCCCATGGCAAACCCCTTATCTAGCCCACAGAGGTGATCCCTATAATCCTCTGGTGGTGACGAGAGCTCTGTTCATCTATGTTTATCCTTACGTGTGGGGAAATATTCACTGAATTTATTTTCTGGCTATTATATTATTCATTTCATGTCATGGCTCTATCTCTCAGTCTCACCTAGCACAACATTGGTGTGAGGACAAAAGAAGGGAAGGAATCATGCATACCACCCTGAGCTCCTTAGAGGAAAATTTATATAAAATATTGATTAATATTTTGGATTAATATTACAATAAATAAAGGTACAATAAATAAATAAAGTTATATTAAAATAAGTTATATTTATTTATTTAAAACTGAAAACTCAGTGACTGAATCATTCACTCTCTGTGACTCATCAATTCCCAGTGAAAACTGCTGGACCTTGAAGCATGAAATTTGGGGAAGGTATTCCTTCCATGGCGTAGGTACCCACTAAGAAAAGGGGCACAATGTATTTCCCACCCTATACTTTACATTGAAGAATCCTTGACTGATCAATGCCCTACCCCATCCCCTGGACCTAGAAGCTTAAAATTTGGGGAGTGTGTTCCTTATGTGAGGGGAGCACCCTCCTCCCAAGAACCAATTAGAAATTTAGAAATTTAATCCCTAAGAGGCTGAAAAGGGTTGCAACTCATTTTCATCCTATACTTACAATTGAAGACTTATCAACACTCAGCCCTAAATCCTTCACCTGCCCAGTAGGAGCACAGGTTATGGCGGGATAGTGCCTGGTGGGAGGGATGGTGCATAGAGGATGGTTTTGCATGGTGGTGGTGTTGCACAGGGGAGGTGTTGTAAAGGGAGGGATGTTGCACAGGAGAGGCATGGTGCATAGGTGGTATTTTACCCCTACAATGGGGGTACATTTCACTAGTTTATTTTAAATGCATCATATCATCATTGGCATCCTTCAGTCTCGAAAGACTATGGTATCGTGCTCTGAGTGGAGATCCTGAAACAACATCTAGTGTGGCTAAAAAGGCCAATTTGAGAGTGGCAATCCCTTCCACACTGAGGACAAATAAATTCCATCCCCTGCCCAGGTCCCAGGTTTCGCTGCTTTCGGGTCTGTCTCTTTGCTTCAGCCTGCCGAACAAGTGTCTCTTCCATTTGGAGAAGGCCATGCTGGGTCTTTTGCCTCCACGCTGAACGATCGGAGGTCAAGGTTTCCCAGCTGTTGATGTCCATTCCCAAGGCCTTTAGATCCCTCCTGCAGATGTCTTTGTATTGCAGCTGTGGTCTCTCTCTAGGGCACTTTACCTGCACTAATTCTCCATATAGGAGATCTTTCGGGATCCGACCTTCAGCCATTCTCACAACATGCCCAAGCCAGCGTAGACGTCGCTGTTTCAGAAGTGTGAACATGCTAGAAATTCGAAGACTGCGTCGTTTGAAACTTTGTCACGCCAGGTGATGCCAAGAATACGTTGGAGACAGCGCATATGGAAGGTGTTCAGCTTTCTCTCCTGCCATGCATAAAGGGTCCAAGACTCGCTGCAGTACAAGAGTGTGCTCAGGACGCCAGCTCTATAGACCTGGATCTTTGTATGTTCCGTCAGCTTCTTATTAAGCCATACTCTTTTTGTAAGCTTGGAGAACGTGGTAGCCGCGTTACCAATACGTTTATTCAGCTCAGTATCTAAGGAGAGAGTGTCAGAGATAGTTGAGCCAAGATACACAAAGTCATGGACAACCTCCAGTTCATGTTCAGAGATTGTGATACAGGGAGGTGGATTCACACCCTGACCCATGACTTGTGTTTTCTTCAAGCCGATTGTTAGTCCAAAGTCTTGGCAGGCTTTGCTGAAACGGTCCATAAGTTGTTGAAGGTCTTCAGCAGAGTGAGCAGTAACTCACTGCTCACTCTGTCATATAAAGGTGTCATATAAGGGCGTCAAAAATTGATGAGCCCCAGGTGTAAAATGACCTACTGGTTGGTTATAGGGTGGTTGGTTATATGGTGGATTGATTGGGAGAAGTTCAGAGAAAAGTGAATCTAGGCCTATTTCCCAAGCAATTAATCAGTAATCAATATCACCAATAATCTGTGTTTCATATTATGCATAGCCATGGCTGCTATATTTAAATATAATGGTAGGAATAACAGGTGTGTACCTTTTTTCATGTGGCTTTCCTCCACTAGCCTTATATAGGAACCCCCTAGTAAGTGGACACATGAGAATCTTTTCTGATGTGATTGTAGGAAATTTTGCCTTAGATCTTTTAATTTTTAATTATCGGGCCTTGGATATGGACAGTATGTGAAGATTTCCCACCTTCATGGCTTTGATCTCTCCTTCTCTCCAGCCAGAGCTATTATTTTCTTCTACTATATTTTTTAAAAATGTGAGTACTTTTGCACCTTTACCATTGCCAGACTTTAAATGAATCTCATTTTGAGCAACTGGAGGTGGGAAATGGATTCCCCTTTATGGCACTGTAATGTTATTAACCAGCTGTTGAGGAATATGAATATGAAAATCCAAGTGACAGTCAAGTTATTATAAGCTTGTACTAAAAATTGTAGAAACAAAATGCAAACATCCCATGACATCATTGCTTTTGGCATGACTTTGGTCACTTCAGGAATGTAGGGTGCTGTTCAGATAGATATGATACCACCTGGCTCAATGTCAGTAAAATAATTATGGAAAGAGAAAACAGATAATTCCTCCCCCCTGCAAAAGCATAGGACAAGTTAGCATAGGACATATGCCAGGTCCCCCCTGCACGTCAGCATAGGACATATTCTAGGTCTTATGCCTGCCTCACTGGGGGTTTGGATTGCACCCTTAAGAAACTTAGGGCACAATCCAGCGTTAGGGCAGTGAGGAGAGCCCTAACTGGGCTGCGCCAACTATTCTGAATCCAGAGCAGAAAGCTATGCTGCATCCAGAGAATCAGGAAGCATGGACTGCCCTAACTACTCCAGATCATGCTCAGTAGGCACCAAGTCAGTGACACCTGGGGAGGTCTTGTTCTGGAGGAAACCCCCCTCAGATCACACTGAACAAGGAACAGCTTTGGTGCCTGCCTTATGAGGAGTGCCTGATGAGTCTGCCAGTACAGGCTACAATGAATACAAAGGGCTTCTAGGAGTGGCCTGCTTTATCCCCAGATTAGTGGCTGCCATAGTTGTGCCATATCCTGAGTTTGAGAGGCAGCGGTTGCAGCTAGGCTGGCCAAGAACTCAGATTTTTGGTCAACACTGCCATTCTTACTTGGCCTTATCATGGACTTCTATGGGTTTACTCATAGTTATACCGGCTCTTGAGGTGGTATAACTCTGAGGAGCTGGAAGAGGGCATTTCTGCCCTGGAAATAGGCTCTGGATACAGATTAAATGCTCTGCCCTCGGCAATGCTAAACATGCCCTCAACATGCCTCTCCTGAACTGCCTAGGCTGCCCCAGCTAAGGCAGCCCAGCTCCACCTACCTTGGGGCAGCCTATGTTGCCTTGGGCTGCCCCATGCCTTTTCCAGAATAACTAGGGTGGCCCATCTTGCAGTTGGGTCAGCCCAGTGAAACAATAGGATAGCCCTAGTGCACTTCCTGATTGTGCCCTAAGGCTTTCACTACTGCTGTCACAAAACGTTGACACCCCAAATTAAGATAGTCATTTGAATTTTGCCATGTAAGCAGTCAAGACTTTAACTCGTACAGTCTGGTATGTTATGATGATTTGACAAGTTAGCCTCCATACACCTACATTTTGCAATAGGCTTTCAACCCAATAGTGCAAGGATGTGTCCAGGTAGATGTTCCACTGCCAGAGCTTCCAAACTCTTTTGCCACTGATGCACCCAATGAATGTCTATGTGATGCTTCTCCACAATTAGCACTAATCCACAGATTTCCTGCCACTTTAAAATGCCAAGGAATGTTAAAGTCCTTGTGAAATTTCAGTAGCTGCTTCATTCCAGTTGAAAATGTTACATATTTCTCAGCACTGTCTTTAATATACTCAGTTCATCCAAGTACCACAAACTTGATTGACCTTGCCAAACTAAAATCATACAGAGACGTTCTAATTAGATGCAGGATACAATTTAATAAGAAAAAAATCAATTGTAGTCCCAATGCATGTTGAGACAAATGGCTATTCATCAGGGGATGAAATTATAATGATGTACAGATAATGTTCCCTGGAGAGATGTATCCTCTTTCAGGACTGTTTTTTAAGGAATATTCTTAAAATTGTCTTCATAGTTTAGCATCTCAAACCAAAATCAGATGCAAAAGCTCTAAATTTTCAGGAGAAGGATGGAGAATTCAGAAGGGCAATAAGCATCAGTAACTATGGTTGTGCAGGAAAGGGAAAGACTTAGGGTGCAATCCAGAGTAACTATGGGGAGTCCTTGCTCCAGTGCAAAAACAATTTGCTCTGGATTGCAATATGAATTTCACATAGGTTTTCACTAGGTCATGCAGTGACTACGGGTACGTGTAAGGTCTCTTATGTGCTCCCGTAGTTACTCTGGATTGTAGGGCTAGAATAATTTGATAGCATGAAAAACAGCCTCTAAGCAAACAGGAATCTCAGTTCTCTGTACTTGGGCAGCCTGCAAGATTAGTGTCAGGCATGGCGAAAACCTGCACATTGCTAAAAATGACGGGGGTAGTCCATTTAAAAAAACCCTACAAAACTGATTTAATTATTATTTATTTAAATAAACAATTTATTTATGCTATTTATTCTTATCCTATTTATCTTTATCCTATTTATCCTTTCCCATGCTAATGCAGTCCAGACAAACAATTATTTCTTGTATTAGCTAAAAGCCAGCACAATCAAATTTAGAATACAGAATTCGAATTCATCAAATTTGAATTTCAAAATACAAGCAGAGTTAAAAATTCATTCAGAATACAGAACAGAGTTAAAATCATATACAGACAAACACATGTGCCCCTTCATGTTAATCTACTTAATGCTAATGCAAATGCCTGGCTTGGCTTTCATACAGCAGAGGTGCACTGGGCAGAAACATACTGAGCATGCCGAGCAGCTTCAGAGGAGACTTCCTTAGAGTGGAGGAAGTCCGTGCCTCTGCATGGCCATTCGGCCTCACTCAGGAGGCGGAGTGGCAGCCGAAAGGCTTCAGAAAGAGTACTGCACAGGCACCAACTCTGACGCCTGCACATTCTCCCCCGAAGCCGAAAGGCTTCAGAAAAGTACTATGCAGGAGTCAGAGATCATGCCTGTGCAGTACTCTTTCTGAAGCCAGTTGGCTTCAGAAACAACTGCACAGGCGCCAACTTTGGTGACTGTGCAGTCCAGGTAGGGGGGTGCACACATCCCAGGGGTGACGCATAGACTTCCACACCGGGTGATGCACAGAGTTGTGTCACCACTGTAGGAACCACAGCCATTCCTTGTTCAGTGTGATCTGAGGGGTGTCTCCTCAAGAGCAAGTCCTCCCCGTGTGTCAATTACTTAGCATGCTATGGAGCAGTTAGGGCAGCCCAGGCTTCCTGACTCTCTGGATACAGCATAACTTTCTGCTCTGGATACAGAATAGTTAGGAGACAGCAGTGAGGGTAGAGCAGGCTGAACTTGCTCTGGATTGTGCCCATAGTTTTTTATCTTTTTGACTTCACAACAACCCTGTGAGGTAAGTAACTGTTTTATGGGCAGCTCATAGAACTCCCAGATAAAATCCTTCACACTTCACTGTGTGGTCATCACATCTGGAATCAAGGAATGCCTTCCAAGCTTCTAGCAGGAGTTTTCCAGTCTGCCAAGTGTAAACATCAACACCTCTGGCTTTGTTATCTTATGACGGCCTTATCTCTCTCTCTTTGTCTCACACACACAAACACACACAAAATTTGCATTGGAAATATGTTTTCTCTTTTTCTCCCAGGCTTTGGTGCTTCTGATTTCTAAGTTTGACCCAACTCTAGTGAAGTTGGGCGAGCCCAGAGGCTCCCAGGTCAAGATTTGGAGACCCCTGGGTAAGGCAGCCAGAAGATCCCTTCCACTAAATTGTGTTGTGAATAGATACACAGACAGACAGACAGACAGACACACAGAGAGACAATTTGCATTATAGGTATGTTGTCTCTTTTTCTCACAGAGTTCCATGGCTTTGGTGCTTCTGATTTCTAAGCTTGACCCATCTCTAGTGACCATATCGCTCATGAAGCATGGTTTCTGCCCACGTTATATGCTTGAGGACTCTGTCCAGTCAAGTTGGGAAAACTCAAGTGATGGGGATTCCATTACTGCCCTTGGGCAATCCTTTCACAGTCAAAAGGATATCACTACCAGACAGCATTTTGCATTTCGTGACAGCCAGCATAACTGTTCTGTTGCTCAGCTTTAGCAGTTTCTTCTCCATTGAACACATTTAGATGTGTTCTTTTACCTTGTACTGAAAATTTAAGTTGCAGAGATCACTTTGTTGTTTTGGAATATATTGATTTTTTTTTAAATTTACTGTGGATAAATAAGAGGTTGGGAAGGATACACTTCTGTAACAAACATTAGTGCATTTGTACTTTGGATGAGATAGGTAACACCTTCTTTATTCAGCATTTCTATTGCTTTATTTTGTGTAGGAAAAAACCCTGCTCCTCTGTAGAAATGTAAGCATTTTAGTTTCTCTTATGGAAATAAAAAGTGCCATTTAAGTTGTTGGTACTTTAAAAAAAAGTTATATTTTTTGAAGGCACTTTTCTCAAGCTAAAATGATTGGATTTTGAAGATAAACTCTGCATGTATGCTTAGAAAAGAAAATATTGTAAGTGAATAACTACTTAAGAGATTAAGTCCAGCACAAGAAGATGTACCTGCTTTAAAATCAGAGCAGAAATTATCTCCCAGAAAAAAAAAAACATGGACATGGTTTTTTTTATCCATGAATTTCTCTTGGTTCCAAAGAAGAGGAATTCTTTGGGGATGGGATATAGCCATAGATAAACTGAACTGGAATGTTAAAAGAGGCCCACTGGATCAAACACAAAGTTCATTAAGAGCACAATCATTACCATGTCTACTCAAAAGTAAGTCTCATTGTGTTCAGTGGGTCTTACTCCCAGGAAAGAGTCTTTAGGGTTACAGCCTTAGTTCAGCATCCACTCAAAGTGGCCAGCCAAATATGTTCACGAAGCCCACTGTCAGGATATTAAGGCAATAGCCGTTTTCTGCTAGAGCAAAAAAAGTAATTGTACTTTGTCAATTGCATACAGCCTTCACTAATGGTCATTTGTTGATCTGTCCTTCAATTATAGCAGGAAACTATTTCCAGAAGTGTATCTAGAAACCATCCATGAAACTATTTGGAAACTATTTGGTATCTTCCAGATGGTGTATCCCTAGTAAAGTAAACCTTCTGTCAAAGCCACATCAATTCCAGATTGAACTGTTCAATAGCTAGAACCTAGTTCAGTGGTGGGTTTCAGGGGGTTCTCACAGGATCTACAGAACCCTTTGCTAATGAGCACCTGGTTCTGAGAACCAGTTACTAATGGGACATAGAATCTGTTGTTAATTTAGGTTATAAGGACACAGAACCTGTTGTTAATTTATTTTAATCCCACCACTGACCTAGTTGACTGATAGTGGAGTCAGGTCTGGTACCCACTGGAGTTTTTCTATAACTTAAGCATTTGGTTTTTGAGTACCACAAGCACTGGAGTGCACATTTTTCATTTCCATTTGTTTTAGAGAAAGTACAGTATTGTTTTGCAGCTGGAAGCCTTCCCTCCAATTTCCCCCAAATTTGAAGAATTATTTCACAGGGTTTTTCACCACATTCTACCACAAATTTACTGTGCACAGAATTGCTTTTGTGGCCTAAGTAATCCTGTGGGATTTGGGGTCTTTCATAATGATAGCACTGTTAAAGCCGGTACTGTCATTACTCCCAAAGAATTAGAATGTACTGAGTTTGTAAAGGAAAATTAAAGACCTGGGTATACACCCAACAGCAAGGTGAATATTTTTTCTGATGAAGTCCAGAGGAAAAATTTGCTTTTGAGAGTGGCTGATGGATATTATGGCTTCTAAAGCCTCAGTAAGAGCAGTTATCATCCGCTGTAGCTCTCCCTCCCAAAAAGTGTGAGAGATCCAGTCGTGTAACGCTTTTGAATGAGCCCATAGTACCCATTCAGCATCTTGAAGCAAAACTGTCATAAACTACATACCAATTCCAATCAAATGAATGAAGGCTCTTGAGGGGATCCTGGTTTTATTGCACATAAGTACAATAAATTTTGTTTTGCTTAGACTGGACTTACACAGATCTAATTTAACTAGATTGCCACTGGGGTTTTCCATGTGCTGTGTTGCACTGTTTGGCAGCATAAATTTACTGGGAGGAATAAACAAACAAGTTGCTTTAAGATGGAAAACAAATTCACCCAAAGGAAAGCATTTTTATAATTTCTACCTAGATAAGCTAAATTGGAAATGCAGCGTTTATTATAATCCTTCGTACTGGCCAATATGCTGGTTCGAGTCTCAGGCTGTATTCAGGCAACATAATGTGAGGGAATAGGCAACCCTAGGAAAAAGGTTGATGCTCTAAGAAATTTCAGGTGTGTCTTCACTATATCACTATATAACTTTTGAAAAATTATAGAACTTTTCAAAATAAGGACTAGGATATTTATGATGGGGGAGACTTTGGCTGCAATCCTAAAGACACTTTCCTAGGAGTAAGACCCATTGTGTTCAATGGGGCTTACTTTTGGGTAGAGATGGTTACATTGGGCTATTAGCAGGGGTGGGTAGGGCCTGGCCCAAGAACCGGTTCTCCCAAGTGGGCGGGGCCAGGGGCGGGGCCAGGGAGGTTTTTAATTTAAAAATTAAAAAAGTTAAAAAAATTAAATTACTTACTTCTGAGTAGACCGGCATAGGATGCGCTCTGAGGCTGCAATCTTTTCCACACTTTCCTGGGAGTAAGTCCCATTGACTATACTGAGACTTACTTCTGAGTAGACCTGCATATGATGGGGCTCTGAGGCTGCAGTCCTCTCCACATTGGCCTGGGACTAAGTCCCATTGACTATACTGGGACTTACTTCTGAGTAGACCTGCATAGGATGGGGCTCTGAAGCTGCAATCCTCTCCACACTTTCCTGGGAGTAAGACCCATTGAGCACAATAGGGCTTACTTTTGAGTAGACATGGTTAGGATTGTAATCACCAGGCTGAGAAAAGATCTATCCTGGAAAGAAGGGAGAAATCCTAGAGACAGTTTCCTGGGAGTAAGACCCATTGAGCACAATAGGGCTTACTTTTGAGTAGACATGGTTAGGATTGTAATCACCAGGCTGAGAAAAGAAGATCTATCCTACTCTACTTCAGAGTGGTCATGCATAGGATTGGCTTGGGTTCTCAGGCTGCAGTCCCAGCCACACTTTCCTGGGAGTCAGCAGTTAAAGGGTGCAGCTGGGAGCACTTTGCTCCAAGCATAGAAAGGAAAGGACTCCGGGGCTTGTGGGGTGCTTGCTGGGCTGCCTCTTGGAGCAGCAAATGTAAAAGTGCTCCCAGCTGCACCCTTTAACTGCCTCTCCAGCAGCTGAAGGAACCGGTTTGTTGGTTATCCCCCTCCCCACAGCTACCGGATCGCCATCGTCAGGAAATTTTAACAACAAGTTCTATAGAGTAGGTGCAAACCTGCTGGTGCCCACCACTGGCTATTAGGATGCAATCCCAATCTTGGCCAGCACAACACATCACTGTGGTGAACTAGGGAGGGAAGCGCATGTCTGTGCACCTAACCCTCCCCCAGGAATGGTGCACAAGTATATTGCGGCACTTTTATGACACCCCTTAATCGCACATGACTTATGCCAGGGCTTAGGCTGGCCTAACTGGAGGTTAGGAGTGCAGCCTTATTGGTCTATTTAAGTTGATAAATTACTAATTGGATGTTGGAGTCCATCATATACTAGTTGGAAGTAATTCTACAACTTTTTCTGAACTTTAAAAAAGCCACAAAGTCCTAGGTCATTATCAAACAGATTTTCTAGCATTTTACAAGCCAAGCGACATTCACTAAGCGACATTCACATAAATTCACAAATGACAAGCTACAATGATGAGATGATTCATAAATAGGGATGGGGAAGGAAAGACTATGCTTGTGTTGGGCAAATTACTTGATAAGAACATCTTGCTTTGCTGTAGTCACAACACTGAGTCACATCTAAAACCAGCTGCATGCATCTGCCTTTTTTAAAATGATGAAGCACTTTGTTTAAAATCCAGTGGTTTAGAATTTGGCAGGATCTAGTGATTCTCTTCCCCCTTTATTCCAAGTAATGATACCTTGGGAAGGAATTTCAATCAACAGTGGATGTGCACAGATTGGGTTGGAGGCAGAGGAGAAATGGTCAGAGTCAGTGCAATCATTAGCCTTGGCAAGTACAGATTCTGTTTCAATACAGGCAAGGAAAATTAATGCAAAGCTTTTGTGAACAGATTCATTACAAGAGCCTTATAATCAATATCATTTTACTACTCTACATTGGATCCTGACCTTTGGTGTAATTGTACTTTTCCATTATGGTGCACTTAAGAGGCAGGCATCAGGCACTTTCCATGCTCAAAGGCACTCTTTCTTATGGGTATGTGTATCTTTTTTAAAGAGCGTGATTGTTTTCCTGTTTATGCCAAGCAGCAGTGAAGCCAAGAGGTTAAGAGGTCTATGGTTTGGTTAAGGTGCTGCCATCTGTCTATTTGCAGGGCTGGGGCACCTACCTGATGGAAAGCACTGATGTCCTCTGATGGCACTGCACAACAGAACAAAACAAGAGAGAAACCAAAGAACAAACTGGTTTCCA